>WFKH01011925.1:86709345-86722263 GCA_016163765.1 Magallana hongkongensis
AATAATTTTACCGATGAGTTTCAAGCAAAACTTCCAGCTGATGTGACAGCCTAAAATAAATCCAAGATGGCGGGGATGGGTACCTTGTGTATTATTAGATATAGGGTATTTATTTTTATTATGAGAAAAATATATAACGTCAGGTGCCTGTGCCCTTTACCTGTAAAAATTAAACATGATAACGGCAAACAAGAGATCTGACATTATTCGCCTGAATAGCTCTTTTTGTGTTCAATTGTTCCGGAATATCAGACACAATGACTTGATCTGTTCTTGAGTTTTTTCTCGCAAGTCTCTTTTAAATGAAAAAGTATTTATTGAATGCTTAGATATCTTTAATGCAATTAAGGAAGTGTTAGAAAATATTTTGTATCAAAATAGCCTAAATCTCATAAAAACATTATAAAGCGAGTTGAAGTAATTATGTATGCTATGATATGGTATGCTAAAGTATTCTATGACAAATGAGATTTGTATGCTATGGTATGAGATTTTAATGCTATGGTATGCAATTTGCATGCTATGGTTTGATATTTAAGTGCTATAATATGTTATGGTGTGTGTTACAGAATATATGCGTGAATGGGCTGTAGAAATAAATTTAATCAAAAAAAACTATATGTGTTATAGAGTTCATCGAACAAATTTAGAAAATTGAATGTCCGTGTGTATTGATCTGTTGTTATAGATTCTGCACTAGGCAGTTAGCAATTTCCTCTGAAGTATGATAAAAAAATATGTTTACATATATATGAACGGAATTCTTAATGGCACCAGTTTTCAAACTTCTAGTAAATAAATCTGATTTTTCGTGTGAAGACAACTTAGTGATAGAAACTTTGTTTGTTACATGAAAAAACTTGACTTGTGTTTGCTGATGCCATTGCTCATTTTGCTTATTTTTACGCAGCAAATTACGACTGAGACTCAAAACGTACATGTAGGATAATATTCCGGTAAATGAATGTAATTCGCTAAAATGGCCTCTTCTATACTTATAACTTGAACATCCTACTTTTACTTTATAAAAAGTTTTTTTTTTTACTTTACATATATTCAGATGCCATAAATTATTAATAAGTAAATAAAAATCCAAATCTGTTTTCTTTTAAAAGTTAAATAACTTCTTATATCATTTTTCAGGGTTCTTTGTATTGAGAGGATTAATTTAGGAGAATTAATTAATTTAAAAAATGGACACGAACAATCAGATGTTTTAAAAATTAAAATTTTGGTATCATTCTATTGAAATTTGAAGTCACAGCCTACGAGTCAGTGCATATGAAGAGACAAAGGAATAAAAAATATATATCATGTAATTTCTTCAACCAACACTCTAATATACTATTAACCCTTTTTAAAAATGTCAACTAATATTGGGCTAAAATTAACGAACATTATTTTTTAAGTTTTTTTACTTAATTGTTCATCCTATTTAAATTTTAGGTCACCTGAGTCACTCAGCAATTTGTCTTCGTCCGTCGTCGTGCGTCGTTCGTCGTTTATCGTGCGTTAACAATTTTACATTTTTAACTTCCTCTTGAAAACTATATAGCCAATTGTTACCAATTTTGGTGTAAAGCATCTCTATGGTAAGATGAATCTAAGTGTGAAATTCATGGCTCTACCACCCGGAGCGCCACAGGCGGGGCCAAATATGTACACACAAAAAAAAAACAAACAAAAAACAAATTTTCAAAAATCTTCTTCTCTACTCCCACACATTTAAGAATAAACTGATTGCATGGTTATGATGTCCATGAAGCCCTCTACCAAAATTGTGAAATTCATGGCCCCTGAGTCAGGGGTTCAGGCTCTAGAGTGGGGCAAATTTGGCCATATAATAAAAATGTATTAAATCTTGAAAAATCTTCTTCTCTACTCCATATATATTTGTTAAAAACTAAATGCATGGTTATGGTGTCCATGAAGTCTTCTACGTACATTGTGAAATTCATGACCCCTGGGACATGGGTTGAGGCCCTAGTGTGGGACCAATATAGCCATATAGTGAAAATGTATTGAATCTTTTTTACTCCCACTCATGTGGGAACAAAACTAAATGTATGGTTATAAATTCCACGAACTTCTCTACCTAAATTGTGAAATTCTGTTATTCATGGCCCTTGGGTCAGGGGTTCAGGGCTAGATTTATATAATAATCTCTCTTTTTTGTTCTCTCTCTCAAAAATTATTTAACGTTCGTTGATAACTAAATAACACTAAGACTACAATGATGCAAGGTATGTGTAATGCTTGCTGCGCTCGCCACAACGGTAGCACCGTAAAACATATTATTTACAAACGTGCCAAATTGCCAACTGACGTAAGTGTAATGCACACAGTCAGACTGATATATTGATATATGAGATCCATGTTAAACTTCGAATTTGATAAGTTAGTTACACAAATAATGGGTAGCCATGGTAGACAAAAGCTAATGCACTGTTAGATGGATAAAAAGTTTTTTTTTTAAACCGTAACCTTGAATTCACTTCCCAGTTGGTGGCTAACATAGACACACAGTTTAAAACAGCCTACATGGAGACAAACATTTTAAGAGTAAGTTCCTTCATTTTAGGCATTCATTTACATGCAAGAGATATTTTTCCGTTAATTTTTTGTTTTTGTTTTAGTAGAGCAAGAATGTTCTATATTTGATTTATATGTTAAGCGACTGTATGCTTTTAATTGTAACAGAAAAGGACAAGCATTGCCACTTTTTTGTTACAATTTAACTCATATGGGCCAGGGTACAAGTGCCCTTTTCTGAAAGGATATATACAGCACAGGGAAATTCACTATATTGGAGCTCCACCTCCGCCCCGTCCGGGGCTTGAACTCACGACCTATGGAACCCACTCTCCTAGCAGTGAGCTGCTACCGCTATAACCACTCGGCCAGCTAGGAAAGACAAAAATCTTGTTTTCGATGACGAACGAACCCAAGAGCGCTGGCCGCGCGCTACACGGTCGCTTGAGATAAGTTGAAATACAGTTAAACGACAATTTGAAAGGATCGAAACGATACACATTGCATAAAAACAAATATACAACAATTTTTTTGATCAACTATCTCTCATTCTCTCTCTCTCTCTCTCTCTCTCTCTCTCTCTCTCTCTCTCTCTCTGAGCAAAGCTGCGTTCAATGCGTAGACAAAGCGTCGAATTGATCTAGACGTACTTAATAGTTCAACAGAAACGCACAGCAATACGTATTATTTTTTTTATCGTAAAACTGACCGCGTTTTGGTGACCGATAATTTGTAGTTTGCTATTAAAAAATCTAATAAAAATATGGAAAAATATGTCCTATGTGTGTCTTAGGATACATCTTAGTCTTAAGTCATTTTGCACTAGGCACGCATCGGCCGATTTGTATCTCAACGTTTGATCTAGGTTCTGGAATAGGCCATGGTTTGCCGAATGGCCAGATTCTCGGAGCTTTCGTGAATTTTCTAAAAGATCATCCTAAATTTATTAATTGATGTTTCTATTGAACGTTTTGATGATTTTACTTTAGTTTAGTAGACTATATATGATTAGCATTCCTTCAGTTCTGGTATTGTTCATACTATTTTACCATTATCTTCGACAAACCTCACATTTCTAATCAATCCAGGGGCTCAGCTATGTTAAGGGCGTCCATATAATAATAGCGGTATTTATCACATAAAATATTAGCTTTTGAATAAGCTTGATATTATATTCCCAAAAAATGTTACACAAAGTGATTTTTTATCAATATACAAATTAGATAATTCGCTATAGCATGAGCAATTTTTGAGTCTCTTGGGAATACCCTGTCACGTGATACTGCTAAAAATAGATGAACCAGGAATAATACGAAAAAATGCACAGTGCAAGGGCTTAACATTAACAAATATAATTATTAAGGTCTTCCGTTTCCAACGGAAGACCTTACTATTATTGTGCTTGTAAGATTATTAGGGTCTTCCGTTTCCAACGGAAGACCCTCTTGTTATTCTTCGGTTTCTTTCTATTATTATTAGGGTCTTCCGTTTCCAACGGAAGACCCTTTTGTTATTCTACGGTTTCTTTTTCTTTATTATTAGGGTCTTCCGTTTCCAACGGAAGACCCTCTTGTTATTCTATTGATTATTTTTAGGGTCTTCCGTTTCCAACGGAAGACCCTCTTGTTATTCTACGGTTTCTTTTTATTATTATTTTATATTATTATTTTTCCTCTGACATTTTTCGAGCGCTATAACTCAAAAACTGTTTGGGCGATTTTCACCAAATTTACAGGACTGATAGAGCATTAAACGTGCTTGCTTATGTAAAATTTTAAGCTGATGACGTCACTTCCGGTTTGAGATTTTTAAGATTTTGTGAATTTTTAAGGACCATTTTGTCCACGTAACTCATCCGAAACTAATGTTAATAAAAACGTGAAACTTTCAGGAATATGTAGATGGATGTCTGTAGATGATCCTCTGTATTTGACATTGTGGAAAATGCGCAAGGCGCCGAAGCTCGCCCGAGGTCCAAAATTAGCACCAAAATTTTTGGCAAAATTTCAACACGTTTTGTAAAATATCTTTTAACCTGTAAATAATCTGTTAAAACATGTAATGCAAAAGTTGTTTCAATTTTCAAGGGCTTTCCTTTGATATCATAAAAAAGGGGCTGACCCCTCAAAATAGGGGCCAAGAGGGCTCTAAAGTATTTTTTCAAGAACTCTTTACTGCACAATAATTTGTTATCAATTATAGAAGCAAAAATGTTTATTGTACAGCTGTTTATCTATACAGTACCACACCTTAATCAGATGTTACGTAATTAGGGGTTTCAAGGGGCCACAAGTCCAAAACTTTGATCATTTATATCTAGAAAAGGAGAAATATTTTAAATTGCATTGTAGAACAAAAATTGCTTACAATAATGTTCTCAACAATATGCTACCTTAAAAAAATTGTTGGTGGCCCCAGTAAGGAATTTAAGGGTCGGCCCCTAAAACACATTAGTTCAGATATCACTAGAACGGTCAACAATTCCTGAACACTTGTTGAACAAAATATGTTTATATTTGCAAAATCTTTCATTTGATATCAAGAAAAAAGAGCTGGCCCCTTAAATTAGGGGCCAAGAGGGCTCTTCAGTCTATTGATAATAACTTTTTACTGAAAAATAATTTGTTATATATTATAGAAGCAAAAATATTCTTTGTACAGTTATTTATCTATACAGTACCATACCTAAGTCATATGTTACGTAATTAGGGGTTTCAAGGGGCCAGAAGTCCAAAACTCTGATCATTAATATCTAGAAAAGGAGAAATATTTTGAAAAGCATTGTAGAAGAAAAGTTGCTCAAAATAATCTTTTTAATGATATAATACCTAAAACTTTTTTGTTGGTGGCCCCAGTAAGGAGTTTAAGGGTCGGCCCCTAAAACATAGTTGTTCAGATATCTCTAGAACGGTTAACAATTCGTGAACAGTTGTTGAACAAAATATGTTTATATTTGCAAGACCTTTCATTTGATATCAAGAAAAAGGGGCTGACCCCTCAAATAGGGGGCCAGGAGGGCTACAAAGTCTTTAAATAATAACTTTTTACTGAAAAATAATTTGCTAATAACTATAGAAAAATCTTTTTAAATCTGAAATCCGTTTTAAAATCGGACGATGCATTACAGAGATATAGGGGTTTAAAAAATTGATTTTTCCGGAAATTTTGATTCCACATTCTTGGTTAAGAAAATAGTGTTATGTTCAAAGGTAAACTAACTCGTACCTAAAATAATTCGATGATTGTTAAATGTACTTAAACACATTCGGATTTTTCTTTGCAAAGTCGTTCTTGATATTGATAAGGTTTGTGTTAATTCGTACTTAGAATCATTCGGATTTTGTTAACTCGTACCAAGAATAATTCGATTTTTTCTTTCTGTTTTAGTTTCTCATGTATATTGGTTTAAGAATTCTGCTTCTAACAGGAACTTCTAGCTTTACTTTCGACATTAACGGAAGACCCATTCGTTGCTTTGCAACGAGCTTTGCTCTAGTTATTATTATTATTTTTTTTCTGACTTTTTACGGACGCTATTACTCGTGAACTACTGGACCGATTTGCATAAAATTTGCAGGACAGATAGAACATCAAAAGTACTTGAGGTTGTTAAATTTTGGGCTGATGACGTCACTTCCGGTTTGAGATTTTGAGGGTTTAGTGAATTTTTAAGGACCATTTTGTCCACCTAACTCCTCCAAAACTAATAAAGATAAAAACATGAAACTTTCAGGGATAGTAGATGAATGTCTGTAGATGATTCTCTGGGTTTGATATTGAGGAAAATGCGCAAGGCGCCGAAGCTCGCCCGAGCTCGAAAATTCGCACCAAATTTTTTCACGAAATTTTTGCACATTTTCTAAATTATATCTGAATGTGTAAATATTTTGTTAAGACATGTAATGCAAAAGTTGTTTAGATTTACACGCTCTTTCATTTGATATCATAAAAAAGGGGCTGGCCCCTTACATAAGGGGCCAAGAGGGCTCTAACGAATTTTATTAATAACTCTTTACTGAAAAATAATTTGTTATCAATTATAGAAGCAAAAACATTTATTGTGCAGCTGTTTATCTACATAGTACCATACTGAAATCATATGTTACGTAATTAGGGGTTTTAAGGGGCCAGAAGTCCAAAACTTTGATCATTTATATCTGAAAAAGGAGAAATATTTTGAAAAGCATTGTAGAAGAAAAGTTGCTCAAAATAATGTTGTGAACATTATGCTGCCTTTAAATTTTTGGTCTTTGGCCCCATTAAGGAGTTTAAGGGTCAGCCCCTAAAACACATTTGTTCAGATATCTCTAGAACGGTAAACAATTTGTGAACAGTTGTTGAACAAAATATGTTTATTTTTGCGAGACCTTTCATTTGATATCAGGAAAAAGGGGCTGACCCCTCAAATTAGGGGCCAGGAGGGCTACAAAGTCTTTTAATAATAACTATTTACTGAAAAATAATTTGTTATATATTATTGAAGCAAAAATGTTCAACTTATTAAGCTTAATTTAAATCTGAAATCCGTTTAAAAATCGGACGATGTATTACAGAGATATAGGGGTTTAAAAATTGATTTTTCCGGAAATTTTGATTCCACATTCGTGTTTAAGAAAATAGTTTTTTGTTCAAAGTTAAATTAACTCGTACTTAGAATGATTCGATATTTGTTAAGTCGTTCTTAAACACATTCGGATTTTTTTGTTAAGTCGTTCTTGAAATCGTTAAGGTTTTTGTTGATTCGTACTTAAAATCATTCGGATTTTGTTAAGTCGTACCAAGAATTCTTCGATTTTTTATATCTTTTTGTTTAAATTACTCCTGGTATTGGTTTTAGAGCTCTGCTTCTTACAGGAACATCTAGCTTTTCTTTCGACATTAACGGAAGACCCACTCGTTGCTTTGCAACGAGCTTTGCTCTAGTTATTATTCTTTTTTTTCTTTTTCTGACTTTTTTGGAGCGTTATTTCTCAAGAACTATTCAACCGATTTGCACGAAATGTTCAGGACTGATTAAGCATCATCGGCGCTACATATTGTCAAATTTTCAAATAATGACGTCACTTCCGGTTTCAGATATTGACGATTTTGTAAATTTTTAAGGGTCATTTTGTCCACGCAGCTCCTCCGAAACTAATCAAGATAGAAGCTTGAAACTTTTCCAGGATTGTAGATTAAAGTCTGAAGTTGTACCCCCCTGCTTCCAATTATTAAAATTGCGCAAGGCCTCGAAGCTCGCCTGAACCTGAAAATTAGGACCAATTTTTTTCACGAAATTTTCGAACATTTTCTCTAATATCTTTTGATGTATAAATATTTTGTTAAAACATGTAATGCAAAAGTTGTTTCAATTTCAACGGGCTTTCATTTGATATCAAGAAAAAAGGGCTGGCCTCTCAAATTAGGGGCCAAGAGGGCTCTAAAGTCTTTTTGCAATAACTCGTTACTGAACAATAATTTGTTATCAATTATAAAAGCAAAAATGTTTATTGTACAGCTGTTTATCTATACAGTACCACACCTTAATCATATGTTACGTAATTAGGGGTTTCAAGGGGCCAGAAGTCCAAAACTTTGATCATTAATATCTAGAAAAGGAGAAATATTTTGAAAAGCATTGTAGAACAAAAAATGCTTAAAATAATGTTCTTAACAATATGGTACCTAAAAAAAAATTGTTGATGGCCCCATTAAGGAGTTTAAGGGTCGGCCCCTAAAACACATTAGTTCAGATATCTCTAGAACGGTCAACAATTCCTGAACACTTGTTGAACAAAATATGTTTATATTTGCGAGATCTTTCTTTTGATATCAAGAAAAAAGGGCTGGCCCCTTAAATTAGGGGCCAGGAGGGCTCTTAAGTCTATTTATAATAACTTTTTACTGAAAAATAATTTGTTATATATTATAGAAGCAAAAATATTTTTTGTACAGTTATTTATCTATACAGTACCATACCTTAGTCATATGTTACGTAATTAGGGGTTTCAAGGGGCCAGAAGTCCAAAACTCTGATCATTAATATCTATAAAAGGAGAAATATTTTGAAAAGCATTGTAGAAGGAAAGTTGCACAAAATAATGTTTTTAACATTATGATACCTAAAAAAAATTTGTTGGTGGCCCCATTAAGGAGTTTAAGGGTTGGCCCCTAAAACACATTAGTTCAGATATCTTTAGAACGGTCAACAATTCGTTAACACTTGTTGAACAAAATATGTTTATATTTGCGAGACCTTTCATTTGATATCAAGAAAAAGGGGCTGGCCTCTCAAATTAGGGGACAGGAGGGCTTCAAAATCTTTTAATAATAACTATTTACTAAAAAATAATTTGTTATACATTATTGAAGCAAAAATGTTCAACTCATTAAGCTGAATTCAAATCTGAAATCCGTTTTAAAATCGGACGATGTATTACAGAGATATAGGGGTTTAAAATTTGACTTTTCCGGAAATTTTGATTTCACATTCTTGGTTAAGAAAATAGTGTTACGTTCAAAGTTAAATAAACTCGTACCTAGAATGATTCGATATTTGTTAAGTCGTTCTTAAACACATTCGGATTTTTTTGTCAAGTCGTTCTTGAAATCGTTAAGGTTTTTGTTAATTCGTACCTAAAGTCATTCGGATTTTGTTAAGTCGTACCAAGAATTCTTCGATTTTTTTATATCTTTTGTTTTAATTACTCGTGGTATTGGTTTTAGAGCTCTGCTTCTTACAGGAACATCTAGCTTTTCTTTCGACATTAACGGAAGACCCACTCGTTGCTTTGCAACGAACTTTGCTCTAGTTTTTTTTCTTTTTCTTTTTTTTTCTGACTCCTTTTCGGCTTCATAACTCAAAAAGTTTTCAACCGATTTAAATGAAACTTTCAGAGATTATGTGCAACTATTATGCCTAGAAGATTTTAAAGTTTTGATGACAACGTCACTTCCGTTTTTACGTTACGTCGTTTTTAAAATTAAAAAAAAGCCATTTTGTCCAGGGGATTTCTCAAAAAAGCTTTAAGATAGAGTCTTGAAATTTTCTGTTGTTATGAATTTATCAATTTACCTGTGCAATAAGGGTGGAAATGGAAATCCGTCACTTCCGGTCGAAACCGGAGGTGAATCAAATTTTTCGAAAAATTGAATTTTTTGATCAAATCAAAAACGTATACGTGTTTTGTAAAGCTTTACAAGATGAATCTAACACTGAAAGCCGTTTTAAAATCGGATGGTGCATTACAGAGATATTTGGGTTTAAAAATTGATTTTTCCGGAAATTTTGATTCCGCGTTCTTGTTTTAAAAAATAGCGTTAAGTTCAAAGTGAAATTTACTCGTACCAAAAATAATTCGATAATTGTTAAGTCGTACTTAAACACATTCGGATTTTTTTGTTAAGTCGTTCTTGATATTGTAAAGGTATTTGTCAATTCGTACTTAAAAGCATTCGGATTTTGTTGAGTCGTACTAAGAATGATTCGATTTTTTAAATTTTTTTTGTTTAAGTGTCTCTTGTTATTGGTTTAAGAAATCTTCTTCTTACAGGAACTTCAAGCTTTACTTTTGACATTAACGGAAGACCCACTCGTTCCTTTGCAACGAGCTTTGCTCTAGTTCTTATTTTTTTTTTTTTTTCTTCCTAGACGCGAACTTTGAGGCTTCATATCTTGCTCATTTCTGAACGGTTTTTGCTCAAATTTTCAGGGCTTATAGACATTACAAAACACTATCTAAAACATTTCATAAACTTTAAAATTCCTCTTCCGTTAACGAGTTATTCCCCTTTTAAATTTTTTTAGGGCCTTTGGTTTCCAGACAAAGGCTCCGAGACTATGATAGCAGGGAATGGGAATCCAGCGAATTTGAATAACAGAGACATTGAAGTTGTGCACATCGATTTTTGTTTTTCGATTACGTTTGTTATTTAGAAAAAGGTAGGGGGTCAAAAAATAGGATTCCAAAAAGTGCGAAAATTTAGACATATTTTGCTTTGTATCTTTTAAACGAAAAATATTTTGTTAAGACATGTAGAATAAAAGTTGTGCAGAATGTTAAGGGCTTTCATTTGACACCAATAAAAAAGGGCTGGCCCCTAAAATTAAGGGCCAATAGCGCTTGAAAGTTTTTGCTTAATAACTCAAAAACGGTTAGGATTTCGATATGGCTGTCGCTGGAAAAGTTGTTTGTTGGGATCTCATAAAGGTCGTTACAATGTTATTTTGTTGATGATTTGTGTTGTATGAGTGTAAAAAGCTGTACATGTTAACATGTACCTCGTTTAATTTGGCAAGTTAACGAAAGTCTATGTGCGTGCAACTGGCATAAAGTTACCATAGAAAGTATGCTGGTTTATACAGGAAATTTTTTTTTAGAATAGATTTTTTTTTTGGAGTTTATGTCAGTTTTGTTAAGTTCTTATAGTGCACAATCCCTAAAACGAGAATCGGAAAACAAAACATTCTTCTTCCTTTGTAGTAAAACACAAACTACGGATTTAAAATAAATCTATGTATTACAATTGAGTTTTCATACTGCATGCATTTAAAATCTACCTTGAATAAGAGCTGTGTGTGTACCGTCACGTAAGCTATCCCTCACCCGCGGCCTAGAAAATCGGTCACCATGGTCGCGACGGGGCTAACTAGCGGTCAGCGGTTATCTAATACACGAGAAATGCGTCTCTCATATATGAGTTTATTTAGCCGCGCACTCTAGAATTGTTTTAGTTTACATACCCGTAAATAAAATACAAGATCTGTTTTAATTTCTTCATGTTATAAGAGTTTGTCCATCTTGTTTTTATTTAATTAAACATTAGAGTGTAAGAAGATGTTCTGAAAATTTATAAAGGCGATATTACTACAAATCGGAAACTTCGTCAGTCGTAAATTAATGGTTGGTTTGTAGGTCTAAAATGTTTATAAATCTGTACAAATATTGTTTTAAATCAACAAACAACCCACAAATATTAAAACTTTTAAATGATGATCATCCCTCGCACATGGTCGAGGAGATCCCGCGCGAGTGCATGTTTCAGACTTTTGTACGAACACAACTATTTTCTTTTATGATTTCAACTATGATATTGGTTTAAGATGAGAAGATAAATTTATTTTACATGTACAGTTGATTTAGCAATGATTAATACGATTGCGCACAAGGTAGTTTATTATAATCAAAGTTCCATGTTTCATGTTTGCGGTAGGTGCTGGCACGATAAAAGGTGTCCTGAATTGAGGCATTCGGATTTTTTTTAATTGGCAAAAAGATAATCAGATTTGACGAAAATCATTTTTTGGCGACTTCTTCTTATGTGTAACATTTTCACTTTCCCACCCGTTTGTTTATTCGGTCAGTCTGCGTTAATTCAATCGCAGCGTGCGACCGAAAATATTGTGTCGCTTTGAACAGCGCACACAGCTGAGAACATCTATAGCCCCAGTCGGGTTATGTTTATATGGCTGCAGGTCATCAATTGTTATGTAATTGAGTAACAATGTATCGAAGGTTATCGAATATTATTGAGTATCGAAGTGTGCTTTCACTACAGTGGTCAATTGTTAAACAATAAGGCTATTATTCGAAGTCAATCATCTTCACATTATACATGTAGGTGCGAAATCGTAATCGGATAATGTTGCTAATAAATCAACCTGTTGAACACGCTAAACCTCTACAGATATGAACGGAATAATATATTATACTTAAAAGTGTTAAGTCAAAGGAAAATTGTTCTCGGATTAAGAAGTTATGTTCTTACTTCACACAATGATTGCTTATGACCTAAGTGTTGACTTGTGCTCATTAGGTGAGCCCGGATTTCTCGGAGGACGGGTAATCCCTTAAGGATTCCGGCGCCAAATTAAGCACTAGTGACACCGATTTCCGGCGGCAGGGCGCGGCGTAGACCTTAAGTGAACAAATTATTTCTGTAATGTAGCTTTCTAAACAAGGCGCCCTCCAAACATTGAAAGATCTTACTTTACACAAAGATTGCCTATGACCTAAGTGTGTGTTATGATTTTGTTTCAAGGTTATTTTGTGAAGTTCAAGGTCATTGAAGGAAATTTCATAAGTTGTGTCTGTAGATAAATACTTTAATTATGATTTTGTTTTTCTTAGTGGGGAGGGGGGGGGGGAATTATTTGTGAGGTTGCTCACAGAACCGCCAGTTAGTCCACTGAGAGCACTCTCCCCCTTTCTCGCAACCAATATTCACCTTAAATTAACTTAGAGGAAATTGAATTTTGGGGCATTGTTCCCCCCTCCCCCAACCCACATTTTAGTAGAAGGCAATATAAATTTTTATGGCAAATTCAAAACAAATTATATTAAACAAAATAAGTTATAGCTGCCTCACAACTCCCCCCCCCCCCCCCCCCCCCCCCCCCCCCCCCCC
>WFKH01011925.1:86728653-86741276 GCA_016163765.1 Magallana hongkongensis
TTGGTAATAACTTGTTGTGATCACACCCCCTCCCCTTCAACCGTTCAAACATTTAAGCACGACAAGGTATTAGCTTTTTAAAAAGCTAAGAAAGTCAGCCAGCGGAATTTTAATTTTAGGGCAAAAGTGAATACACAATCTTTTAAAATACTAGGTAAATAGTTTCCAGAACAATAATAATATGCGGGTGCACATTTAGTTTGCAGCCTTATTTTTATGGCTGTACATGTAGGTGACGAGATAAGCGTGTAGCGGTGTACATGCAATGTATGACTGCACACCTACTTAATACCTTAAGTTGTAATTTGTTGACATAGCTCTCTGATTTTCATGGTTTGGTGGCAAACTACTTAATTTCAACATATTTACTTTTCAATCCCACTAAGTGAGTTGGGAAGATATACGCGGACTCTGGACTGTGGCTGCAGACGATTCCCAATGGAAGATGCGCAGTTTGACCTAGAAACTGACCGGTTTCATAACGTCTTCGAATATTTCTAACACGAACTGTCTAATTTCTTCCCAGAACTCCAATTTACGCAAGCGCAATTGAAGTTTCATCCTAACTAAATATAGTCTGCCAGAATTACACACGTGCACAGTGAATTTCCTGTTTGCTTTAAACACTTGCTCACTATTGCTAAATTGTTACATCCATTACAACGTTTTCGTTAATTGCGAATTTGAAGGTCGTCACATTATTTATATGCATTGATAAATCTTTTTTCAATGAAAAATGGTATTGCTAGCTTCCATTGTTGACTGCACTGTTTCGGATGTTGTAACTTTTAAACCTTAGATATGCCTGACGTCATGACGTCAGGCAATAACTATTGATATAAGGACGGGGGATGGTTTAAGTGTTAGTTTGTAATTTACACATTTATGTTTTATAATGGTTTATGTTACTCTGCTGATAAATAAAAAAGAAATATCTGTAATATATGCTCATGGTTACTTGTAATTATAATTAATATTTTTAGTAATAATTAAAGAAAGCAACAAAAATCAATCTTTATCTAGAATTTATTATAATAATCAACTTGAAAAATACAATGTACTATAGAAATTGCTTTTCTGTGACAAACTGTTCAACAAGACTAGTGCTTTCTGATTTTCAGTATTATCCAGTCATGATGTGGAATCTAAGGCAATTGACCATATTCTTGCACTCTACATGTACTTCTCCTCTTGTCTTTTTGATGTACATTGTAAGGAGGCAGTGCAGTTGATAAGAAAACCATTGCCTGAAATGATGAATATTTATCAATTTCAAATTTAATTTCCAAGATATCAATGAAAGATATTATGATAGGTTACATTATAGTAATATGAGTTTAAAAAAACCCAGACCAAATATACATGAAGTTAGTGGGTAAATGAAATATTTATAGAGTACCTACTTTTTTATCAACACCCTAACAAAGTGTCTTCAGTGGACCATTTACTGCTTTAATAACCCTGAAATTGAATGTGTTATTTATAATAATTAGCAAACTATTGTGCTGAAGATAACATGAAAATGGAAAATTACTTTATTATGGTGCATACTAATGGCAGTTTTAATTGCATTAATATTATAACAGGCATAATTAAATGTTTATTCTTTAAAATATGTGGAAATTCAGTTCAACACTGTAATTTTGTTTATTCAAACATGTAATCTTCCTTAAGGTATCCGACCCATATTAGGACCTAATTTTTCTTACCCTGAATATCCATCATGTATTAAATACTCTGATATTAATTTAAAGCTTTTTAGAGTAGAAAAAGATTTACCGAGAGAAATTTTCAAAAATATTATTAACTAAGTAGTAATTAATTAATGAAGATTGCATTAAGGTCTATGGGGACAAGCACATTTTTTAAATAAAAAAGAAAATACTAAGAATATCAATAAATGCTTTGGTGAAAAGATGAATTTAATCCTTAGGAGTACAAAAATTATTTTTAAAAAATTTTATACCGAATATATTTTTTTAGAATTGATTTTTATAGATTAAAATCAAAGGGGGGCAACTCTTCAAGAACAGGAAAAGGTCATTAATTAGGACACATTCCACTCCTACATACTTATACTTAAACAGGAAAATTATGTCCAAGTATACTGAGTATTAAGCCCATACATATATGTTATGCATCCAGATTCATTGAATCTGGGGCTATTATGGATCGGATACCTTAGAAAAAATGGCTAAATGAAATAACACATTCCGATTTACATAGACAACAATACAATCTTGTCTATATTCAATCCAGGTTCTCACAGTTATCTTTGTATAGTGCTAACACTGTGTTTGGACTTTCCATTGTTTTCATTTTCTTTTAACACGGAGGAAATGCGAGCTAATATTATTGCGATGTAAGAGACCAGTAAAAAGCTACAATGAGCCACAATACTCTTTATAATCAAAATTAGGAAATCGCATATGAAACATTTGCTTTGCCTGATCGAGTCACAAAACTGATGTTTAAACACAATATTATATGAAAAACAAATGTAAACAAGTAAACAAAATCGAAGCCGAGAAATTTCCCTTCGTTTCCTACAGTATTAGACAATATAAAGCAATGTCTAGGGAAAGTACAGATAAATCCTACCTTGTTCAGTTGAATCCTCTACCGATTTCCGTCTAGGCTGGTTGGAAATGAGTTAAATTCCCAAATATATCACTGAAGTCCACATGTTTATTCTGATTACAGCTGCAAGCGCCGATGTGACGTAGTCAACCTCGACACGTCATCAGACGACTTAGGAATTTCATAATTTCGCAAGATATAAAGAATAGTTGAAGTTTTTATTTCAGTACACCTTTCTTGATACAATCAAACCCAATAATTAATCATATTCATTTTGGTGGATGTTTGTTAATTACCAAAATACAATATCTCGTAAAATCTCATGAATAAGGGGCGGGGCATATGCACATTTTCCTAAATTACACGTGCTAGAATTCTGATACCTTCCTTAACATAGCTGAGGGGTCTATGATTGTTTATTCTTTTACAATGTCAGCTTTAACTACTAAGTATCATTTTTAATCTTTTTTTTAAAGGTGAGGGTCCATTCGTCATTTGATCTTTTTTATGAAAGAAAAAAATGAAGATTGTCAATTAGAAGAAATACTTTCTTCTCCGTCGCTAAGTGTTTTTCTGTAAACTGGTGAATTAAACTTTTTTTTTTTTTACAAATAGCACGTGTTCTCTTCGAGAACCCGTACCCTTTTAAAGGCAACCGACTAAACAACTCTAGACAACTCTTTTTTAGCTATTTCCCTTAATAAAATATAATTATCCCTATAGGTGTCGCGGAAACAGCCGCCATTGTAACCGTGACGTTAGATAAACAAACCGTAGTAACTATTCCCCGGTAACATTGAAAAGCTTAGTAGAAAAGTTTTATTATTTACACTTGCAAATATTTTCCGTTATATAACACTGTTTGCGCAATCCACTGTTATTCCCGCATAATATCAGCCTGGGTCAAGATGAATAATTTATAGGTCACTCATATGGAGAAATCACGTACACGTTATTCATGAGCTAAAATCCACGTGACACTGTTCTCATTAATATTCATGTTTGTAATATTATCTCCCTTACGAATGAAAATTACATACTTTTATGTATGAAATTGGTGTTTTTACGTCAAAACTTTCATTTTCCCTATTCAACCATTAGCTATAGATTATCTAAAAATAGGACTATACTGGCTAAAATGAGTAAATAAATATATAAACAGTTAAAAAAAATCAGCTTGGAACTAAATAAAATTATAACCTGAAAAATCTCATTCAATTTAAAATGATAATTCTTATAGAAACATGCAATAATGATTCAATATAAAGCCAAAATGCCTTTTGCAAGTCCGATAGCTTACTGAAAAAATCTTTAAAAATGCTAATTTGAAAGTAAAAAGGAACCGACAAGAAGTTTTTAATTTGAGTCAAGATTTCTGACACAATTAGTTTGCAATATAAACTTTGTAAATATATGAGGAACAACTTTACCTATGAATGGCAAGTATTTTAAAAATACATGTAATTCCAAAATACCTTCATGACGTCTTTCATCACTAAAACACACTATATTCCTACAACGCCCCGCTTCGATTTTTCAGATTCAAAAGGAACCGCCATCTCAACATCTCATGTAAACAAAACAAGCACATTCCGATCCCGGATGTAGTAAATAACAAAACCAAATGAGGAGAAAATATTTCCGAAATACTATTTTTTTTAAATAAGTGATTTTTCTCATTTATTCTATATATTTTATTGTACTGAAAATCGCCATTGTGATAACAATATGGCCGCTATGCAAATTAGTCAAATGTGCACCATTTCTCCATATGTGCTTTTTCTATTTTCTCAAAGTAACTGACTTATGCTAAAACACACCTAATATCGTAATGAAAACATAATTTAGGCATAAATAGAAAAAAATCCTTATCTGTATTTTGTTATACGAAGTTTTATTCATTTATTTTTTTACAAAATATAACATTAATTGAGGGGATAAATGATCATGGCTTAAGATTTACGTAAGATATAATGTTTATGGATCGACATCGTAACGAAGGCAAGCGTTCTTGAAAATTACGATCGCAATTTGTCAAAGGAGTTAAAATCAGTTATAATTCATTTCTGATTTTAAAAACAAATCTCGATCAGAATCGCAAACGCACATACATTTCGTGTTTAGTTCCATTTTACAAAGGGTCATATTAGTATTGTCATCTATTTCCAGATCTCCCTAAGATAGTGTTTTATTTTCCACTATTTTTTCCAACACATATCACGGTTTGCTTAGGATACGTGAGGTCTTGACTATTCACAGGGCACACATCTCAATTAAGGGAAACGTTGTCAGTATTTTAATTCCAAGGTCAAGAACAGATCAAATGAGAAATGCAACCACGTTGCACATATCTAGACAACCCAATGCCGACACATGTCCAGTAATTTGGGTACTAGAATTTTTACGCTTACGCCCTGACAGTGGCTCTTTTTTATTTTTTACTCATATGGATGACAAAGCCATAACAAGCTTAAGATACCAATTCTATTGCATGCTGCAAAAGACTCTCCAATTTAATGGCATTCAGGAACATTTTAGACCATATAGCTTTAGAATAGGCAGAGCTACAGATCTTGCAAAACAAGGGGTTTCAGAGTCATAAATTAAAGCTTTAGGTATATGGGAATCAAGGGCTTTTCAAAATTACATTAGATTGTAAATTCATTGTTAGTTTTAATGGAATACAGGCTAATTTTACCAAAAGTATTCAAGATTTCAAAACAGTTTGGATAGTGGGATCCTCAATACCGTATTGGGCCGGGGAGGAAGCAGCGAAGAGACCAGGAGGAACGAACCTGAACCTTGGCATGGACATCACCTGGAAAGGGATAAGGGGGCTATATTGGGAAGACCTGGACAAACTTATTTCTGATGAGATTAAACAACAACCAAACCCAGAGTTATTGTTCAGTTATACGGGATCCAATGATCTTACATCAGCTGGCAATACGGCACTGCGATTTTCGCATGAGATTCAATGAAGTTTGTATCGCTATAATGAAATGCTTCCGAAAACATTACTTATTTGGTCAACCATGCTTCCCCGTCTCTACTGGCATGGGCCCCCGTAGGCAAGGGTGGGGCTAAGATTGATTTAAAAAGGCGCAAGGTTAAGAAGGCTATAAGGTTTACGGCCATTTCCATCCAACATTTATGTACTGTATGTTTTTATGGTTTTTTCAGTGATAAATATGTAAACATAGATTTGGTGTTTTAATTACTATTGGTGGAAGTCAATCAGGAAAGGAAAATGGCAATAGCAAATAATATAGTTAGCTGCAATATTCAATTAATACAGATTATTGAAATAAATATGAAATAATCTCTTTTAATTGATTGAATAGCATTGTCTCACAGTCGATGACTTAACTAGGTACAGTTTAACCAATTTAAGGTAGTCAGCAACAGTAAGAGTTATCTAAGTTATCAACTTCCTCTTCCTCTCTACCATCTGACCAGGACAGCCACACAAAGAAAAGGTTATCTCCCTCCCAATTTTTCAAGTTAAAGAAATTATCTGTGTTGTTCACCTTATCTGTGCAAAGTACTTATATTGTTTTTAGGTTTTTCCATCGCAGTGGACAGTATCAAGCGGAGCTCGTTGCTTGAAATGCTTACATGGGACTCTTGTGCGAAGAAAATTTTATCCATTGCAACATTTAAGTGAATCGACAATATTGAGGCTTCTGAAATCAGTAAATACACATGATTGCTGGGGTATTATATTTGTCGCAACTTTATGGGGGGTGAGTCAGGGAAACATTAAAGGTGATCAAGGGCACAAGCTTAACATGGTTGTCTCTGCCCATCTGCATAAAGCATGAGGGGGTCTCATGGCGGTGTAATAACATTAAATGCCATTGAGCAAATGTGTGTAATGTGTTCCTAAACTGCTTGGGGTCTGCAGCATTTCAGTGCTTAGGCCCCCTCTACCTCTATAAAAAAAGAGGAGAGGCTACAAGCTGGTGGTGTTAAAAAGTTATACCAGGTAGCAAGCCAGAGGCAGGGTGTAAAAGCTATGCGCGCAGCTTGTATGCGTAGCCACCTTGCGTGTCAGCTGGCATGGGGCTTCATGGCAATCGCATAAGCGAGGCCACTAGCTTGCCCATTTTGTTAAGGTATCCTATTCGTCTTTCTTGACTCCTGCAAAATTTGCGGCCATTTCCATCCAACATTTATGTACTGTATGTTTTTATGGGTTTTTCAGTGATAAATATGTAAACATAGATTTGGTGTTTTAATTACTATTGGTAAAAAAAAATGGCAGTCGCAAATAATATAGTTAGCTGCAATATTCAATTAACAGGAACCCGATTTTATGTGATCTTTTTTCCTACACATTTAAACAGATCATTGTCTTGGTGTGTGTTATTTCCACAACTGATACAGCCAATGTTGGTGAAAGTTGCGATCAAACCAAAAGTTGTGCACCTGCTATAGAAACCTGCAGCGGGGGGATCTGTAATTGTTCCGCAGGATATATAGATGTCGGAGGAAAATGCGAAACGAGTAAGTATGAAAAAAAAATTATTGGATATTCACAGTTGAAAATATAGATAATATCAAAAATGTTTATTTGTTTTGCGTTGCTATTACGCATCATTGTATTTTCAAATTATTTATTTCAATACTGTTTATTGTATTGATATCAAAATATTGTTGGTTGCAAAATTTTCATTGGCTTTATTGCTACCCATAATTCACATCATTTAACTTACATCATCAAAAGTTACAGTGTAAGTTATAAAGATTTTGTGTTTCTAGCCGAACACCTTATTGTCTTTGTTAAAGTTTTTCCAATCATTGTTATTTATTTTATAAGGGTATTCCGTTTTCCAACGTTTTTCTCTTCTTGCTATGTTTCTTCTTCCATGTTACTATTATTTTTAAGACAATTCTACCCGCGATTTCAAAGAAACGCCTCAACTGATTCACGTGAAATTTTAGATCTAACAGGTATTGATTTGTACATTGTTAGATTGTTTGGATTGATGACGTCACGTTCTTGAGATAGCATTCTTGATATCTCGAGAGAACTATTAAAAATATAAAGTTCAAATTTTCAAAGATTTTAGACGAAATACTTTCATTGTGCATCAATGTCTTCAAATATTTCTATCGCGGAAAGTGTTGATTCTCGATAGGGCTCGAAAATTGAGATTAAAAAAGTAATTTTTCGTAGCTCTTTGATTATCTTATTCTCGAAGTTTTGTTAAGACATGTAGAACAAAATAGATATTATCGTGAAAACGGTGTTAATTGAACTTTTGTTTTACCAAATTCTGCATTTCTATATAACAAACGGTGTTAGTAACTGTGACATATTACATGTAGCTCGACATATTGTTGATTAACAAAGATCTCGTGCCCCTACCGATAATGAATTTTAATCTAGTTACCAGTACCAAATAACTGGTGATTGTACTGTTTGAAATTGATGGGCTTAGGCGAGATATTATAATAGTTAACACTTTTGATAAGATATTGAAAGCAATTTAGTTTTTACTGACACATTTTTCCATCCGGATAGAAGAAGCAATAATAATAGTTCATATACTTGAAACATTTGGTAACGGCGCGCCAGGAAGTTTAAAGACTATACCGTTTAAAAACACTGAAAACCTATTCATATCGTATTAATATACTATTACAATTAATATTTACCACCTAAATACAACTCTGTGCATAACACCCGATTTTTATCCAAAGGACTATATATATGGTTCGAGCCTAAAACGGCCCCCTAAAATATACTTCATCATTTTACTGTAATTCTTTGTTTTCTTTGTACAAATATACATTTGAAGTTTATTCATAATTTTCATTTTGAATAAAGTGCCCACAATTAAAAAATATGACATTATAAAGTTTATCTTTTCCCGCCATTTTCGCATTTTTAGCGTAAAACGGCTGGTTTTCAAGCAGTTTTTCTTTAAGAAAACGTTGAGCGATTGCTTAAACAAACAAAATATTTTCACCAAAGATGTATCCATTCAGTACTTGTAAGTGACAAAAATTATGTTCTTGTTCAAAGCGTCGCTCTATATTTCCCATTCGAAAAAAGATAAGAAAAATGTCCAATAATGACTGATTTTGATTGAATTATAAAAATAGCGTCACTTCTGACGTCATATACTGCCAGTGAGTGCAAATTAATCAAATAAATAGGTGAAAAATATAGTTTATATCAACTTTTCTAAAAATAACACAACAATTTAATGTACCTGAAACACTTTAAAAAATGGCGAATTATGGGGGCCAAATTTGACTAATATCATATATAGTTCTTTAGATACTAAAAAAATCATCCTAATATTTTTTGGAGAACTCAAATAGCTGTATAATAAAAATATTCCTTAAATAAAACTTAATGCCAATTTAATACTGCTAGAGGAAGATGTGTCTGCATGCAGGTTAACTTGAAGGTTCATAGTTCTCCAGGGTACGACTTCTCCAGCATTAGTCAGTAGGTGGCGGTGTTCTGGAAACGCGAAATCGAAAGTGGAAGAAGTAAGTTTGAAAATCTAGCAAAAAAAAAAAAAAAAAAAAAAAACAAAAACAAAAAAAAAAGCAAAAAAAAAACCCAAAAAAAACCAAAACAACAACAACATTGCAGCGATGCGAGATCCGAGATTACACTTGCTAAATATTTCATAATATATCAGAGTGATTGAACTGTATGCATTAACTACGTTTCTTCTACAATTATAACTGCTGTATATTCAACTACCGATCAAACTAGTACATGTATAAAAATTTTATAACTGCTGTATATTCAACTACAGATCAAACTAGTACACGTATAAAAATTTTGACTTTAGCTAATTTTCTTATACGATTACAAACGTATTATGTCAATAGTTGTATGGTTATCATTTTTGCATTGATTGACTCAGAGTTTCATGAAAAGAAAATTTGCCATTTTTTTTGTCTCTTCACAACCTTACATTAATTGCATCTGTACACTCGATGATATTCATAATAATGTCTAATTTGTATTTACATGTTCTAATACATGTATGTGTTAATCAGCCAGTCTTGTCAATCAACGCATTTTCATTTTTAAGTTCTCAAACGTAAGAAAATGATGACGTGGGGATGATGTCATAATGAAAATATGAAATCTTGTTTTGTAAAGTTTTGTAAAAATGTATTAATTTTTAAAGTTGTTTTGCAAAAAAATGGCCGAGAACACATATCAATTATTTTTTTATGAATTGATTCAAAATTATCTATTCTGTTATTGTGTTCAGTAAAATTCAGGTTTGTCTAAATCGTTTAAAAGTTTGGAGCATAGTTTTATGGAAGGGAATTACCGCCAAAAGTCTATGTATCTTGCTTTTATTCTTATTATGCTTACTTCTTTATTCTTCAGTACATTTACACTTGCATGTCACTTTATTGTTTTTATATTAATGCTTATCCAATTTTACTTTGATTCTTTATTGTTTGCTTAATTCTATGTTGCAATATTTGTTTTTAGTCATCTCTGCTCATTTGCTGTTTATCTATTACGTCACTTAAATGACCCAATTCCCGCAATTTTGCAAACAAATGAGAATATTGTCATTTTGTCCTTATATTTCGCATTCGGAAGTATAGAGCGCAGGTCTGCTAAAGTACGATTTTAACATATGTTTTTCTTCATATAATTATACACATCATACTAAAATATGGTACTTGAGCAAGCCAGCGCTCGATGTTTCCCAGACGTAAAACCATCCGAAAACACCCATATTTTGCTACAAAACACCAATTTCACAGGATGAAGCTCTGCCATTCAGTCAACTGAATGTTAACTGAATGGTCTGGAAAGGTGGCTGAATGGCACAAATATGCCATTCAGTCACTTTTCAGTTACCTTTCAGTCACCTTTCAATTGACTGAATGGCACAGTTTCATCTTGTGTTTATCAAAATAAGACAATATTCATGACGTTATTTCTATATGATGACGTCACTGTGGTGATAACCTTTTACACATTTATTTTTCACATGATTTCAACTATCTTCCGCCTTATTTTTTAAACTCTTTATAAAACTTTAATTTTGGGGGCGAATAGTGCATAATACCGCACATTGTCCTTTTAAAAAACAGTACCAATGAATTCTTCATGCAATTTACTACTGATATCGTCTCTTTACTTGCCTAATTTTTCTAACCCTGAATATCCATCATGTATTATATACTCTGATATTAATTCAAAGCTCTTTAGAGTAGAAAAAGATTTACCGAGAGAAATTTTCAAAAATATTATTAACTAAGGAGTAATTAATTAATGAAGATTGCATTAGGGTCTATGGAGACAAGCACAATTTTTTAAATAAAAAAGAAAATACTAAGAATATCAATAAATGCTTCGGTGAAAAGATGAATTTAATCCTAAGGAGTACAAAAACTATTTAAAATAAATTTTATACCATATATATTTTTTGAAATTGATTTTTATAGATTAAAATTAAAGGGGGGCAACTCTTCAAGAACAGAAAAAGGTCATTAATTAGGAGACATTTCACTCCTAAACAGGAGAATTATGTCCAAGTATACTGAGTATTAAACCCATACATATATGTTATGCATCCAGATTCATTGAATCTGGAGCTATTATGGATCGGATACCTTAAACACCATCACCAGCTCTGTAAACTGAAGTGGTGCAGTTTGTTTACATGTAAAAATGGCGCCTTTCGATCTCAATGTAAAATTAACATACTTCATTTTCCGAGGTCGGTAGCGTATTTCGGAGAAAGTCTGAGGCAAGTAAAAAGACGGTATCAGTAGTAAATTGCATTTACTATTAGAATTTAATGGTACTAATTGTTTTCACAGAATTTGCGTATAAATAAGGTTATTCAGTCCAAAACTAGAGCACGTTTTTCTGCTCAATAAATATACAATTTTTTCAGTGGGGGGCACTGTAGCTCCCAGGTCGTCCATCCGAATTTTTTCAGACCGGGAGCTACAGACCTGCAGCTAAGCAAGATGTGGAGAGTCACTTTAGGTGCATTCAAACAATACCGTTTCGAGCCACATTTTAATTGCTGCGTAATTAATGCATATTTTAACTATACACAACAACAACAACAACAACAGCAACAACAACAACAACACATAAATGTTCAATGTACATAATTTATTACGTTTGTTTATGACAAGATAAACATGACGAAATCGAGCCATCTGCTAGTGGTATACCACTACCACTGTGAAAATATGGTATAGTGGTCATCTATAGTTGTTTCGAATCGGGCTACCACTTATAGAACACTATACATTATAATGGGAATTTAAAAACGGGCTCGGAAACATCGAGGGTCCCAACCCTTGGCGCCGAAATTTTCATGGTCATCTACAAGTGGTATACCACTACCACTGTGAAAATATGGTAATGCGGTCATCTTTAGTTTGTTAGAATCGGACCTACTAATTATACACTATTCGCAATTCAAAAGTGAACTTAAGTTCGCAATTCAAAATTTATAAATAGTGTTCTATAAGCGGGGGACTGAATCTAAAAACTATATATGACTATATTACCATATTTTCACAGTGGTAGTGGTATACCACTAGTAGATGAAATCCGAGCCCGATGTTTAAAATCCCATTATGATGAATTATGTTTTGTAAGTGGGAGCCCGAATCTAAAAAACTAGAAATGACCACCTCATCATATTTTAACGGTGGTAGTGGTATAACACTAGTAGATGACCCTGAAAATTTCTGGCCCCAAATATAATTCATAAATTTTGAACTGCGATTAAGCCCGAATCTCAAAATCTAGAGATGACTACTTCACCATATTTTCACAGTGGTACTGGTAAACCACTAGAAGATGACCCTAAAAATTTCAGCGCCCAGGGCAGGGGCCCTCGATGTTTTCGACTCCGATGTTTAAAACATCATTATAAGGAATATAGTTCTATAAGTGGGGGACTGTATTTCAAAACCTAGAGATAACCACATTACCATATTTCACAGTGGTAGTGGTATACCACTAGTAGATGACCCTGAAAATATCAGCGCCCAGGGTAGGGGCCCTCGAT
>WFKH01011925.1:86763737-86773795 GCA_016163765.1 Magallana hongkongensis
ATATATATATATATATATATATATATATATATATATATATATATATAAGACCAATATCCCTGTGTGTTTGACATCAATTCGTCGCAGTATTCAGTAATTACATTTGTCACAAATAGCTTTAGGGGTTTATTTTCTGAACCATTTGCTTATCACATTATCAACTACCTTAAGTAGGTGGATTTCTTTGATTCACAGATAACTTCAGTCGCGTAAAACTTCCAAATGGTAAAGGAGACATCAACAAAGCTTGCTTTCCTTTGGTAAGTATGCATCTGATAGCTTTTTCTTGATTAATATTGTATCTATTGATAGTTCTGGATATATTATGCATTTAAATTTTTTTTCAGAACCAGTATTTTATACTGATACAGCACCCTGAATTAAAAAGAATTGATAAATTTTGGCAAATGGTTTGGGAACAAAAAGTTTCTACAATAACGGTGTTGACTGGTCAAATGTATACAAACAAGGTTTGTTGTCGAAAACTCAGGCACACTAGTTATAAGCACAATACACTTACGTATTAATCTTTAATGACAACAATTTGATTTTCAAGCACCAGATTCAAAGCATGTTTCATAAATTGTGTTGCTTGAACCGAGCAGTACCTTATTTATGTTTATTCAATTAGCAATGGTATTTTCCTGAAAAAGACGGAACGGTATGTTCAATAGGAAATATTAAAGTACAAGTGCATTCAACATTCAGAGCATCGGAAACTTTAGTAATGAGGAAAATCAAACTATCGAGGGTAATATTAAGGAACAAATTGCAATCAATAAAATATTGCTGTGTTTGTTTCAATGACCTTTACTGAAAGTTGATTTATTTTAGGGGAGGCATTCTCAAACTGTAAACCATTTTCATGTCAACAACTTGGATTTTGAAAAACTACCAGATCAAATCCTAGCTCTGCTTAATCTCGTTTCCCAAAACAAGATAAGCATGGGGCCACAAGTTATTCATGGTGGATGGTATGTAGCTTCTTTGGTTTATTAACATTGCCATCATATGATGCATATAACCATAAAATTCCCAAGCTCGTATACGCTTGTTTCTAATTTTTGTATATATACCCCAGTGGCAGTTGAGAAATGATCGAAACTAATATGGCGACCCAATGTTTTTATGAATTCATGTCAGCTTTAACTACCCTTTTTGTCGGAGAGGTTTAGCTTTACCGATGACTGACAGTCTCAAAGATTGGCTGGTTTGGAAGCAGATACATTTAAAAGGTGCAAGACACATTTTATTTGTTATTTTAATGCAACTAAAACGAGTGGTATAGGTGTTGAACCAAAGGTTAGAACAAATTGCAAAAAAAAATCACTTTTTTCCCTTTTAGTTTTCTACCTGATAATAATTTGTTCTAAGATGTATTGGTCTTACCGAAACCTTTTATTCGGTATGATAAAAAAGGGGCTAGTCCATATTATTAGGGAGTTAGAGGCTTCAAAAGTATTTTGTCAATAATAAGGAAGAAAAATGGTCTAATGCTTTATTGAAGCAAATTTGTTGAGAAATTAATTCTGATTTCATCCCTAGTATTGAATTTGATGTTCGTGTAATATATAGCCAATTTTGAAGAAACAATTTTAGCCGGGTCGCTCCATTTTCCGTGGGGGGTGTGCAGGTGCAAAAAGTTATGAAAGGGGTTCTTGTTATGCACTAAGTGATACATGCAGCGCGTAAAGATGATTCAACATAAAATTCCTAATTTTTTTTTTTTTTGGATATGTACATTTTTGTTTCATAAAAATGAATCTGTTTGACTTTAATTTAGTTGTTTGTCTCAAAACCGTGCCCCTCTCTATATTTAGAAGAATTCCGAGATTCAGGTAACTGATCGATAACAAAGTCGCTAGCTGTCCTGTGCTTGTAGAGCTGACGTAAACACACGTTTAAACGCCCCGCTGTTTTACTGTAATGAAGACATCTTGAATTGACTAGAAGATGTGTTAGTAAAATGGTTCCAATACATGGTAATTAAACTAATTTTTCTACAATACACGGTCGTTCAATAAAACATAATTTTTATAACTGACATACAAAATTTGTAATGTACGCTGGCAATTTAAACGAACGCAAGATAAATTCCGATGGAACATTTTCCTTTAAAGCATTACAAAATACTGATTCACGATGAAGATAATATTATCATTGTGGAGATGATTTCTAAAAAATGAACTTAATATTCATCAATATTACTATTTTTTTATCCAAAGCCATTAATTTTTAGTTACGGTTATCAGGGAATCCGATATTAATTATGACTCGCTGTTTTAAACTATTTGCAAATCATCAACAAACAGAAATATCAAACAGCCTATATTAGCAATTTATAAATTATCTACATAAAATTTTTTAAAAAGGGAATGAAATAATTGTGATTTATTAATGTACCATTTTTTAAAGTAGTAATAAGTCGTTTGACGTAGTATTTAAATGTCCATTTATATTATTTTTAATAAAATTAATTCATTATTTTAAGCTTGTCAGCGAAATGAAAACAGTTTTACATGTTATATTATGGCATGAAAATAGCAATATTCAAGGCATTTCCGTCATTTTCAAGCCAAAGGACTCTCAAAACAAGGGAAAAAACCGCAAAGTAAACTGCATGCATAGTACATGTATGCTCCAGAGTTTTTACAATGTATGATGTACATGTATGTGTCTCTCATTTTGGACTCGTCCACTATTACGGTGCGTAAAAATTAATGAATGAGATATTCTGTCGCGAAGTCCTGCTTTACCTTTTGTATCAATTTCAATTGGTTAGAATGGATTTTTCTATGGGGTAGGGGTATTAAATAAATTTAATCGTTCTGTTTTAAATTTGTTAAAAACGATATATAAGATCAAATGTTTTAGAAACGATTTATGAATCTAACATATACAGTCACCTTTTTTATCGGCTGAATTAAGTGTGAGCGTGTACATTTATATTAGTAAGACACGCAACTTACACCCTATTCAAGACGAATGAAATCGTCCAGCAGATAGAGAAAACGTACGTGACTCCCCGGCATTTCAGTTCTTCTTGTTGACTTTCCAGACTGTATGTCAATCTAACCTTATGATTTTGTTTATTAATAATAATTCAACATCAATTATAAATTAACTATGTACCTACATGTATCATAGTAAAAAATCTTGTTGCGTTGACCCCCTCCCCCCCGGCCATGATATCTATTTTTAAATCAGGTTACACATGTGCTTGCATGTGACAAAAGGCAAGCTCAAGACTCAATGTCAATTATCAGTTACCGATATAATATCTTTGGAAATGTATTTTTTCCTTGCATAAGCAGTAACAGATAATTGTGCAAACCATAGAGGAATGCGTGATCTGCGCATAAAAATTGCTTGATACAATATTTATTTTTTTAGCAGCATGCTTTTGGCTAGCTGCAGGTCTGCAGCTCTCGGTCCATCCAATTTTTTTTCAGACCGGGAGCTACAGACCTGCAGCTAGCTTTTGGCCTACGATAATAATTAAGAAAATATGCTGGGACTTCATATGGAAAATTACACATTTGCTTTATCCCCCTTTTCAATAAACAAATCAAACCAACAAACAAAATTGATTCCGATTATTAAAATATACCTCCAAAACAAACTACACATTCATCCTACACCCTCAATATAAAGTAAACGGTATTTGGTAAATTATCTCAATTAATGCTTGCATGAATATGATAGACTTATGCACATTTAGTCTTGCCCAGCAACTTGTCGTATGTGTTGTTTGAGCTAACATTTTGAATTCACGAGAGAGAGAGAGAGAGAGAGAGAGAGAGAGAGAGAGAGAGAGAGAGAAATTATCTGTTCATTTTACATTGAAATTTTAGTATCGATAACTCCGTTTGTGTACAAAATCGATAACATTATTATTAGAGTATACTTAAAAAGAAAAAAATACCACAAAAAAGAAACAAGCAAGCTTAAAAACCATGTTTCAGTGTATAAGACCGTAGGTGCTGGCACGATATGGAACCCATTGCTGTTCAATGTTTTCATTCACGCATAAAAAGAAAAAAAACCCTTCTGATTTTTTTTCTTGAATTTATTTTGATTAAAAAAAAAGGAATTAGTTGTTCTCAATCTCTCTTTATGGTTGTCTGTGAGCTGTATATCTACATGTCTTTTGTATTTTAAAAGAGTGCGATGTAAATCTTTTTACCATGCAACGCTTCGGATAAAATTCGGATAAATGTATCTTAAAACTTCATATCTAATCAAATTTTATTAGAGCCTTAATTAAATGAATTGTAAAATGATAACACCGAAAAATGTGACCGATTTCTTATTTTTTTTAAAGGGAAAACCTCATTGATGTAAATATCCGCCTCCTTGAAACAAAAATAAATTAACACAATAAGAGCCAGTCAATCTCTAGCTGCAGATCTGTAGCTCTCGGTCTGAAGAAAAAATTGGATGGACGACCTGGAACCTAGATCGTCCATCCGCCATTCTTGAATATTGCCATTTCTTTCGTACGCGTACGCAGGTTGGTCGCATACTCTCCGAGACTAACTGGTTCGTAATTAAACTTTTAGCGCTGCATGAAAAGGCAACCGATAATTTTGAAAATGATTAAAGTTACCGAAAAAAGGCTTCGGTCCTCCCCTTCCCCGGAAAACAAAATTATTCCTCAGAACCCCTGTAAAAACTTTCAGATTCTTCGCATACAACTGTATTTTTTAAAAGATTCATTGGCGCTTGCCGCGTTCGATAAAAAATGCGCGTAAAATGTTATGTCTTTTGTAAATAAAGTTGTCGTCCATATGATTCTGTTTATATTTAGACATTAGAGAGGTTGAGATTTCAAACGGGTACGTGTACGTGTACGTGTACTTGGGGAATCACCTAAATTCTTCTACAGTTTTTGTGACGACAAGGTATCTACACGTTCTCTAAACTTGTAGAGTATCGTCTACACGTAAGAACAAACGAGTAGGTTTTACAACAAAAATAATCTAATTGATGAGTGAATATATTCTTGTGATACATTATATAGATTTTTAATAAGAATTTCACCATTTAAGTAAATTCATGTCACAAAACTGCCTTGAAATTTACGTACACGTTTATGTCCTACAAGTCTCAACTGATAAATTACAAAAACGTGTACGTGTAGGTGTAGTTATAGCACACGTACGCGTACCCGTACACTTTTTACAAGTTTCTCAAAATAAACTGCACATGAAAATAACAACATGGGGAGATTCAAACTATAGACAACTTTTAAAGATCTCTATTTGCTTATATAGTATAGTATATAGGCGGCGGAAAAGATAAAAACAAAGACGTTTATACAGAACAAAAACTTATTTTTCAAAACATGCTAAAATACGAGACAAACCAGGCCCCGGAGCCATAAAACTTAGACAAGCTCACTTTTGATCTCAGTCTCACTTTCCCACTATAAGTTCCTTTTGTAAAAGTGAGACTTAGATCAAAAATAAGCTCGTCTAAGTTTTATGGCCCCGGGGCCAGCTTAAAACAAAATCAACAGCCTCTTTTACAAACACCAATTCAAAACAAACGATCACGTAACAAAAAGAAAACATACCCACGAATTACAGGGAAAGTTTCATGCGGGGATCCAGAATTTCTTTAGGAAGAAAGGAGGGTTTCCGAGGAATATTTGAGTTTGCCAGGTGTGGGGTAGTGGTAGTAGGGGTAGGGTGGTGGGATTCCGAGCCAAAGACTCGGTAATTATAATATATAAATTTAAAGAAATTTGATTTTTCCAGGAGTGGGGAAAAGGGGTGGGGGGTGGGGGTCCGGACTTCAGCTTATCCACATAACAAAGGCTTTAAAGAGGTTCGCTCCTCAGGTTTTGGGTAGCTATTTTGGGTCACCTCTAGTCTGAAAATTCTGCATCACATATTAATTCTTGTAGTATATTTATATTTTAGAATGCCAAATAAACTTTATTGAATAAAATTGTTTCAAAAAAAATTTCATTTTTAAAGAGTTAAGTATGGACTATATTTTGTGGCGGAAGGTTTTCAAGAAGGAAATGAACAATTTTCATAACTCATTAGTTTTAGAGTACTGTTACTTTAGCTTCCTAATTTTCAGCAAAGACCAAACTTCTGGATAGTTTGTGTATTATGATATATTCATGATGTTCTAATAAACATATTTAAACATTATTTTGATATTTCTATTGATATATTTTGGCATATTTAGATTATATATCATAAAAGTTAAGAAAAAAATAATTCCAATTTTGGCCTAAAATTAGCTTATTTCATGCTATATCTCAAATTTTTGAGATGTGACCCCTACTTGTTTTACTTTTAAATGAGACATTTAATGTATGTCTATTTGTATGCAAAGTTTTGGAAAGATGACATTACTATAATTTTTTTATTTGCGTTATAATTTGATTACTCCAAAATTTTGTAACATCTGTTGTTGTGTTCTTTATGTACCGGTCTTTGAAGCCACCAGTAGAGCAAGAATTTTTAAACTTTGACTTAGATTTTACTTTTATAGTCACTACATGTGTTCAACTTCATACTATATAAAAATCATAACTAAATAATAGTTCAAACTATAAATATTTGTTTGATTTCTTCAAATTATCAATTTCCATGTCAAATTTTAGCAAAAATATCAGGAAAATTGTTTAGAGGCCAATATTTCCAAAAAATGCCATGTGACATGGGTCACAAATAAAAAAAAAGAACATTTTAGGTCACCATCTTTATATCCAAGTGGTTTTCGGATGATTGACATTACTATTATTTCAGGTGCCAACCTCCTTAAAGCTTTTTATTTCGTTTGTAACTTGACTTTCAAAGTTTTGTCAAGCATATAAAGCATCAATTTACCATTCTAGACATTAAAATTGTAAAATTAATATTTAAAGTTTTGAGCTCAAATCGTGTCCAATTTTAAGTCACTTTAAGAAATTGATTCTGAAATTATATTTGCAACGGAATTATTTTTCTATATGCTGTCATATACAAAGGATTTTGAATATTTATAGTAAATTCTTGAGACATTAGAATACTGGCACCAAAGAAAAAAATAAAAACAAAAACGCACCATCGTCTTGTAACGGGACTGTCTAGGGGTTAATCCGGTAGATAATCCGATTTCGGAAGGATAAAAAGAATATCAAACGTAAAGGATATGAAACAATATCATAATATAAAATCCAAGAGTGTGATAATAATCATTATTGTGAATATAAATTTAGGCCTCAACCGTTATGCATCTAATCGATAATTAATAATATTGCCAATAATACTAGATCTCGGCCGGGTACTAATAGACCCGGGCGCACCTAACATATATTGATACATACGAGTCACAGCAAAAATAATGAAATTAACAGTAAAATTGTATTTTTTAGTAAACGCATACTCCTGCCTCCCAACGGATTAGGATTTTTATGATTTGTGCGATGTATTTTTTTTTGCGGGATGATGCGGGTTGGGGTTGGCTTGTCAAGGTTTTTCGGATTAGTACATGTATGTGTCACCCCCTCTCCACATTAAAATCGATATAACGTGTCTGTATTGTGTAATTATTTTGTGTACGTGATTATGTAAACAATAGTACAAGCAAAAATGAACAAATGTTTATTGAATTCCAGACAATCCCCAAACAATTGATAAAAAATGACTAACTAAGCCCTAAGAGCTGAGAGTCCTATGCCCAAGATATTATTTTCATCCAATCTAAGACCTAATCTACATGTATTAGCCTAACTAGGCTTAATGCATCATTAAAAATTTAAAACAACCTATTGCTGGTATATCAATTAACTTTAATGTACATGTATATGGCTCCAGAGCAATTGAATTTCACAAAAAATCATCGTGAAACAAATTCTTATGTATTTCGAAAACATTTTCTTCTTTACTAAGAACCTATACATATATCAGTGTACAGTAAAACATGCTCATACCGAAGTGCCAGGGACGGGCAATTTTACTTCGTTTCAAACGTAATTCGTTACATCCGTCAAGTTCACAACATGTAATAAAGTCACGGGAAATGAAAATCACTTCGCTGTGTCAATTCATTATAAGCGTGTTCGCTATAATTATGCTTTAATGTTTTAGTTTAAACGTTACCACATCATGCCCACGTTATCAATTTTGTATTACGTCACAAGTATGACGCAGCGCCCACGGAAGACCTATTCGTCGCTTTGCAACGAGTTCGTTTCTAGTTTTTAGATCACCTGAGCCAAAGGCTCAAGTGAGCTTTTCTGATCACAATTTGTCCGTTGTCTGTCTTTGTCGTCGTTGTTGTTGTAAACTTTTCACATTTTCATCTTCTTCTCCAGCACCACTGGGCCAATTTCAACCAAACTTGGCACAAAGTATCCTTAGGTAAAGGGGATATAAGTTTGTTAAAATGAAGGGCCACGCCCTCTTTCAAGGGGAGATAATAAAAAATCATTGAAAATTTGTTGGTATTTTTTAAAAATTTTCTTCTCAAAAACCATTTGGCCAGAAAAGCTGAAACTTGTGTGGAAGCATCCTCAGGTAGTGTAGATTCAAGTTTGTTCAAATCATGACCCCCAGGGATAGGGTGGGGCAAAAATGGAGGGTTGAATTTTACATACGAACATATATAGTTAATCTTTTAAAAAAAATTTCTCTCTGAAACTGATCAGCCAGAAAAGCTGTAACTTGTGTGAAAGCATCCTCAGGTAGTGTAGATTCAAGTTTGTTCAAAACATGATCCCTGGGGGTAGGGTTGGGCCACAATGGGGTGGGGGCGAGTTTTTATATAGGAATATATAAGGAAAAATCTTTAAAACTCTTCTTCTCAAAAACTGATTAGCCAGAAATGTTATTACTTGCGTGGAAGCATCCTCAGGTAGTGTAGATTCAAGTTTGTTCAAATCATGACCCCCAGGGGTAGGATGGGGCACAATGGGGGTCGATTTTTTACATAGGAATATAAAGAGAAAAATCTTTAAAAATCTTCTTCTCAGAAACCGATTGGCCAGAAAAGCTGTAACTTGTGTGAAAGCATCCTCGGTTAGGGTAGATTCAAGTTTGATAAAATTATGATCCTTATGGGTAGAGAGGGGCCTCAGTGAGAGGGTGGTTGAATTTTCACATTTGAATATATAGAGAAAAATCTTTAAAAATCTTCTTAGAAACCGATCATGCAGAAAAGCTGCAACTTGTGTGGAAGCATCCCCAGGTAGGGAAGATTCAAGTTTGTTCAAATCATGATCCCTGGGGGTTGGGCCACAATTGGGGGGGGGGGGGGGTGACCAATTTTTACATAGGAATATATAGGGAAAAATCTTTAAAAATCATCTTCTAAAACACAAATTGTCCAGAAAAGCTCTAACTTTAGTCAGTTCAGATAGTGTAGATTAAAATTTGTCAAAATCATATTCTTTAGGAGTAGGGTTGGGCCACATGGGGGGGGGATTCCAATTTTATAAAGGAAAACATTTAAATTATTCACAAAAACTCAAATGTTATTATATATGGTTTTACTTATATGCAAACATTTTGACATATTGTTGATTCTTTAAAATTGTTAAGACTCTGGCCCCTGGACAATTCTTGGACCTTACAAGGGGTTCAAAATTTGATGTAGGTTTATAATCCATTTATAAAAAGTTGTTTAAGTCTGATCATCTTCTTGAGAACTGCAATGCTCAATATGTGATATGACTGTAAAACCATCCTGTTACAAAGGGGCTCAATGATAAACATAAGAATGTGCAGGGGATTTTTAATACAGGATATATTATACGACATTGTTCAGATATTTTGTATATGACTCCATAGAGCTGATTTTATTATGTTTATTGTTGCTCAGGTGAGCGATGTGGCCCATGGGCCTCTTGTTGTTATCTGTTTCAGTTCTGGAATCGACTATAGCTATGTATATATCGCTGTTTCATACCTTATAAATTTGATATTGGCTGGAAGAAACGAAGTTGATGTTTATGGCACTTTTTATACAATGATAAAAGAAACAGACTTCTCGACGAATTCAGTGGTAATATATATATATATATATATATATATATATATATATATATATATATA
>WFKH01011925.1:86773805-86785640 GCA_016163765.1 Magallana hongkongensis
TGTGTGTGTGTGTGTGTGTGTGTGTGTGTGTGTGTGTGTGTGTGTGTTAAATATTTATTATAATTTTGATGTATTGCTGGGAACACCTCAGAGAACAATAACATGGCAATGGTATTTATTTCAAAAAGTAGTTGGTATAAAATTTTCATTAATCCTTATAGAACCTTGGTGACATTAAACTTGTATAATGTAGCCAACAAGCCCTATTATCTTAGTGATTTTTTTAAAGTATCTGTCGTATATTATAATAGAAAATATTCTCAATGGTATTCTTCATCAGTAAAAAGGAATTTGACGTGTCCTTAATATCTATAAAACTGGTTCTATTTCTCTATTGAAGGAACACTATGCTGCAATTTATTTAAGTTTAAAAAACTACATACAGAATTCAACAGCAAGTCGAAAAGGTATCCATTTAAATTTAAAAATAGAATTGTGATAAATTGCATTTATGATTTTTATTTAGTAAGAACACTTTTGTGTGGGTTTTTTTCAGATGGAGAAAATATTTATGAAGTCTTACCATGAAAAAGGGATTTGATCTCTATTATACAACAAAAATTTACTATATTAGTTAGATTGGCGTTTCCAAACCTGCTAGCGTTTTTCTTGCGAATTTTTTTGATTATTTATTTCTATTGAACAGAAATGGTATTTATTGAATCATGCTGTTTTGTCAAATATTTAATCATTTGTGTGAAATTATACAGCATCATACACAATTGTTAGACTTTAGGCATATAACTGTCAATATTACTTTTTTTATTTTATTGATTTATTTTTTTAATAAAAATAATTCATGCTTTGTGTATATACTTAAATAGTAAATGATTGTGAAAATGGAAAAGTGGAATGATACACCAAAATCTTATATCATGGACTGTTAAATTGTCACTTCCAAAACATTATTTTTGTCCAAAAAAGAGTAAATACTCATTAAGATTTTATACAAAACTATTTTCTATTTTTATGAGAAAAATGGAAATCTGTTTTGGATCATATTGCATCTAATTGATATCAAATAAATCATGTCCGATAACGAAATAAATTTCTTTGATTGTTTATATGTTAATATGTTCATAAAATGTTCTTATTTTTCAAAATTATGGATACAATATATTTGAAAGATGTGACTTATAGAAAAGAAAAAGCAGTCGGTGTTTGAAAAGAAAGTAAAACAACAGAGCGAACGTTTTAAAGATATTGAGAAACAGTGTGTTCCCAAAATAATGCAATGAAACCACATTGACACGTTAGATCGATCACTGAACCATAGCGGAAAGAAAATTTCATGTTCACAATTTCACTGACTTAGCTACAGTTACATTGCTTTATAGCATATTGATTACACTATACTAAAAACGACTATTAAAAGAGCAGTTGAAATTAGAGCCTCTCTTAAAGGTAAGTTCTTACCCGGCATTAAACCCGTAGATATCCATCGTTAGTTTTGTGATACCTATAGGAATGATCAAATGTCTCAGGTCTGTTTGTGGGTGGGTTGCTAAATTTAAAACCGGATACGAGCACCTCAAAGATGATGCTTGACAAAGTTGTCCCAAACATCAGTTACAACTAAAAATAACATCGTCAAAATTCGCCCAGTCTTACAGAAATACGTAAGATATACCGTCATGCAATTGGCTTGGGTGACAAACTTGTCGTTAGGACTGTTCATGGTATTTTGAAAACAATTCTAAAGCTTGGAGATATTAACGCTAGGTGGATACCTCATTTGCATAGTGATGAACAAAAGTTAGACGGTGTCGAACATACAAAGAAATAATAAAAATTGAATCCAAAATATACTAAAAAGTTTTTGGATAATTTAGTTACTATAGATAACCTAAGTATACTATTTTGAGCCAATACATAAATGTTCTAACAGGATCTTGGCATTAAAGAATGCAAAACGCCCTAGTATTGCTAAAGGATGATGAACTGTGAAGAAGGTTTTATTTTATTTTCTTTAACAATGAAAGCCCCACCAAGCATGTGATAAAGACAAAATTGTCACAGGTAACTTTTATAAAAATGTTATTTTTAAAAAAGTGAAGAAATAGTATGAGCGTAACAATAGAGAACGAAAACAAATGTGGCGGAATCCGGAGATAAAAGATAAATTATAATACATATTTATGAATTCATATCAGCTTTTTTTACCCTTCCCCTTTTTTCTTCTGGAAAACAACACCTTTATTTCACACTATGTACTAATTCCATCAGTATTTACAATTCATTTTTGTTTTGTTTTTTCATGTATTCATGGATATCATTATAAATTAAAAACAAAACATGTACAAGTATTTTTTGATTCATTACGGGTGTGTCTATCATTTCCTTACCTTTATTCTGCGATTATGAAACTTAAAATGATTAAGTTTGAGGGATATTAATCTTTGGTCATCATTGTTCAGAAAAATTAGTCGTTCCTCCGTTACAGTACAAAAACACCACAATTTCACTACAATGTCATCAATTTGACAATGACTTCATATGAACCTTTCTACTTTAGTAACAAAGCCTAAACAATCTAAATCATTCTTTACCTCAGATATTTTGCATGATTTATCATACTTTACTATGACAGCCAAATCCATCATTTAATTACATCAATATAGTCGAGTTAACTTGTAAAAAATGTATTTTATAATCAATCTCAGTTGTTAAGTAAAAAAATGTGTACGGATGCTAATCATATTTGGTTATCTTAGTCAAAAATAAATAATGTTATAAATATATATTGACAAAATAAAGATCAATCGCAAGAAATGTAGATACTTGAAATGGATTTAAAATAATGACTCATTGTGACTATTTAGTCTGGTATAATGGCATTGTATGAAAAGGTTTTCAATACACATAAATGACACCGGATATATGTACTTCGAGTACTTTGATTTTTGTAGCCGCTATCCCTACAAACCAAGTTTAAGGCTCAAAACTCTAAACAATTCAAACAATTTCGCTGTAGAGGTCTCGTTTGTGCATCAAACTTTGCACTGTCAATAAATCGTGATGAAATGATCAAATTTTCGCGCTTATTTCTAAAGTATTAAATTAAACATCAAATACACATGTCAATGTGTTATATACAAAAAGAAAATGGCCCCCAAAAAGTAACGCAAGCGCTAATCCTTAGTAATCGTAAGAAATACATGAACTATATATCGGTCTCAGGTATGCAATTCGGTATAACAAAGTTGAAGAAAAATTACTCATGTACCTATTTATGATTCTTTTCTATCTTATTTTTATCTCGTGATGTTATTGATTTCATCTGAAAATAACTGAATATGCATTTGTCTTACATGTATATCATATATTTTATATTTGAATAAGATTTCTTAATATTTATAATCATATAAACATTTAAACTCATTTGATAATATTTCCCAAATGCTTCTTTAATTGATCGATTTTCATAAATAACTCATCATTTCCCTGGAAGGTAACTTCTCAAGATTCTTATTTTAAACACCCTTTCCAGATTCTCCGGGTTTTTTTAATAAACAGCGAAACTTAAACGTATATACATGTAAGAAAGTTGTATCATAATGAGATACACATATCAGTGTGTGTTCCATCGGACCAATAATGTCCTACTTTCATTTGGTTAAACATGGCACGTGATTGCTGAACATATTTCTATGTGATGCTGATGAGACTTATATCGAATATTAAATACAGAAATCGCGTTCCATATTGGTTCCTTTTTGGGGTAGTTTCCTATTGAAAAAGATATACTATTATATACTTTACCTTACATGTGCCAATTTACATTGTATGGAATACAACCATGGGTAAACTCCGTTCACCCTTGATTGGACCTGGATAAAAAATTTATTTCGTATACAAATCTTAAAATTATATCGTTTTACCAGTGTTTTGCAACTTAAAAGCCTGGTCTAAGATCACTCAGAATAAAAATTAAAATTAATTGAAAATGTGCTGAAAACCATTTATTCATACCAATAGAATATTAAGAATTGGGGATTTGCACAAATTATTTATTCATTTACATTATTTAACGTTACATTATTTTGCAAAAAGATCTGAAGTTGTACATATAAAAAAAAATGGCATTGTGACGTCACATTTTATTTACACCCGGTTTCAGCAGGTGGCACGAAAAATTTTCACCCGGCTTGCCAACCAATCCGATCTGGCGTTTTAAGCGACATAGGAAAAAATGGGGTTATACCGGTTTTTAGACGTGTCTCTCTGTTGGTTTAAATTTTGCTGTATTTCTTGCAAATTTTACAGTGTTTCAGAATTTTAATTTCTGCTATCTACCATTCTTAAATGTTATAAAACATAGATTTAGTATCATTTAAAGGTATTAAAGAGAGTACTTATTATTAACTATTGAGACCTGAGCAAATCTTCTATACGGTGTTGACAAACGTGATAAATTCATTATTCTATTTCTGTTCTTAACTTACTTCATTCCATGAATTTATCAAATTTGTTTTTATGTTCGTTTATTCAAGCAAGTTTACCACAGAACATTCCTTATCCAGGAATGCGTTTATAACTAAATTGATTTTGACACAGGCGAATCAACTACTCTTTATGTACACTGAACTGATGGACAGTAAGTTATCATATGCTTTTTTAATAGGATCACTCTGTTTCGTTCAGCCAACTAAATGTTAACTGAAAGGTTTTGAATAGTGTCTGAATGAAGAGATATGTCATTCAGTCACTCTAAATTACTACATGTATTTAGTCACATCACAGTTGGCTCGATGGGCCGATATTCATCCTGTGTTTGAAATATAAATCCCTGAAATGAGCCCGAACCCCTGGGAGCCACTTGGTGGTACCCCTATAGCCCAAATTTGAGACCGGGAAATAATAGCCCTATAGGTCCCCTACACTGCCCTTATCCGTTTGATGCACACTTCAAAGATAGGGTAGATAATGGACCACCTTTTACCCCTATATCATTTTGAAATGCTTAAAAATGCCAAAGTTCGGGTGAGCTGAATAGCCTTTTGTATATATCTTAGCAATTTTTTACTCGAAGATTCACGTAAAAACATGGGTGACACGAAATAATCCCAAATCACCTTTGGATTTTGTTGTTAAAAATTTTTTAATGAGAATAAAATTCACAATATAAAATGCCTGATCGTCCCATTTGTGCAATAATACGAGGACTTCTTTAAATCCCGATGCAAGCTATTACCGGAGACAAGTAAACAGATTCGGGGATCAATTTTTAATTATACGTATAGACATATGCCAATATTGAATTGAATTTAATTAGACACACACGCATTTATAATTCTTATCCAGGCGAGCTTTACTGCCTCCGAAGTTGTCAATGCTCAAAACATTATTCATGCATAAATCTTGATATTAATTAAAATATGCCGAAAATAAAGTAAATAAATTTTTCTGTTCGAGTACTCTCAGTACTTTGATGATTTTCCTTATTGGCTGCTAGCTTCTACGGGTTTAGTGGCTGATATTAGTGGCTGCTAGCTTCAGCCTGGTTAATGTAGCTGTCTGTAGTGGAAAAAAACCCGCATAAGAAGAATTCTATTATTGACAGTATGTTAATTGTAAACATCTGTTCCCAGGGGTCACCATCATGCATTTTTAAGGGATGCCATACAAGGATATGTATTGATGCCTCGGCTCTCTCATTTAAAGAGGTCATGGTCCATTTAGCCAGTAAAAAATATGTCTGACATCTATTTTCCTCTTAGTTTATTTAATGGGTATACTGGCACTCTCTCCTTTTAACTTTCATCTTTGATAATGAAAAAATGACAATAATAAAATTTCACCTTATGTATGTCCATGTAAACATCCATCGAATATATACAAAATATTTACAATAACCAATGGTCCGTATTCAACGGATAGACACATTCATTTGGGGTGGCGAGACATCGGATGGCGGCTCCGAATCGAGGAAAACAGACATAAAGCGACCATATGACTTATTTCTTATGCATAAACATGTTTGTTCAGAAAAATTCTTAACTTCAGGTGTTCGCTTACATCATACATGTAACATTCTCATCTAACTAGCCCACACTTTAAATATAGAATCTCATATTATGATTTTTTTTATTAAATTTGGGAGGCATCATGCAAAACATCCATTACGACAACTAGTGCCATGTGCCGACTCGACAAAAGATGCACTCCCATGTTTCCAAGGATTTTTCATGACATTTTCCATTTGTTTTCCATTTTAAAAAATTTCACGACCATAAAAATTTGTTTTCACAAATAGCAAAGCTGGGTAAGTCGATTTTTCAATAGCAATTCATACCTACTCATATTTCTCGCTTTTCATTTAATAAAAAATTAACATTGTGTGAAAATGTGTGAAAATTCCCCACACATCGAAATCAGCGATAGGCAACATAGAAAAAAAAGCGTGGAAAAGCCTTATACATTGGAATCGCGATGCCATTAACTATTATTTTCATATATTTGCTTCGCTTTCTTTTGAAAAGATAATAGTGTTTTATTACTCTCTACATGCAAATTGAACAAAAAAATATCTATAGGTCCGACTTAAATACAGGAATGAGTACTTTTAATTTATCATTACACTTAAGAGGAAATATTTCGAACAATGTTTCAGAAAGAATTTCGTTTTTTTATTTCCAGTTTTTCCTTTTTGTTGGTATATTCATTGCAGTGGAAAATATTATTTCTATAGTTATACTCTTTAAAAGCACACATCAGAATTTTGTCATTAAACTTGGCGATTTCTGATATTTTTACTGCCAGTGGATTGTTCTTAACCCTGACAAATGAGATATTACATGGAAATGTCAAATGTGATATCAAAAAGTATCCGACTTTTATGTTTATCAACGTATCTCTGTTGATCATTACTATGATGAACCTGGACTGTTTTTTCGCTTCTGTTTTTGCAATGCGATATTATTCGTTCATCACTAAGAAATTGATTGAGAGGATGTGTTATGGCTTGGACGTTTAGCTGCCTACTAACACATGGAATGTTTTTTGGATACGACTATCCTGTGAACTTATAATTATTTCCATGAAGAATACCGTCAATACGATATTTCGATGTATTGTACTTTGGTTCGTTTTGATGAGTCTTGTGATATAGTTCAAGTTCCTCTACCACAGAGACAACCAAGAATTGTTCGAGAAATATCGGTACTCACTTGATTTTTTTCAGCAGTTTTTTTGTCCATTTATTGTAATAATTACATTTTCTGTGATCGACACATCATCTTAACACGGAAAGAGAGTGTTTTTCGAAAAACCTTGTTTGGTGATTTTAAATAGCGCATGTAATCCTATTATGTACGTATGGAGATTTTCAGAACCAAGATATCATATGAAGAAACTACTGTGGTTATGGAATAAACAAAAAATCATTAAGAATTGACCAAATATACAATCAAGAGACTGCTACTTATGACATTTGTGTCATTTCAAAATAAACGATTATTATGTAAAATTAATTTGAAATTATTTTTTATATTATTGATAAAGATCATGTTTATTTATTTAGCTAATTTTTGTTGAAAATATAAAATGTTTTAATAACTCAGTATTGAACTATTCTTTTATAGTTTACGCTATACTTGCTGATACCTAAAGACAATGACTGCTATTTTTTTCTAAAAATAAACTGATCTGTTTACTTAATTTTATGAATTCAATTTTTGATATGTTTGTGCAGATTAAGATAGCAAATCATTTTATTTTCTAGCATTACTTATTCCTTTTTTGTGTCGTCAAATATACCGTTTTCCATAATATTTGTTAGTGCGAATTCATTGTATACCTTAACAGTGCAACACGAATAAAAAATGTGTTATCTTATGTTGGTATTTGAATTATTATGATTAAAATTAATCCATTCTGTCGTGACTTAATCGCAATAGTTATTCCGTTCTAACGCAATCTTTCCGTTGAAACGCAATACACATTCCGATTAAACGCAATATAAATCTATTTCCTTTTGAACAGGCCTCAATACGCTTCCGTATAAAGTCACGTATGTCATTCTAAATTGCGATTAGTAATGATAATATTATCTACTATTTTTTTCGTGTTACCAATTTGTGGTGTTTTTTTTTTTTTTAATAAAATATACTTTTTTGTTGCATACGTTTTATGACGCTAAAATGTTAAAACACTGTGCCGGATAATTATGCCAGTGCCAAGGTGGCATTTTTGCACCCGCTTAAGATGCAGTTTCAGAAAAATCCATATATTTCAAATTATAGACCATTGTCTTGAGAGTATATAACCACTTTTGTTTTTAATGTGTTTCACCTGACAGGTGAGATATTTACCTTAAATTAATTTCTAATAGGAAATGATAATTCCCATAGGACAAATGGTTTTCCAACAGGAAATATTGACAATCCTATAGAATTTTTAAAAAATCCTATAGGAATTATATTTCCTATAGGAGAATGGTGTTTTCTGTAGGAATTTGCTTCAGACAGTTAGTTTTCCTATAGGAAATTAAGATTTCCTATCGGATTTTATGAAATCCTATCGGAATTGAAATTCCTATAGGAAGGTATTCTATTCCGATAGGAAATTTCAAATTTCCTTTAGGAATATTGTTTTTCCTATGGGAAATATTATTTTCCTGTAGGAATTTATTTTTGAAAGGTAAATATCTCACCTGACAGGTGAGATACAATGATAGCAAAGATGGTTGTAAACTCTGAAATTAATTGTCTTTCATATGGCATATTTGAATTTTTCGATATATGCAGCTTAGACGGGTGCAAAAATGCCACCTTGGCACTGGCATAATTATCCGCCACAATGTTCTAAGTGGTCCCTATTGAAAACAAAATCAAAAATAAATAATGAATAAATGCATCTAATAAATTATGCCCAGTAATGTCAATAACACGTTTTAATTTTTTGAATAAAAAAAAATAATTATGGAAATAAAAACTTTTGTTCATATTTTCTAACCTTTGGATAAAATCTTTAAAAAAGACATGTCTTATGGAGAAGAATCATAAGCCAATTATTTTTAAAACAGAAATTAAATCAAACTGACATAACTTTAGAAATATTGCTATTTTTTTTTAATTTAGCCGATCCCGATTAAAAAGAAACTGATCCCGATCTAAATTGCAAATCAGCAATATTTCTTCACATGCAGACAAGAAATCAATTGAATTTAATTGTTCTCTTAATTTAAAAACTATATTACAACCAAACATCATAGAGTCGGATGAAATTGTTATATATTTAAATTTCCCATCATTTGAGTCAGGATCAGTCTAATTTCGATCGGATGTAAATCAGTTTTTGAAAATGTGTGGTCTATTTCATATCAGTCCTTTTTAAATTTCATTAATCTCTAAATAAGTTGAGTCATGCTTGTTTACAAGTGGTCTTTTTATGTCTCCATACAAAAGATTATACAATTTTAAGAAAAAAAACGAGAGAAAAAACCAGACACGTGATCCCCAGGTTAACAATCTTGAAAACTGCAAAATAAAAATTTTACAATTATTGCGGACCGGTCAGGCGTAACCCACCTGCACATATTTGCATAAAAGCTACATCCTGTTACCAAATTATGCAATTGCTTTGTGAACGAATTCAAAAGGAACTTTTACGGCTGGTATTAACTTACAGATTTTGGCCTACTGATGCAGTCTTGCCATTTATATAAAAGCCTCTAAACATCAGAAACACTGAATATATTTTTACGTCTCTGGATTTAGAATCAAAACTACCTAAAATGGATTACATTTTAAAAGTAAGTTGTTAATTATCAATTGGAATATTCTCCATACGTCCGAGAGAGTCGCCCGATATCAATGAAGATGAAATGTTTAACTTAAAATTTATAAACGTTTTTCGATTTTTTAGAATATAAAGCATATAAACATAGAGGCGAAAGGACAAAACTTTTTGAGTATGGGTTGAAGATCACAAAAATCCAATTAATTAAACCAATTATGCAATATTTTATAAAAGATAGATGATTGTAGAACATGTTAGTTAATGATTGTATTTAATGACTAAAAGTGAACAAGGAAGGAAGATATGCATTAGTATGTACACTATAGTTTTTAGTTTGCACATCAAAGAATACAGCTAACTTATAAGATTTTAAGCGTTATACTTTGTCAACCCGGCAATGTCTCCAACGTTATCGCATTTCTACCCCACCCAAAGATTTAAAGACATTATTTGATGTTGTTTATGTATTTTACTGTTTAACACATCTTTTCTATTTTAATTTTAAACAAAATGCATCAAGGTCATTTTTAATTTTGCTAGATTGAAATTCAAGCTATTGCAACAAAGTACAGTGTTTTTCCTAGTCTTCAATGTCATTAAAGGTCATATGAACAGATACCCTGATATACTGAAATAGTTTATATGTGTCTCTTGAATAAGACTGTCATTACGTTTTGGATATTTTATGCAAAAAAGCGACACCCGGTCGGTCATGTTTACTCGATCACGAAATGGAACATTGATTTATGCGGCTTACATTCCTTGCTTATGACGTCAGTAAAACCCAGTTGCCATGTAAAGCTTTGTTTCGATGCCATTTGAAAAAAGATTAGAAGAAAATAATACCATATTACATGTAAAATCTGAAATAATTATACAATATTCAACCAAGACAGTATGTTTTCTCAACACGTGTGAGAAGACGTAATTAAACTATTATTGAATTTTACCTGATAAGTAAGTATTGTGAAAGTAATGAAATACCTACTTTCATTTTCGATAAACCAGCTCGAAATAGCAGAATGAAATATCTGTCGATTTTCAATAATGCCTTTGTTGACTTGGAAGAACTGACAAGAAACATAAAAATGCTTTCTGTGATCTATATTGAAAAATACGACATCTTTGATCTGTTTAAACCTCTAAACATGCAAAACACGCTTTGCAGTTTTTCAACAGTAACATCTGGTACTTTTATATCTGTTGCTATTCAAAATTCCTCTATACTCTTCAATGGTAAGCGAGTCCTTGAGTCTGGCAACAGGAAATGATTATTTAAACATAATTTTCTTATTTGCATTAATGTAAATGAATATAGCTTGAGGAAATGAGTTTTTATAAATAAACAAAACCAATTCATACAATGTGACAGAAACGAACTGGAAACACAGTAATATATACTTAAATTAAAGATTTAAACTATCAGTACAAACATAATGCTATATCCACCTTTCGTTCCCCAGCGAATGAGCACAGACTGTTAAAATTTCAGTATTACTTACAGCGCGATATGGTGTTGCATGAAAAGAACATGCAATCTTAACACATTCGGCTAGAAAAAGCATCAAAATAAATTGAACACGTGTGCGATGAAAGGTATATCTTGGAAATCAGTATACTTGCTGAATACCTATTTTTCCAGGATATATATAAAATAATAAGTAGAGTGCTCAAATTTAGGAAAAAACACTGTAATTAGATTAATAGTCTTAATTCATAATTCATTTTTTGTTTACAAACAACCTTGTCACAAGTAAAAGAAAGGTCTAATCTTTAATTTTTATCTTATTATTTTACTCGAATATATATATATATATATATATATATATATATATATATATATCCAATAAATCTTTTTTCTTGGTACCGGGGATGAATAAACACAAAGAATAAGTCCAATGCTCAAACAACTTTTATCTATAGCGCTTTCGCCCTACCGGGCTCTTCAGTAGATTTAAATAAAGTAAACAAGAACATTATGACGTCAATCTCGTGACGTTAGACAACGTTATACAAACATAGTGTTGAAGACGTGATTATGATGTCAAAACATAGTGACGTCAAAACAATATACAGTGTATAGTATAAGAGTCA
>WFKH01011925.1:86849358-86866094 GCA_016163765.1 Magallana hongkongensis
ATATATATATATATATATAAAATAATTATTATTATATTAATTTTTTTAATATTAATTGATTTTGTACATTTTTATTTCTGAAATTGAAAATGATAAATTTTTCCCAACTCATGTTTTAAAAATGACTACTTTTGAACCTTTAAGTACGGGAAAAAAATATATCAAATCTTGTTTGACGTCATTATGGATAAATGATATAATAGCATAATAATGGAAGTCACGTGATCAGTGTCTTGTTCCCCTTTAAATACAGATGGAAATTAAGAATCAATGGAAGGATCAATGAAGGTTAACTATTTAACTCGAATATGCGTAGAATAATGTTAAATGCAGAAATGGTCAATTTGAACACTATCAATTACGAATGAATATTAGTATAAGTTTTGGAACTTGTTTGTCAATCGTTGTAAAATAAATAGAGCTCAGTTTTTTTTAACAGGAGCATAAACGTGGGAGTATCCATAACTATTATTGCACAGTGATACAAATAATCCCGATAAAAGATTTAGACGTTTTGATATACAACCTTAGATAGCATTGATGCTACCAATTTAACTAGAAGCAATGATAAAGAGCAACGTTGAACGTTAGCACAAGTCTATTTTTTGTGTGTTTGTGTGAAGTTGTTAAGGTTTCTCCACCCTTGATGTTTTTATGGTTTAATCCTTTTAATTTTTGTTTAAATTTGAAGACTAATATGTAAACATTCAAATTGAACTTAAATATTGGTATCTTGCAAATATTTTGTTCATGCTGTAGGAGCTAACACAGGTACACTATCAGGGCAATTATAGGAACGACTGCTCTCCAATCAAACATCCCATTTATTTTTACTGATATCGATATAATAAAGCAATTTTTTAAAGAAATTAATCTCAATCCTTTATCTTATGTATTTTAACATTTAAAGGCCATTTAAATTTGCCAGTAAACTTTACAGTGCATTTTGATACAATTTTTTAACCATGAATAAGTACAGTTTAGCAACATAAAACGTCTATAACCTTTGAAATAATGGTTCAAACTCGCTGAAAATTGGTACATTTCTAATTCATAATATATCCTATTGAACTCTGCAAAGAAATATTTCCCTTGCCAGATAAAAAAATTATGAATTATAGTCACTGTCAACTTTGCCTATGTACGGTTTTAACAGTTTTTCATTGAATTCAGCGATTTCAACCTAAACTACTCTCAATAAATTGCTAAACATTAGTGTAATTTCACTTAACATAGCTTCAAATGTGTTAAACACATGTATAAATCAAGAAATATTGGCAAAAACATGCATCACATAACACTAATATTATAACCGATAACGGTAAAATGTTCCGGAATGCTCACGATGACGTCATGCGACAATCGAAAGACCTTAATATGTTGAAAATTAACATAAAAAGTGGTTAGTTGGTGTTTTATTGAACTAAGTGGTAATTTACATTCTCTACCATATTTTATGAAACGTGATAAAAAGGTACAAAGAAATTTGATTTTACAAATGTAATTCAAATAGCATGAGTAAATAGATGTGGCAAAGGATTAAAAAACATTCATTTTTCAACACTTTAGCGGTTTTTTCATAACCCTCTCTTTATAAAGCGTAAGTCAATTAAATATTTGTAAGTTTTTCAGAATAAAAAAGGCATCTTGCACATATATACAATATATACACATTGAGATTTCCTGAAAAAAAATTTCATAACGAACGATTTTTTTTTTCAAATTAATCTTTCATCTATTAACACCAATGCAATCAATATCTTTACAATGATAAAATATATATTAAATAAAACATCTGTTTGGAGTAACATAATAAAGAAAAACAAAAAACAGCTTATTGAACGTAATAACAAAAAAAGGTTCGTCAACCGATTGCATGAAACTATAACACTGGTTTATCTTAGATTTGCCCCCCCCCCCCCCCAAAAAAAAACCCCTCAAAGTCAAATGTTTTCTAAGCGAATGCTAAAGTCATGATTCTATTATATCCGCCTCGTCTTTATTGGCGAATCTTTATAAGTAGCGAGATAACGCGGTATCCTTTAATGTAAGTTTGTTTTGAAAATGTACTTTGGTCACCATTTTTCTCATAGAAAATATCACTTAAATGTTAATAAGATCTACAACTCTCTCTATTTTAAAAGAAAGATAAGATACTAAACAAAAACATCGCTGTATAGCGTTCATGAAATCTAATGACAGGTACATTACATAGGGTACCAAACGTGACTTTATTTGAAAGTGTTAAAAATAGTGTTCACTGAAAATTGTATAAGATTTAAACTAGGGATGTCAATTTTACTCGGTTGGCTTTGTCGATTAATCGGGGGCTTTAGTCGAGCGATCGTCGATTACTCATTCATTCATTTGAAACTCTGTGTCCTTTTCATATCAAATAATGCTATTATCATACATCTTATTCTCAACTCAAAAACATTTAAAAACTTGTGATATTATATACTAAATGTATTTGATTTAAAAAAAATTGAAAAGTGTTTTATAAAAATATCCGTTAGCAAAAGCCCTGGCTTTTCCTTTTTTATTATGAATATTACACATAATTGAGCTCCATATCATATATGGCAAATCAATCGTATGACCTGTGCCTGTTAAGTCATTGTCCGTGCCTAATCAACAATTAAAGATGAATGATATAAAAACAAACTCCTTCAAATAATTATTGATATGATTAAATTTGTATTTATACAAACATCATATTCAGTTAATAACTGATTAGAAGAAACACAAATTGTTCACCTCGAGTACATCTCTTCGTAAGCAAACCAAAAGAGATTAATTATTAGCCGCTTAACCAGGCACACCGATGGAATAGAGTGAACTTACGGATCAAAATGATGAGATAAGAAAACCGTTATTTTCATTCGAAGCCCAAAAACTGTCGCGTTAAGTAAATAAATGAATTGTTATCATTTTTATTAAATTTATTACGAGTAATCGACTAAAAAAATTCAGTCGATGGTCGGTGTGACCGAGCGATAATCGAGTACTCGAGTACTCGTTGACATCCCTTATTTAAACACATTATTTCAAAACAATTTAGCTGTCAATTCATCTTCAAACACCAAACACAGATAGACTGCTTTTTGAAAAAAAAATTTAAAAAAATGCATCTTGCACATATATACAATCTATTTACAATGAGATTTCCAACAACAAAAAATCGTTTAAAAATATCATGCTAAAATGTATTGTATTTTCCATAGAAACAAATTATTTTTGAAAAGTTATAAATTTTCATCTATTAACACCATTACAATTCATCTTTTTTCCAATGATAGAGGTCTGTCTCAAGTAAACCAAAAATAATTTGAGGTGGGGAAAATACAATAAAGAAAATTACAAAAAACAACACAAAATGTCCACGCGTCATGTTGCTTGCAACAATGTTAGCTGGTTTATTTTAAATTAGTTTTTTAAAATATTTTTAAACCTAACTTACGTTATATTAAGCAAATGCCAAAACCATGATACAATCTATACCGCCTCGACTTTGGGAGGGCATCTTAACCGGATAGAAAACGCGTTACCCTTTTATCTAAAGTTTGAAAAATAGTTACATTTTTAGTCTAATATCATCGCGAATCGGATTTTGTAAAGTATATATATAATGATTTTATTAAAGAAGCAAATGACGTGCTGTTGGGGGGAAGCCGGCTTTTCATATTTATATGATATAAAAAAAAATTAACTACAAATCATATAGATATAGGTAATAAGGAATCATTCTTTTCCTTCATGGTTATAAAGCCCTTCAGGCAAATATTGGATTTGATCACGGCCCAGCTGTAATGATGACCTTATAATACTAAAAAAAATGAACTCTTATTTCTTAAATATACTTTTTACATCATTATTTTCAGACTAATATCGCTAAATAATCATAAAACTATTAAATTGCCTATGAAGAAATATACATATACAAAAACAAAACCATCGTACCTGAAATTTGATACAAAATCTGACCAAGCAGCGTTAAAATTATGAAAAAAGGACTCGGCCAATTTTACATTGGGAAATTTTAAGCAAACTATTGTATAGATATGTACAATAAATAACATATGGATTCACCTAATACAAGAGAACAAAGGTCTCTAACGGGCATCTGAGTACGATAAAACCATGAATAGGATTCATAATATTCTAATTATATAATAACTTGATGAAGTTATAGGATTTTATTATGGGAAATATATTGTTTAAAAGCAAGACCCAAAGCATTTATAAGGACCATTAAAAATTTAACATTTTACAATTTAACAAGTTCTCAGAATTGTGGGATTTCATTCATTAATGATTGATGATTGGTGATTTGTGAAGTCAGCCCTCTAAACTGAAGTTGAGTAGTTCGTTTTCATGAAAAATGGCAACCATCGATCTGCACGTGAATTTAATTCATTTCCTAGGTCAGTTAGCGGGTTTAAGAGAAAATATGAGGCGAGTAAAGTGATGACATCAGTGGTTAATTGTTTGAAGAATTTAGTGGTACTAATTATTTCCATAAAATTTGTGTAGAAATAAGGTAAGTAAGTCAAAAAACTAGGGCACGTTAAATTTAAAGAACAGTTTTTGTGCGCGTAAAATGAAACATGTTAACATGTAAGGCACTGTATATGTAGCTCTCAGGACATCTTCCCAAGTCCAAAGTTTCTGATCCGCTCCGCTTCTCACAAACCCTTGACCGAATAGGCAGAGTTTGACGGAGTTAGAAACCCCGTTCTCTGGTTGGTGTCATTGAAGTTTACATGATCCAATAAGAAACGTTGTTTCAAAAATGATGTTAATTGTGTGTCGATCAATGTTGAGCCGGTGTCAAATGAATTAGAGACAGACTAGTGACTTACTTCTATTGGTATTTAGCCCGAGTGAACCCAATTTTTCTACTAGTTCGATTACTATAAACAGCATGTTCATAGGAGAAGCCTTATCAATGTATTTTTTTTTCTGTTTAATACGCATTTTCTGATTAGTCAAAACAAGAGGTCACAAAAATTCAAAAATTAGTACTCTCACTAGATGGCGCAATTGTAAACCCGCATCTGTTTAGTCTGTTCGTCCAAGGGTTTTTGTAGAGCGACGCGGATCAGAAAGCCTTGACTTTTGAAGATTTTAAAAACTTACAAATTGATTTTGCTAATTATAACCATGTACTTATTTTGTCTGCTGGAAACCTAAAGTAAACTTACAAAAACTACATTATTTTCATTTTTTTTTACCATCGAAAACTGCTCCTTGGATCGACGACAACATTGTTACTTTAATAAAAGTACATATGTCATACATCAGATTGTGACAAAATTAGAGGATGCTTACTCCTCCTAGGCACCTGATCCTACATCTATCTCTTTGGAGGTCCGTGTTGCTCTGCTTTTGAATTTGTATTTCGTTTTACGGATTTTTGAGATGGTTGACGGTTTGTTATTGTCATTTTTTCATACAGTAGTTTTAGAGAATAAGAAATAATTGTAGCCTTTTCAACAGACAATTCCCGACGACAAAAGAAGACAAATAGCAAAATGGAACGTACATAACGATTCAAATAATAAGAGAGTTTACACACTGAATACTACATACATGTACAATCAAAATTCCAAAACAAGTTCAATTCCAATGTTTCGAAAATCATCTTTTCTCCAAAAATATATCAGCACTTGCAACATAAATATATCCACCCAATGCATGGAGTCAAAAATCGTATCGTTAACTATATATGAATATGTATTCCTTGTTTTGTCGACCTCTTTTGAAATTTCATTGTTTTCATAACGACAAATCCTCTCCATTCCAAGTAATTATTTCTCTATTTTTAATGTATTTTGTTGACTTAAGGCGTCTCACTTTGCAGCCATCAGTATAAGTCTTCATACACATTTGTAGAAGCTGTAAGAAGGATATATTTTGTTAGTATTCATTTTCACAAATGGGCACATATCCATGAAATATATTATTCGCAAAATTAAAAAATAAAATTTGATTAGACATTGAATTCAACATCTGCTTACATGTTCTATGCTTTACAAATAAAAAGACAACCAAACTGGCCCTTTTTCTTTGATGAATTACATTAAATAAGTTCGACTATATACGGGAATCAGTGTTTAATAATATTTCGTATTTTGTCCTTGTACCAATTTCAAAGACGCTGAAATGATGATCAGACAAAAGATTATGTCTGATTTAGCGAAAAACTGTTAACATATATAATGAATGGATATTTTTTTTTTGATTATTTATAAGGTATTTTATTTTTTTAAAATTAGATAACAGCTCACGTTTTTTGTTTTTTGTTTTTTACAAAATGCCTAATATTTTTAACAGGACTTGTACAGGTAAGCCTTAAAACATTGATTTCCAGATTTTGAAAAATTCTTTTATATATAACATTGTAAATATTTTTGTAAGTGAATAAAGTATCCATTATAAATAAAACATTAATGATAAAAGATGTTGCAAATAGGTATATATTGATTTGCATTAGTTTACTTTTCTAAAAGGACAAAATGAATCATAAAAATATACCTCTTTTAATTTCCGTTGAATTTTTAACATAGCTCTGAAGACAATTGTAAATCATACAATATTGATCCTGAAATAAATATGAATTAAAAGTTGATGGTATCATATCTTTTACATCGAATTTTTCAAGTCTTAAATTACAAAAATAACCTCCCAAAAATGATATTAGATTATTGTATCAATTTAGAGCCCAAATTTAAGTACAAATTCACTAAAGGCTCATTTGAGATTCGAAATTCAAAATACGAGAAAATAAATGTTTTCATTTAAATGATAAATGTTTGTAAAAAAATAAATATCATATTAATTGATATAATCACACATATTTGTCAATTACCCTTTAATCGTGTAAACAACCAAAAAACTATGAAAAAAATACTGTCAATTTCTGAAACCACCTCTGACTTCAAATTCGAATTCATTTAAATGATTAAGATTTTATACACTATTTACAATTATAAAAATAAGATAATATTACACCCATAAAACGATTCTAGAATTTTGCAAATAAGTCAATTTCAAAATTTAAAATTTGCTGATAATAAAAAAGTAAAAACCTTGTAGTTTAACAATGACACATTGCAAAATACATATATCAGCTTTAAGATAAATAAAATCCAATGTAGGTCTGTTTTTGTGTGTAATATTAAAAGTATCATTGGTTTTACATATATTGAAATAAGCAATTCGTTAATATTTCAAATAGAATATTATTATTTTGTCTAATTTTAATTTTGAAAAAAAAAGTTATTTTACGCCTAGATATAAATGTGTTTCATTGATCATACGTTTCGCATATTATTTTAAAATTCACACTATAAACTATCAAAGTAAAAAAAATAAGCAGAAACAAAATTGGATACTTTGAGATATCAGGCATGTTTTCAAAAGTATCATACTTTTAAACAAAATACTTTTAAACAAAATTCTAATTAATCAAAACAATCTCTTATCTTATTAATTAAATCGTTACTTCTGAATCAATCGAAAACATCCTTTCTTTCAGCAGTCGAATGACAGTTCCATATACATCAACGCTGCTACTGCCAGAAACTATGGATTTGACGAGATAATCAACCACAATAAAAACACTGCTATAATCCATCCCATAACTGAAATAAGAAAGGGATAAAATAATTATTCTTGGTTGTTTAATTACTATATAATTAATCCTTATAGTTTATTGGATAATTATTTCTATGTGCATACATATAAGATAATTAGAAAAACATAATAAGTTTATCAGAGGTTTAACCAAGATAGTAATGGGTTATAGATTTAGATTTAGCTCTGAATATGGGTACATCCAAATAACTATACAATATTAATATTGTTTCAAGTAACACTTGAACGATATTACTTTTTATGTATTGTTAACTTTGAAGGATTTTAATTTAAAAGTCTCAAATATATATGAAAGCCTTTTTGAAATGACAACATTTGCTAGGTTTTTCCATTTCATTTACGACTTCAGCAACATATTAGTTATCATTTGATTTATAAACTTGTTCAACAGTAGTGGACAATAACATGTATTTACACATATTTATACAAACCCAAAATAGAGACTAATCTTTAAGACAACAAGATAAAGCTTTAAAATCGAATTATTTCGACAGGATGCAGTCTGCCATAAGTAAACTGAATGTTTACTGAAAAGTCTGGAAATGCGTCAGAATGGCATAGGTCACCTTTTAGGTATTATATAACGGGGTCTTTTTATTTGAGGCTAAATTTTTCTATTATTTACGAGTTTCATGGATGGGATCGTTATTTCTTTTTTTCAGTCTTGAATTAAGGAGGGAATTAGAAGCTATTATAAACCACTTTCTACCTTGTCTAATCCAAATTGACCTCTCAGTGAAACCATTCCAAGATATATTATAGTCGCCGCAAATGAATCAGTTGATTCATTTTCGTCTTCTCAAAAAACACCAAAACGGGGTAAATACATAAAATACAGTGGCAATGAACTTGCCGCGATTGGCAGATATACCATCACTTTAAAGGACGTTTAGAAATTTTCAAAAACTGGATCAGGGACACAGGAATCTGTGATGCCTTGGAATCACAGTGATTTGCCATCTTGCCGAAGTCACACTTTTTAAATTAATCAAAGACCTTTTAAATTTCGTACCGCCTTTTTAATTTTACTGTTCAAAATTATACCTCTGTGTCTTATAATTTTAATAACTCGTTTTATTCTTAAATGAAATTAAAAAATGATTTTGTCATATTGATATTCTTTTTTTTCAGTTTTTATATAGAGTCATTTCCTCTACAATAAAATCAAATTCTAACACGTGCTGCGCAATAATGATAAAACATATCGACACTCCAAAGCTTAAGTTAACGATACATTAGATACAAATAAAACTACCGGTTAGTAAACAAATTGAATATACAATTCCGTGCTCTAATTTATCTTGATATAATACCGGTATTCTTCCAGGTGATCTTAATTTTTACGCACTACTACATCGTAAAAACTGAAAGCATAAAAATCAAATCGCCTCATTTGAACTATTTCTTTTTTAGAAATTTACAGCAGTAAAATAAATAACCGTTGTACGGTATATTGAAGTCAACTTTCTGTTGACTAAATGGCAAAACTTGCATCCTTTAAGTTTATGTAAAGACAATGTTAGGAAGTGAAAATTGTCCTGATATTGGGCACGATGAATTTGCTAAAAATATATATTTTTAAGATAACTATGCATTTAAAAAGGTAATAGTACTTTTAAAAGTCCTTCTTACGCTAGAGAATTCTGCATACTATTTTTACTGACAAAAAAATCGTAGAAAATCACCTACCCGCCTCCATGAACGACACATGGTCCGCTGGCATCAATTTTCTTATTTGTTCGTATTAATATTTCCATCAGATTCAGCAATTGTTCTTGAACCCGACACATTTCCACGTTAGAAACATAAAAATGATTGACAGTTTTAGACTGGTTTTCCTAAAATATTAAAATACTAAGTATCGACAGATTAAATGGATGATTATAAATGGGTGATTATTTTATAGATGTACTATTAGATGTATATTTTTAATTTCCTTGCCTTTGTTAATTCGAAATTTCTCGAAGTAATATCCTTTGATTCCTTATAAGTTGCAAGTAATTCAACTTCAGTTCTTCCATATAAATGGACCTCGCCATCTCTTTTGGGGAAATAACATTCCTGTTGATGCAGAATTGAAAAGTTTTGACTAATTTAGATTAATTTTATTTTGGTATGTTATTTTAGCTATATCCCTAAATTTTAAAGAATAGGTAAAAGAAATAATGTACATAGCTATTCTGAAGGTTTTGTGTGCGTTGAAAAAAAAATGTGGTCAGGTAAATAATACAGAGTTAATCTAAGAGCCTGCAAAAACCAAACATCAATATAGAAAGCTTAGGATAAAGATCGACGCCTTAAAAAATTGATTCTCATTTAAGCATTGATACTAATTGTTTTTTCGTTAACAAATAAGTATTGCTATTGGAGTTATATCGAATATATGACAGAATTCAAATATCCGTATCGAATCAGTATCGCTGTAGTGATACCATCACCCATAGTTTGGGAGTATTTACGGCGATTTGTAAACTTAAAAAATTATCATTCTACCTAGCGTCTTATATGACAAGATTATCATATTTCATATCTAATAGAATTCAAGTTTGATCATTACAATTTTGTGGTGTTTTATAGGGTTTATCAGCAAAAACAGATTTTTCAAAATTTTTGAAAAGGACCAAATTTCGAAATTTTATCATTAAATACATGATGATGATATCTTTTTATGATTTCTTTATTAATTATTTTTGAAAAATATTAATCCATATTATTTATATGTGAATTGTTATTATCTACTTGCAACTATCTACATTTTTTTTCCAAATTACTATCAACAATATTGTTCGTGTTTTTAAAATATACCTTTTTCTGAGTAATAACAGTGATTTATTTCATAAATTGAATTTTCAAAATTATTTCAGGAAACAAACATTTCTTTGCTCATGATCTGCAGACAATACTACTATGGATGGAACATTTTGCTCCCAAATCATTTGCCAAAAGTTCGCTGTCATCTTTGGTAGTGGACACTGTATCATTATGTACAAACCGTCCTGTAAGTAATAGAAATATACAAAAAACGACGAGATGTAAAAAATGTATCATTTGAATATCTATATTTATCATTGATTTCAAAATTAGTAATATTTGTATAATATTTGTATTGTTTCATGATGAACATAGCAACATTTTATATAGAAATTGCCGATAATCTTTCTGTTAAACGTAAAATTAAGCGTAAAATTAAAGATTTGACTTATGCATTTAGTCCTTGTTATTCAAATTGACTCTTGAAATACCGTCAACATTTTTCGTTGTATGAAGAAATAAACCAAATATCAAAATAGGGTTTGAGAACAAATCGCGAGCTTAATCTTCCCATATATTTAGAGGGAGCAACATTTTTTATGTTTACTGTATATGTTTATGTTGTTAGCTTATTTAACTGTATGAAACAACATTTACGTTAATTCTTTTGTCTTTTATGTGTATCTTTTCAAATTGAAGGTTAAATGTCCTACCATTAATCTCTGTGTACATTACCAGATCAAAAATTGGTTATCTCAACTCACAATTATTCTATGTATTTGATGATAACTCTTCAAAAGCTTAACAAAACCTTTTCAATTAAGAACTCACATTAAAAGAAATAGTCTTTTTTATTTTTAACAAGCCTTTTTATGTTAAACATAATTCAATAATTAACAACTGTTGAACAGTTGTTTTTGAAATTATGACAGGCAAACAAATTAGTTCATTTTATGTTTTTCGCAAAAAAAAAAATACATACCAAAAGGAGACTTGCATTTATGTAGTCTTTCTTAGATCCCGATGCTTGTCTTTGAAGTTTTACACGATTAAATTCATCTGGAAAATGAACGAACTTTATCATTTCTATTAACAATAATCTGTACAAAATTACAAAAACGCGATTGTCCACGAACGTTTTGGACAACCCTCGTATATATTACCAGTTTATTAATCTTTATTTACGGTAAAAATGGTAATTAACAACTTACATGGTATTGAACTGCTTCTTTTAAGTTCTTTCTTTGAAATCATGCCTAAATCAGTAGCAGCACTTTCAGCTTCTTTTTCGTGGGAATGAAGCAATGCCTAACAGAATTTTAAACAAAAGGCAAGTGAATCTTTATGGTTACCTTAGCAAAATTAGCCGTTTTTTACTAGTTGTAAATCCAAGTAAAACACAATTTTTGTTGATCAAGAAACCAAACTAATATGACCTAGATACAAACAGTTGTTTTAACAACCAAAATGATTCAGTACGGGGTTTTTTTCTTAACAAACAACTGTATTTTATCTTTCTTACTTCCTCAAATATACTTCTTACAATGAAATGATCATCTGTTCATAAAAAAGAAGAAAACCTTAATTTTTCATGCTTAATTTCTTTTACCAAATGAAAGACACAATAAATTAACGTATTAAGAACTTTCCAGTACATTTAACCAATATTTGATGGGAGAACAATTTATTATTCTCCTTCACCATATCCGCGGGGGTGGAATCTGAGTTACATGTAATTTCGTAAAATCACAAATCTTAGTAATTATATACATATTCAGGTATTTAAACAACGAAACGAGGACCAAAAAAGAAATATAAGTACTAGAGAAAATTTTGATCACAAATTAGATTGTATTACGTAGATTTACACATTGATGACGTCATGACTGAAAGTTGAATGTCTTGTAAATTTGATCGGAAAGCATTGTAAACAGATTCAAAATATAAGTAATGTAAGAACTCTAATAAAGTATTTTGGTGTGATATATTGAAAATGGAACAAAAGAATACTGGGAGTGATGTTAGTTTTATCAATTATTCGCTAAAAGGTATGTAAATTTGCTTTTATTTCTCGGCCAGGCTTTCCTCTGTCGTTGTATATGATATAAAAATCGGACTAGAACAACACTACCCCGTATATACTGAACTTAAAATTTTACATGTATCGATAGTTTGATCAATGCTTAAATGTTAAAGTGCTGCTAGAATCCTGTGTTATGTGTTGTTTTGATGAAACATACCGTTTTCCGTGCAAACTGAATAAAAGTTGGGAAGGTGTTTTTAGAACCAGGTGAATAACTATTTAATTAAGGAGAATATAGGATTCTAGAAGCGGTTTCGATAAAACTGAGAAGTTTCGCCTTCACTTGATATGTTTATTGTTTTGTGGAAACCGCGGGGTAGTGTTGTTCTAACTCATTTTATGTTAAGGAGTATACGTAAGCTATTCATAGCTGTCACGTGATAATGCACTGATGTGGCAGTGATGTACTACCGGATTTTATTTCATTGACATCTATTTCAAAGGATAAGACTTAGTTTTTGATCAGATTCAAAACAGTTATTTAATCTCATGATTTTAAATATAACAGTCTAAATAAGACGCTAAATTACCGAATCGGATATGCTTCCTTAACACCACCGCGTCTCAAACAAAAAATCTTTTGATACGTTATATCTAACAAAAAAATATGCAGTTCTTTAGCTCTTAAGTATCGCCTTTTAAGCCTATATCAGTTAAATAATAATTGCCTTGCCATACTGATACAAAGTAAGAATTTTTAGTTTCATTTGTGTGAACCTAATGATTCCTCATTGAATAATTTTTAATCTCAAAGATAAATGATCATATGCATTGTAGAAAATATATACTTATTTTACAGGCTATGAGGCGATAATTTGTGAATTGTCCCCCGCGACAGCAACTATATCCTAAAGTTTTGAATAATCAATAAATAGCTTTTTTATTATACCGAAAAAAAATATTTTTCGGCGTTGTAGGATTTGTTGATGGTTAACATATTCGATCTATCGGACTGTAAATTTAACGAAGGGTCTCGGATTCAAAACAAAGGGAATTGAATGATGCCGGTAAGTAGTTTCGAGGACTATGAACCGTAGGCAGATAGCACAGAGTGGTGATTTCATATGCATAATTATCGACTATTATCGAGCTAGTAAAAATGTAGAATTAAACAGAATAAATATCTTTTTTCATATATTTCTTTTTAATACTTAGCTGTAATCACTACATAAACATAAGTTTTATTAATTTTAAATTAATCATAATTTAACTAAGTGTATATAAAAAGTATATGAAATAGCTGTTGACATACTTTGTATTCTTCGTTCAGTTCTTCTTTGTCATTTTTCATGAGATATTCTACATGTTCAACAAAACGGCGCAGTGGAATTGATCTACAAAATGTCATTCTATCCACTGATAAACCAAAAATATCTTGCAAAAATGTGTCATCTTTCAACGAATTACACGGCTTTTTTTAAATGTTGCTTTATTAAAATTAATATTTCAACGAAATGATTCAAACATTTAATTGTTTGTTATTAAAAGCTTGTTGGGATCTCATGATGAGAAAATGAGTTAAACATATTGGGTGTCTTACTCTCTAATAAGGTCATAAACCTTAAAATCCGTATATATGTTTTCTTCTCCGTAAACCTTTCTGAAAAATAATGTTTTTATGGGTTAAAAACAAATAAATAATATGTTTGCTGTATGCATGTTTTTAAAACCGGAAACGTTTTTGTTTTTGATATATTAAACCGTAAATTCAAAAAGCCTAGATTTTACATTTCAAATATTTGAACAATCTTTAAAATGTCAAAAGTCAAGATGCAAGCAAAATATACATCTACTAGATATTTTTTATGTCAACAAAGCTCGAGCCGTTTATTTATGCCATGTACGTAATAGATGTTATTGAATTAAAATCCAAAATCAAAGACGTATAACCATCAAGATTAATTGTTTCAATAATTGGTCATATATTTATAAATTCATACAGAGAAAAAGCTAAGTTTTAGACCTCTTGTAACGGCAACGTTTCCACAATAATCCAGATGCAACCAGAATTACGATGACAATAGCGGTAATAACAACTCCAGTATAGTTTGTCATATAAATTCCATGGTTCTTGCTTTGCACTGATGAGACTGAAAAAAAAAAAAATGTCATTAATAATATACCAAAAAAAGAAATTTCAAGCATATTTTTATTTTAATGAACGTGAATGAAAATTCACTTAAGGTAGTATGGTACGCCTGTCGATAGGCCCAGCGAGACTTACAGACTCGTAGTTGCGCTTCACTTTTTGGTGTCAATTTTGGGGCATAAAAGTTACATAAAATTGTATCTAATTCTATTATTTATTTCGATATGACGTACGTCACTATATGAAGGTGTCCAATACCACCTTACTTTGATCCTCACATCCCCATGTTATTGGTGTCAGTTTCTACAAACCAACTCCCCTTGCAGTGCTTCACAAAATTGGTTGCAACTGAAGCATTTCAGCAAGTAAACTATAACTAAAATGTTGATGTTAACCAAGTTATGATTGGAAGGTTTTCCTGGCCTTTAATCTTTTGAGTGTTGTAAAATGGTAATAATCATGAAAAAAATAACTTCAAAATATAAGGTATGATCACATTTCACTTGAATAAATTTGTGGTTTAAAAACACGAGATAAACTTGCCAAAAGAACTGATATTAACATATTGTATTTTTGTCCCGGTCCCACACAATGTGTAATTTCCCGCCTCACGAAGAAATTGTGTGTGTTTATTTCTGCTGGTTACTGTGTAGATGATAGAACTTGACCGAATGCACTGACATCAAAAGACAGAGGGTAAAGTGTGATTAGCATTTTGAGGAAGTTCCTTGAATGATTGTTTAGATTTTTTCACACCATCTGATTGTCTAAACATCATCATGAGTTCATTGCTACTGTAATAGTAAAAAGAAATAAGGTGTGAAATAATTCATTAAGAAATCTAAACACTTTTTTGCAGTTATATTTGAAATGCGAAAGATTTCTGCCATCAAATTGATATAACAAAGCATAAGGGTGATGTCAATTCTTAGAAAGAAAGCTTCGCTTCAAATGGAAATTTCGGGTACACTCTGTCTATAATTTTTCAAACTTTTTTCTGTATACCCGTAATTCTTAATTATGAAAGTTTATTAATCTTCAAGTTTACATATGAACAAAACTACACAATAAGTTTTAAACATATAAAAAATGTTAAATTTACTTGGTTTAAAAATCAAATGTATTGTGTACTAAAATTTTCACCAAATATCCATATTTCTAATCATTTTCTTATTGGAAATATTTGCAGAATTAAATTCCCCCTGAAAAAGACTGTTTTTATTTTATTTAAAGTATTGGTGGGGGGGGGGGGGGGGGGGGGGGGGGGTGCGCTCGTTATTACTACCTCTAAAACTAGTGATCATGTGCACTATTAACTTTGACGTGACGAGTTAGATAAATCAACCTTAAATAAGAGCTGCAATAAATTTCCATATTTATTCGTACCAATCTCGGAGATCGTAAATTTCTATCTAAATTAGAATATGACCTCAATTTCGATTAAGATTTTTTTAGGTTTGGTGTATATAATTTTTTTTTCCTTTTCCTGGCACCGTTCTTGTCTGTTCCATGCCACGGTGATATATTATTTTTTCCTTATGGTCTAGTCTAAAGCTGTTCAAAATATCTTCTAATTTTATACATTTAATTATTGTTTTACAACAAATATGAATGTTGTTGTCCATACATATCATTAGAGGAAATAATACTTTCATGGTTTTTTTATGTATATACATAAAAAGTATGGCACTAGTCCATAAAACGTTCATATTCAGATTAACATATAAGACATTTTTACAACGCACTTTAAAAATATACGCACTTTAAAAAAAAAATAAAATTCGAAATGCGTTGAATTTAGGGCCAATTCAATGCAATTTGATCAAAGATGTATTTCAAAGTGATTTGATATAGTCGATTATACGCACGTAGAAACAAAGTGTGCACGGTTTGGTCGAAATACTTGCTACTTTTAATTACAATAAATACTTGTTTAACCGTGTTTAGCTCAATGCAATATATTGAAAAGATAACCCAAGGGATTCTCAGCTAACTTTATACAGTTTCTCGATTAAAAAGTTGTCTCATACCTTACATAGTTCAACATTTTACAGTTAGAACAACTAATAAGACTTGTATACCTAAATGAACATTAACTACATTGCTTGGCAACAGTCCAACCTGAAAATGTATGTGGCAAATTTCACCTTTTAA
>WFKH01011925.1:86943006-86954149 GCA_016163765.1 Magallana hongkongensis
ACCTTTATACGGCTTTTCCAAACTCAGGTGTTCCTTGAAGCCCCTGGATATTTTTTTATAATCGTATCGAACGAGTTTTATTTATTTTTTAAATGCATTCCAAGTCACGACGTTTGTTTTTAAATTTGCAAATTCCATTGTTTTTTTTTCATCTTTATATTCTGTTCTCGTAATATCAAGGCTACATTGGAACATTCAAAGGGCACATTGCTATTTTTATTCTTCCACATGCATCAGACAATGACATACGATATACGATATATAAAGGATATCGTTTTATATCTCTGCTTGGCTACCGATTGTGGTTTTTACATTTAAAGAATGCTATATTTTTAAAAGATACATATTCAGCGATGGTGTTAAACGGAATGAATACACATATAGGATGAGTTTTGGGGTTGGGTTTTGTTCAAGATTTAAACGTAATACAATATACTTCCCTTTTCAGTACAGTGAGCAAGAATTGCATTTCGCAATGATATTTAGGGATGCAAATATGAAGCTTCTTTGCCTGTGGACTGTATTATGGAATTTACTTTCACTATGTAAGTAAATTGTAAATTCAAACATAAAATTGCAACCATTTATGAAATAGGATTCACTAAGATCCTTTATCTACACTAAATGTTGATTAAAACACTGTAATTTTGGTTTGGTTGTACTTTCTGGTTGATACGTTATATATCCAAAAAACATTGCTGCTAAGATTTGCTAGGATTATATTCGCAAAATATATACCAGTAACACTCATTTAAAGGCATTAGGTTGCAATTGTAATGATTATTGATAGGAACAGCAACATCATATTTTTAATTGCATCATACCTGTTTCATAAATGTTTTGTATTGGGATTTCATTCTTATTTAACCATAATACGACGATAGCTCACAGTTTTAGATAAGAACATATATTAAAAATTCGAAGCAAAATTGCATGATGGTACGTATTATTTTCAGATTTTATTTTTGCTTCAATATATTTTAAAGACATGATTTTGATTTTCGCATTATAAGCGTTAAAATAGAGTTTTTGATAAACGATAATATGAAACGTTCATAATTAAGGAATAAGGAATCATTCTTTTAGTATTATGAGGTGATAATTTCGGTCGGAGCGTGATCAAATCCAATAAAGCCCGAAGGGCTTTATAATAGATTTGATCACGCCCCGACCGAAATTATCACCTCATAATATTCAAAGAATGATTCCTTATTACTTATATTTATATAATTTTAAGCCACCGTACGATTAAATATTTAATATAGCATTGAATCATGATTTTTTGAAGTATACACTCTCATAACTGCAGTGGTGCGTGCATACTAATTGAGTAACACGCGTTAGCGCGTTATGAAAATTTGTATACACACATCGCTGCAGTTATGAGAGTGTATACTTCAAAAATTCATGATTTAATGTTTATATTTACATTTTTTTAACTTCTTGCCTTATCTGCAAACGTGATTCATACCTTAAAATCCTATCTTATCCTAAGGGTAAGTTAATATTTATGGAAGAGCCACAGTAACAGCCACAAGCGTGAACTTTGATTTTCGCTTGTGACGTTGCAGTTTACAGCGTTCAACGTTTGTGACGTCAAAATAAAACTCGTCATTTTAACCTTTGAGTACCCAGTGATTACTTGTTGCATTTAGAGGCATTTAAAGATCACATAATTCAATGGAAAAACACAGTAGAATGTAAATATATATAAATAAGCAAACCTCGCTGGGGCCTCATTTTGGCGTCATTTGAAGTTATGGGTTATATAGTACAAAATCGATACGTAGTGTTATCACAGGCAAGAACACTGGAAAATGTAAATATCAGGATATAAAAATCATTAATACAGATGCGACCTATGAAAAAGTCTTTACTAATAAATGTATTTATATACCTTATATTTATATCGTAAGGTATAAAAGAAGTAATGGTTTATTTATGGTAGTAAACAAAATTATTTGTAATATACACATTTACATGTATTGGCTACTATCTTCTTATATCATTGTGTTGAAAAATTTCAGCTCTAAATTCCACTACCCAGTACATTACGATCAAAGTCACTGTCAAAAATGATCTGGCCATCACTTGTTCAATCATAAACTCTGATCAAATCGATGAATTGAAGTTAATTCAACTATGGAGAGAAAATGTTACTAATGGTACGTTTTACAAAGTTATTTCAATGGTTAACTTGACAAATAGTCAAAAAGATTGGATTGATAAAGATTTAGAAAACAGAGCTTCGGCCAACGGGACGCTCAAAGAAGCGGAACTAAGACTATTCATCGGCAAAGAAAGTGTGCAATGCTCTACTGATTTCACAAAGTACAAATGTAGTATGGAAGGAATTTTAAAATCGCCAAAAGAGATGTATCAGGAAACCGACCCAGTTACAGCGTCTCCCATCGATACATGTACATGTATGTATGTTTATATTAAATACGATAAATCTCATTCTATTGAAGCTGTATGCGAATTTAATGAATGATATTCTAAAGAAAGAAATGTTTGTGCTTTTTATCAAGCTATATAAGTTATAAACTTTTTGCAAATTATACAATTCAATTCAAACGCATTTTAAAGTATTTAGTGTTATTTTCAATTTATTCATTGTTTTCATTCCGCTCGGACTGTAAACGTTCCAGACTGAAATATTCATTATCACGTATGTCGCAGGTATTTTAGAAATTTATTATCTAATCAAATTTTGGGGAGTGGGCATGTTTGTGTTGATTTACGCACTCGGTGACATCAGAAACAAAAGACAAAGACATATGACAAGAAACGTTTTATAATTAAGTCGTGGGGCCTCCGAAAGGGGTAATATGGACAAAAAGAATCAAGGCAAAGAAGTAGGAATTGAATATTGAAGTAGATATTAGGATATTAGGATAAGTAGAAGTAGAGAAAAGCATAAGCTTTCCCAATCACTTCGTGCTAAGATAGAATTATAATTATTTTGGAGTAAGGAGAGAAAGATTATCTTTACACAAAAAACTGCAACACATTCTACTGGAGGAAGTTGTTGTTTTCGTGAGTACGGTAATTTTTGTTTGTAAACAGAGTACCCTCTCCATTTTGAAAAGATTAATTATCATCTCATATGACCATTTAAAGTTTATAAAAATATTAATTTTTCATAATTGTATCAAAATTAGAGTTTCAGAGTAAAACATTGAAGACTCTGATTTTTAAGACGTATTCAGTGTAAATGGTGTCACGCTTTTAATAATAACATTTTAATACTTTTATTTCTTTCAATTGAATATTCGTCAAAGTTTTTTTCGAAGATATTGTAAAGTTCAACAAATAGTTAACAAAATTGTAACATCATTTAAAGATATTACATTGGCCAGAAAAATTGTCAATGGATAATTAATTCGCTGTAATAAGATTTTTGCACAGACTTTCTTCTAGATTTCAGAGACGTTTTCAATATTTCATGGTATTAGATACGAAAAATGAATTGTTTTCAAAACATTTTCATTTATGGCGACCAGTTTAGCTAGTTTAATCACCAAAGAAGCATTTACAGAATAATAGTCTTCTTTCTCTACGAGTTCTTTTGATGTTTCAATATTTACTTGCTTACATCAGTACATCACTAGAAAAAAAATGTTCTTTATTTAACGAGAAAACTGATAATTGTCCGTGCAGCTGTTGTTGGCCACAGAAAGACGTCGGTATGATTGACTTGCAGGTGACCTACGACGCGAATGTTACTACTGCCGTTCGCAAGGCAAACGTACGTCTGGGGCACGGCAATCGTAAGACGGAAGTAAATTTCTTAAGGGCATCGCACGTTGCGAGTCGCAACCCTCTTTAAAGGAAATAATACTTGACACCTACGACTGGCACGTCAAACGTCCTTTTGTCTTACGTTGCACTCACAGTCACTTAAATACGATTTTTCACGCTACGATCAGCCACGGGAGCCACGAATGGCAAAACCCATAGCACACGCACGACCAGTTGTGACTGAGGCTTTACTTTCTCAAACTGCTCTTGCATCTTATAAACCATTAGAATGTCATGTTGTTTGGTAAATTCTATAATAGTATTGGGGGTCAAATAATAAGAAAATTACTTTTTTGACTCCAAAAGACTGGTTCCTCGTACTTCTTTTCCACTTTCATCTCTTGGAATATGTTTTGGAGTGTCCTATAGATGCGCAATAAGGTTTCGGATGGGTGCTAATTTTTTATTTATTTTAACAAAAAGTTTATTTAAAAAACATGAGCATTTTTGCAGTAGCCAAATGATCTATAAGAATATAAATGGTGTGCAATCAGGTTTCAGATTTTTTTTATACGGGGGTCGTTGGGAAACAAAAAAATAACGGGTTTGGTGGGTTTGGGGTTTTTTTTGTTTTGTTTTGTTTTTTTGGTTTTTTGGGGGTTTTTTTTGCAAAAAACCTATGGTTCCTAGAACTCCTCTTAGAACCTATGCAGTAGCTTAGTCATCTCTTGGGATATGATAGAGGCTGTCCTAAAGATATGCAATAAGGTTTCAAAAATTTAAATTTCATCCAGGGAGTCAAATAGTAGCAGAAAATTAACGTTTTTCACTCCTAAAAAATAGTTCCCAGAACTCCTATTATGATTTATTGAATATGCACATCATATCTTGGGATATGATATGGGCTATACTAATAAGTATTACTTTCACGTTCTAACTTTTTCTTTGACATCATTCTCGCAACAATCTAATACTTTTCCGACTATTTCAAGGTATATATTTTCAAAAGGCTAGTATACCGGCCGTTGTCTCATAATATTGTGCTACTCAGGTATTATACCTACAGTATGATGATAATCCAATTAAAGCACACTATGAATTCTTTTTGATGATCACCACAAAATAAACGTTTATGCATGTTAATTACTCCTATTCTGCATATCGAAAACACATATATCTACATCACATGAAACCCATTTAACCAAAGAGCTGGTAAAAACTAGTACCCGCTAAACAACCTGTAGATCTGTGTTGCGTACTTAACTTTGAGCAAAGATTATTTACTTATAACATGGATGTATTTTCACAATTTTATTCTTTAAAACCTTTTGTACTATTTTAATTCGTAAACTGACCATGTAAAGCACAAATTTCAGTTTTAAGGAGGTATGGGACACCTGCAAAATAATGATACCTAACGGCGTAGCACAATGTGTGAGAGCGTTAACTATGTGTCTGTAAGTAGAGCGTTCGAATCCTGATGAGCCATTTCCACTTCTTACCTTAAGTTTTCAAAAATGTTAAAAACTAATCTTCTGTCTCGGCAGCCCTGCAGTGAAAAGCAATGCGCAATGTGCCATTTATTTTGCACTGCAGGTACAGGCTTTCTTTTTTATCAAAATAATCTGATGTTTATTTATCTCCTGGGCAGTAAAAAAAACTAATATGCAGATTAAGTTTTTTTCATAGAAAGTGAGGTCAGAGTAATAATTCTATTTGCAATGGTGGGGTGGGTTGTTTGGGTCCATGGTTTATTTTTTTTTTTTGTAATCTTACTAAATAACTGAATTTTTCAAAGGTGGTCTAGATCTACACCCCCTACCCCTAGCCCCGTCTCTAAATCCGGCTGACAATGATGTTAGCATAAAAGCAAATAAAGCACCGGCAACAGCCGAGGAGGAAAGGGTATTTTTCAATTTTGTTCGTAATAATCATTTAGACCATACTTTCTATGATATGAAATGTGAAGATTATTGATAATTTTAAAACTCACATGCAAGCGATTCAACCCCAGATTGTACATAAAGAGCGATTGGATTTCATCTTTTATGAAAATCATAATTTTTAAAAACTACCAGAAATTGCTTGTGGACTTCTTTTTGACTAAACCTGTAACAAGATGGATAATGTTATTTAGGGGCAAACACGTAGTGTGGGTTCAACATCTAGTTGTAGCTTCTTTTATTGTCTTTTTGTGGGGGGTTTTTTCATAAAAAAAGGCGTAAACTGTTAAAATCTGTTTTATATATATATAAAATCTAAGTTACTCCATAAGTGGGTCTTTCTATACGTTACATTTTAAACCTGAACTATATGATACCGTTACCGTCCGTAACCACGACCAGCACTGACTCCCACTTTACATCATTGTACGGTGACGTCCTATATACTTCGATTGTTCACCACAGTACGTCCCTACTGTACGTCCATACTGCTTTCCACGGTACAATACTGTACGGTCTTACCGTCGTCCACTGTACATCACTGTACGGTCCTACTGACTTTCACTGTGCATCACTGCAGTGCATTTTACAAGGCAATAACCATCACTGTACAATACTGTTGTCAAATGTGCTGTTTTGAAAGGATAAAATCTCTATCAATTTCATCCTTCTCTGTTTTCAATGTTTTTTGTTCCTTATGATATCCGTAATTTATAGCATTATAGCACTATATGATTTCATAGAGCAAAATGTATCAGGTCTTTCAGATTTATTTTAAAAAATAAATACTTAAATTCAGTTGTCCAAATTCAATCTTTGTTGGAAAGCGCGGTTGTCCTACAGTTAGAGAATTTAATCGTGCTAATATATTTCTTACATTTAAACTTCAAAAATCAGAGAGAGAGAGAGAGAGAGAGAGAGAGAGAGAGAGAGAGAGAGATTAATAAGAATGAATCAAATATCAAGAAGAGAGAAAGTGACATCTTTCATTATAGATTATAGATTGTATTTTACTTTTATTAATTTTCTACTTTTATTTTTTTATTACTCTCTATTTTCTTCTCTCCCTTTCTTTATCTTTCTCTACTCTCTTTCTTGAGGAAGTTTACGTTTTATTTATTTCATTTATTTCAGAATTCATTTTTAATGTCGCGTTGACACTTTAATTAAAATAAAACATTCTAATATGGTTGTTGGCAGAAATTTAACAGATGGAAAATATGAGAACGCATACACAAGTATACTTATACCTAGTATGTTAATTTTTAAGCCTCTTCAAAGCCGCAGATAACAACAACCAAGAAGCCAGAGAACACCCCATTGCCCGGAAACATTGGTAAGTAAAATATTTTTTGGAAAATTAACCTAATTCACGACATATTCACTTTTTACGATCATTGAAATGTAAAATAAATATGAATGCAAATATCGGGTCCTTCTCATAACGTGGTATCGATGGTATTACTTTTTAATAGTCACATAAGGTCCACCATTGTGTTGAAGGTCAAATTATCCAAAAAATAGTTAGCGATAGTTTCCGAAAAGACATGTAAGAAAGAGTTTCATGATATATATAGTGACGAAAGGGGTGCAATCTGGGTTTAGAATTTATGAAAGATTTGGGAAAGGGGCAGATTCATTGCCTTGCAAGTGAATCATGGGGTGAAAGAAAAGGTTTCAAAAAGTATTTTTGCTCATTTATTTTTTAAATGCCAATCGTTTCGATTTTTGCGCTGGATGCCAACCACCATCCCAATTCCCCTGAAATACTGAGTATTGCGAAATAAAGACCAATGCGGGGTACCATTGATCGATTTAACATTAAAACTATGGGCATATGGCTGAAAATAAAACAATAAGGTGTGTTTTTTTAAAGTAACTTCAACGCCACAGACAAGAACAACCAGGACGTCAGGAAAAGTTGGCAACGCTGGTAAATAACACTTTCATGTTCAGTGTGTTGCTACATTAAACCTAAATTATAGATTAAAGTTCGTTGGTAATATATACATTATATTTGATGCTAGTTAGTATTAAGACTCATGAACATACATGTACAATTTCTTAACAAATAAATGATAAAATAGAATGCTTATATAAGTTTTTGATTGATTTGTAATACGCTTGGAGTGTTAAAGCTACCTAAATTGCTTAGGAAAGCGATGATTCTCGTATTTCTGTTTTGCTATTTCGTGGAACCATCACTTGTCTTTTTAGTGTAGAATGATTTATCACTTGAAAATTAAATATTATCTAAACAATCTCGTAAATCTGTTACATATTATCAGTGAAAGTGCAAGTTACTTGACATCAATTTATCATTTTATTTAGATATTAAAGTTAAGGATTCAGTTAAGAAAACTTATGAAATGTCATAGATAACATTTTAATTAATATTCAATTTTTCATGCCATGTTTTGCACAAAACGCAATTCATTTTCGATATAAGCTTGAAATCATAATATACTCCTATTATCTTTTACCATTCGAATTTTTCTTCGATCATAACATTTATCTATCTATCTATCTATCTTTCTTTCTTTTTTTCTTTCCCACCTCTATTTTCTTCTAGATAAACCCAAAAGATCGTCCGGAACAACATTGCACATTTCTATTAAAGGAGTAAAATCATCTCAATATACAGGTAGAGTCTGCTTTTAAGTGAGCGTCTGAGAGAAAGTCATGCATAATCGTCCACAAGCATACATCTCAATTATTTTAAAAATTGTTTAAAACTAAAATATTCTCCCATGAAAGTCTTATTTTTAATACATTCTATTTTTAGCAATGTCTCTTACTCATGAACTATAACAACCATGACAAAAACATATGGGCAAATTTTATGGCATATTGATATACTATGTTGAACACCAAAATTGATATTGTAACGGTTTTTCAAGTTACAAATAAATTAATTATCAATTAATTCGTGAGTTCGCTTAGGTTTCCTTCCTAGGAATCAAGTAATAATCAACAAATGCAACGAAGCCGTTAACTGCCAATATAACACGCTGTTATTATAAGATTTTCCTAGGGCCTACCTTGGCTATTTGATTGTAGAACAACTAACAAAGAATCAAAATACAAAATCAACCTCTAATCAACTAACCGTAGACTGTGGATTTAAACAAACAATTCTGTTTGCTACCACTGTGCTACACAACCACTATCAATTCACCAATATACGGTCAGTCGAAAGTCACCAAGACACAATCGAAGTCACAAAGACACTATCAAGTCACTAAGACACAAGTTACAGAAGCAGGGTTAAGAACTGAGTGGTCTAGCTAACAATTCTGTTGCTTTCCGACACAGCTCAAATCCCTGTTCTGTAGAACTCCAACCAAAGAGTCGTTCACCGGCAGAAAACTCACGAAGAATGATAGGGTGGCTGTATATATACCCAGCAAGTTCTCACTGATTGGTCTAATCATGCATCATTTCTATTGGGTATACTGATTATCACTGATTGGTCAAAAATAGAGGCATCTGATTGGTTAAACACATGATACATTTCAATCCGGAAGTAAAATCATTACAATATCAATACATCAACTATGCTTGTTTTGGACAGTTTTGCATGACTTTCTCCGAGACGCTCACTTAGGATTTTATTTTCATTAATAAAGTTACGTTTCACTCCAGCCTTTTTGAAAGCTAAATATCGTATAACCAAAATCGTATAATGGAAATAATAAATGTTTATTGACAGTGAAAAACGGTATATTTTTGAGTTAAAACAAATATTACTTAGGCTTTTCTCTTAACTTACAATCTGATTTAGACTTTGAAAGTTATGACATTTCTTTCAACATATAACTTTATAATGGGTATCTTTTAGAAGAATGTGATGGCAAATTGTACGCTCCATTATATTAGTTTATCCTCAGTTCCGAATACAATTCATCATTATTAGCCCTAAACTAGCGATGGTGATACTTGGATATGAGTAAATATGCTAAATAAACTTCGGAAGCAACTTTTTATAATGTCTATAAAAACAAATTCATTTTTTTTATTTAACTATTAACAAAACATTTTTTAAACTAAATTGTGTCATCTGTAAAAAAGAGAACTTGTTTTCCTTAAAGCATCCGTAAATTAAATAGGTTCTAGATTCATCTTTATGATAACTTTAAACTTTGCAAATTACTACTTACAAAAATAAACCAATGGCTTAAGAGCTTGAAGTCACTATTTTATCGGAGATCGTTAGTCCTGTACCTGTGTTAAAGAAAATGTTAATTTAAGCGTAGCCTTTATTTTTCAGCTCTGCTTTATACACTGTTCTGGATTCCTGTGTGGATTATCGTCAAATTTAATACACACAGCGCTTAAATTTGAAGTTATCACAATGAGACATGGAATGTAGCAGTGTTTCTTTCTTGATATCAGAGTGCAATATTACTGCATGATAAAAACAATTCTTAACAAGAAGGCTGCATTGGTGTGGTCATTGGTAGACTATAGTTATTTCCATGAGCTCCTTGATCAAGCATAGTGTACGTATACATAGCTGCTTTCTTTGCACGTGCAAACAGAGGATTCTGTATTTTTCTATATATGTGAATTGTATTTAATAGCATTGCTTGCAAATTATATAGACAATTGTAAAACGGTCTTAAGTTTGAAATATAAGGTATATTATACTGTCATTATATTGTATATTGTTACATCATTTAAAAATTTAAAAATTTCTAAAAAAAAAAAAAAGTTGGTCACAGTTTCATTTAATTTAGTTTGTTGACATCATATTTTCATTTTGTTTCTCACATATTCATACATGTATAATTATTGACTCTAATTTTATTCATTGGTCTGTACTATGATTGGTACCTTTAAAATCTAAGGGGTTTATCACCCTTTGACAAGTTAAGTTCTGGGCTGTTTTTTAGGTTAATTTTGTTTTTGTTTTTTGCAAGGTTTTTCGTTTTGCATTTGGTTTTTGTTGCTTTTCTTGTCTTTTTCGTTGATTTTTTTTTATAAAACTATATTACATATGACTATATATTTTATATCATTATCATTTTATTTTCAGAATATGTAACTTTATTGTGCAACATTTGAGATAAAAATATGAGTTAATCAGAATCATATACGAGTTTGTTTTTAATTTTTAAATTGTTATACCTTCCAATTTATTGTTATTAAAAAGAAGGGCAATATTTAAATGTAAGTCTTACTAAACGTTTCACATGAATATTCAGGAAGATTTTTATATTATTTCATCAAAGGATTACTGCACTTAGCGCCGGGTTTTGGGCCCTCTTCGGTCGCTTCTGTTGCGTTTATTTCCTAACCTAATATCACTTTTGTTAATTTTTTTAAAGAGTCTAATCAATTTCCAACAATTATTAAGATTTTAGAATGTGATACAATAAGCTCATTCTATGTTTTTCTCCTTACAACTTTCGAAAAAGGAGAATTTTCGCTTATCTGCCCTTGATCAAAGATAA
>WFKH01011925.1:86954249-86967036 GCA_016163765.1 Magallana hongkongensis
AAAAGAATTACAAAAGAATACCACTTATTTTGTAACAAAATACTCGAAATTGAAAAAATAAAACTGAAAAATATACCCCGGACCTTTTATGTTAGGCGGACCTTTTCTTATACGGGCCGGACCCTTTTAGAGCAAAGGCGGACCCTAAATGTTAACATTTAGGGTCCGCCCCGGACCATTTTACGGGGCGGACCTTAAATTATACGACAACGGCCCTACTGCTTTCCACGGTACACTACTGTCTTACCGACGTCCACTGTGCATCACTGCCATCATTTTACTAGGCACTAAACATCACTGTACAATACTGTGTTTCTTTCATTTATTTCAGAATTCATTTTAACGTCGCGTTGACATTTTAATTAAAATGAAATATTCTATATGGTTGTTGGCAGAAATTTAACAGATGGAAAATATGAGTATACTTATAACTATGTAAATGTTTAAGCTACTTCAAAGCCGCAGATAACAACAACCAAGAAGCCAGAAAACACCCCATTGCCCGGAAATACTGGTAAGTAAAATATTTTTGGGGAAAATTAACATTACTCACGACATATGCACTTTTAACGATCATTATGATGTAAAATAAATATGAATGCAAATATCGGGTCCTTCTCATAACGTGGTATCGATGGTGTTACTTTTTAATAGTCACATAAGGTCCACCATTGTGTTGAAGGTCAAATTATCCAAAAAATAGTTAGCGATAGTTTCCGAAAAGACATGTAAGAAAGAGTTTCATAATATATATTAACAAAAGGGGCGCAATCTGGGTTTAGAATTTATGAAAGATTTAGAAAAGGGACAGATTCATTGCATTGCAAGTGAATCATTGGTTGAAAGAAAAGGTTTCAAAAAGTATTTTTGCTCATGTATTTTTAGCTCACCTAAGCTGAAAGCTCAAGTGAGCTTTTCTGATCACTTTTTGTCCGGCGTCCGTCTGTCTGTCTGTCTGTCTGTCCGTAAACTTTTTACATTTTCGACTTCTTCTCCAGAACCACTAGGCCGATTTCAACCAAACTTAGCACAAAGCATCCTTAGGTAAAGGGGATTTAAGTTTGTTAAAATAAAGGACCAAGCCCTCTTTCAAGGGGAGATAATTAAAAATCATTGAAAATTTGTTGGTATTTTTCAAAAATCTTCTTCTCAAATATCATTTGTCCAGAAAAGCTGAAAATTGTGTGGAAGCATCCTCAGGTAGTGTAGATTCAAGTTTAATCAAATCATGATCCCCGGGGGTAGGGTAGGGCCACAATGTGGGGTCGAATTTGACATAGGAATATATAGAGTAAATCTTTAAAAATCTTCTTCTCTGAAACTTATCAGCCAGAAAAGCTGTAACTTGTGTGTAAGCATCATCAGGTAGTGTACAGTAGTTGGCCATAAATGAGTTCGCAAAATGGCCGACATTGACTTAGGTCTCGTCATCACCTGAATTTTTTGGTCCAACTATTTCTAACAACAAAGTAAAAATGACTAAGCAGACATATATGATACTTTGTATCATATCCTTGGGAGTGAAATAATCATAGAATTTTGTTGGTTTAGCGATGTACAGGCTTTGTATTGGATAAAAAGGGAGACTATTCGAAATGTCAACAACAACTCTTTCTAGGTCACGGAAAATTCGGGTTTCATTTTTTGACCTTTTATGTACTTATGTAATCAATACTTTTGCTATGTTTTCATGATATTAAAGTCTGAACGTTATGTATGCCCAAAATTGTGTTGATACTGTGTTCTTTTACGGTCTAATTGGACAAAGAATTCGTGTTATCTTTTTTTAACAAACTATCGGCGATTTGTAAAGTGACGAACAATGGCTGTTAAGAAACAGTCTAATTATGGTTTTATTCAACACATTAGACTCTGGTCTTGCAGTAAATCAAGCTTTTCGATTCTTAAAAGCATGTTTTCTGCTATTTCTTGGGGCTCTAAAATGGGATTCAGTTATCTGGCGGAGCCCTTTTTCAACAACTTTCACTTCGAGTTACGATTTTAGCATTTCTCCGGTCTTCAGTATTTTAAAACTATACCTCACAGTTTTGCTGTTTATTCCGATCACCCGTCCAGTTTTATACATTTAAAATCCAACATCTGACATCTGTGTGACGACTTGTTTCTGCATTCCCCTATTTTTTCTCCAGTTCGGTGCCATGTTGATTTGCGGACGATAATTGTTTACCAAAGGGGAATAACTAAAAAAATAACATCGGCGAAAGCAGAAAAAAAGTCGGGGAATCATCGGAAGATTTCTTAATTCTTGTTAATGTAGGAAATAGGCTTTACTTTCGTTTTAAAGTCCACCTTACAGAAAAAAACGATGTTACGGCGGCCATTTTGCGAACTCATTTATGGCACGCGACTGTAGATTCAAGTTTGTTCAAATCATGATCCCCAGAGGTAGGGTGGGGCCACAATTGGGGGTCGAAATTTTACATATTAGGAATAGATAGAGTAAATCTTTAAAAATCTTCTTCTCTGAAACTGTTCAGCCTGAAAAGCTAAAACTTGTGTGGATGCATCCTCAGGTAGTGTAAATTCAATTTTGTTCAAATCATGATCCCCGGGGGTAGGGTGGGGCCACAATGGGGGGTCAAATTTTACATAGGAATATATTGAGAAAAATATTTAAAGATATTCTTCTCAGAAAGCGATTGGGCAGAAAAGTTGCAACTTGTGTGGAAGCATCCTCAGGTAGTGTAGATTCAAATTTGTTCAAATTATGATCCCCAGTGGTAGGGTGGGGCCACATTGGGGGGGGGGGTCAAATTTTTACATATTTAGGAATATATAGAGTAAATCTTTAAAAATCTTCTTCTCAAAAACCATTTGGTCAGAAAAGCTGAAACTTGTGTGGATGCATCCTCAGGTAGTGTAGATTCAAGTTTGTTCAAACCATAGTCCCCGGGGGTAGGGTGGGGCCACAATGGGGGTCGATTTTTTTACATAGGAATATGTAGAGTAAAACTTTAAAAATCTTCTTCTCTGAAACTGATCAGCCAGAAAAGCTGTTTTTTGTGTGGAAGCATCCTCAGGTAGTGTAGATTCAAGTTTGTTTAAATCATGATCCCCAGGGTTAGGGTTGGGCCACATAGGGGGTTGAAATTTTTACATATTAGGAATATATAGAGTAAATCTTTAAAAATCTTCTTCTCTGAAACTGATCAGCCATAAAAGCTGAAATTTGTGTGGATGCATCATCAGGTAGTGTAGATTCAAGTTTGTTCAAATCCTGATCCCCGGGGGTAGGGTGGGGCCACAATGGGGGTCGAATTTTACATAGGAATATATAGAGAAAAATATTTAAAGATCTTCTCAGAAACCGAATGGGCAGAAAAGCTGCAACTTGTGTGGAAGCATCCTCAGTTAGGGAAGATTCAAGTTTGTTCAAATCATGATCCCCAGGGGTAGGGTGGGGCCACAATGGGGGGGTGTAAAATTTTGACATAGAAATATATAGGGAAAATTTAATTTTTTTTAAATCATCTTCTAAAACACAATTTGTCTAGAAAAGCTGTAACTTTTGTCAGTTCAGATAGTGTAGATTAAAATTTGTCAAAATCATAATCTTCAGAAGTAGGGTTAGGCTGGGGTGGGTGGATGGGGTTCCAATTTTCCATTTTACAAAGGAATAAAAATTTAAATTATTCACTCAATTAAAAGCTCTAATGTTATTGTATATGGCTTTACTTTGTGCAAGCATTTAGACATATTGTTGATTCTTTAAGATTGTTTAGACTTTGGCCTCTTGACAATTCTTGACAATTCTTCAGCCCCATAAGGGGTTCAAAGTTTGATGTAGGTTTATAATCCATATATAAACAGTTGGTTAAGTCTGATCATCTTCTCGAGAACTGCAATGCTCAATATGTGATATGACTGTAAAATCATCCTGTTACAAAGGCTCAGTGATAAACATAAGAATATGCAGGGGATTTTTTTTTTATACAGGATCTATTATACGACATTGTTCAGATATTTTGTATATGACTACGTAAAGCTGATTTTATTATGTCTATTGTTGCTCAGGTGAGCGATGTGGCCCATGGGCCTCTTGTTTTAAATGCCAATCGTTTCAATTTTTGCGCTAGATGACAACCCCCCTCCCAACTCCCCTAAAATACTGAGTATTATGTAATAAAGACCAATGCGGAGTACCATTGATCGATTTAACATTAAAAATATGGACATATGAATGAGAATAAAACAATAAGAAATGGTGTTGTTTTTATTTTGAAGTTACTTCAACGCCACAGACAAGAACAACCAGGACATCAGGAAACATTGGCAACGCTGGTAAATAAGAATTTCATGTTCAGGCTATTGCTACATTAAACCTAAATAATAAATCAAATGTTTTCTCTGTTTTCTCAAAGATGCAAAATTGTTATCTGCGTATATATATTCGCACTGATGTATTAAATTAATTCAATTTTACAGTTTAAAGTGTTCCGACATATTTTTTTCACATTTTACCCTGACACAATAGCTTTTCAATGTTTCTTGAAGAAAAACACATTGTCAGTTATTTAAATTAAAATTAAATCAGATAAATAACGTTTGATAAACTATGCTGTTAATTTACATATTTTGCCAGAATTAAGTATAGTGGGGCTTCTTTTTTTTGGGGGGGGGGGGAGTTTAATATCAGATTTTTTCCTCAAATCTGAGCCCTTTTGAGCATATAATAATGATTCTTACACAAATAATAGGTTTATAAATATTACTGTTTGCACATAAATTATTAATTATTGTATATAGCGCTATTTTTATAGTCTTTCTTACAATTGGTTCGTGGTTTAGAACAATTGCTTACATATCAAGAATTTTATTTGAATTTTTCTTCTATCACAACTTTTATCTTTTTCTCTATCTTTCTTTCTCTCGCATCTTTTTCTCTTCTAGGTAAACCCAAAAGATCGTCCGGAACAACATTTCACATTTCTATTAAAGGAGTCAAAACATCTCAATATACAGGTGGGTCTGCATTTAAGTAAGCTTCTTAGAGAAACTCATGCATAATCGTCTACAGGCATACATCTCAAATATTTTAAAATTGTTTAAAACTAAAACTACTTTATCACATGAAAGTATAATTTTGAATGCAATTTTTGCTGGTGTTCTTTTATTTTAAGATGTGACCTACTTTGAATATTGGCACAAAAATGAATTAAAAAACAAGATCAACTATGGAAAGCAATGCAGTTTGAGCACTAAAAAAGGAAATAATATAAACTATCACAATTTTTTTTGACTTACATATATGTTAAGATTTTATGGTTTTTGTTACCATTTTTTACCCCTTGTTATATTTTTGCAATATTTTTGAAATATGTCTCTTACTCGTGAACTATGACATCCATGACAAAAACATATGGGCAACTTTTATGGCATATTGATGCTATGATGAACACCAAAATTGATAACAATACATCAACCATGCTTGTGGACAGTGTTGCCTGACTTTCTCTGAGACGCTCACTTAGGGTTTTGTTTTCATTAATAAAGTTAAGTTTCACTCTAGTCGTTTTGAAACTTAAATATCTTATAAGAAAAATCGTATAATGGAAATAATAAATGTTTATTGACAGTGAAAAACGTTATATTCAAATATTTCTTAGGCTATTCTCTAAACTTACAATATAATTTAGACTTTGAAAATTATGACATTTCTCTCGATATATAAATTTATAATGTTAATATTTGAGGAGAATGTGATGGCAAATTGTACGGTCCATTATATTAGTTTACCGAATAAAACTCATCAAGTATATCCCTAAACTAGCGATGGTGACGCTTGGATATGAGTAAATATGCTAATTTAACTTCGGAAGCAACTTTTTATAATTTCTAAAAAAAAAAAAAAACCCACATCCAGTTTTTTATTCAAGTATTTACAAAACATTGTTTAATCTAAATTGTGTCATCTGTAAACAAGAATATGTTTTCCTTAAACGATCCGTAAATTAAATAGGTTCTTGATTCATCTTTATGATAACTTTAAACTTTGCAAATTACTGCTTACAAAAATAAACCAATGGCTTAAGAGCTTGAAGTCACTATTTTATCGGATATCGTTAGGCCTGTACCTGTGTTAAAGAAAATGTTAATTTAAGCGTAGCCTTTATTTTTCAGCTCTGCTTTATACACTGTTCTGGATTCCTGTGTGGATTATCGTCAAATTTAATACAGACAGTGCTTAAATTTGAAGTTATCACAATGAGACATGGAATGTAGCAGTGTTTCTTTCTTGATATCAGAGTGCAATATTACTGCATGATAAAAACAATTCTTAACAAGAAGGCTGCATTGGTGTGGTCATTGGTAGACTATAGTTATTTCCATGAGCTCCTTGATCAAGCATTGTGTACATGTACATAGCTGCTTTCTTTGCACGTGCAAACAGAGGATTCTGTATTTTTCTATATATGTGAATTGTATTTAATAGCATTGCTTGCAAATTATATAGACAATTGTAAAACGGTCTTAATGTTTGAAATATAAGGTATATTATACTGTCATTATATTGTATATTGTTATATACATTTAAAAATTTACAAATTTCTAAAAAAAAAAATTGGTCACAGTTTCATTTAATTTAGTTTGTTGACATCATATTTTCATTTTGTTTCTCACATATTCATACATGTATAATTATTGACTCTAATTTTATTCATTGGTCTGTACTATGATTGGTACCTTTAAAATCTAAGGGGTTTATCACCCTTTGACAAGTTAAGTTCTGGGCTGTTTTTTAGGTTAATTTTGTTTTTGTTTTTTGCAAGGTTTTTCGTTTTGCATTTGGTTTTTGTTGCTTTTCTTGTCTTTTTCGTAGATTTTTTTTTATAAAACTATATTAGATATGACTATATATTTTATATCATTATCATTTTATTTTCAGAATATGTAAATTTATTGTGCAACATTTGAGATAAGAATATGAGTTAATCAGAATCATATACGAGTTTGTTTTTAATTTTTAAATTGTTATACCTTCCAATTTATTGTTATTAAAAAGAAGGACAATATTTAAATGTAAGTCTTACTAAACGTTTCACATGAATATTCAGGAAGATTTTTATATTATTTTATCAAAGGATTACTGCACTTAGCGCCGGGTTTTGGGCCCTCTTCGGTCGCTTCTGTTGCGTTTATTTACTAACCTAATATCACTTTTGTTAATTTTTTTAAAGAGTCTAATCAATTTCCAACAATTATTAAGATTTTAGAATGTGATACAATAAGCTCATTCTATGTTTTTCTCCTTACAAATTTCGAAAAAGGAGAATTTTCGCTTATCTGCCCTTGATCAAAGATAAGATTGTTATTAATATGCATGAGAAATGGAGCTGACATTATCAGAATGGTACTAAAATTAGAATAGCGTGAAAAACAATGTCATGTATAACAATTTATGTGATCACTCTTTCACCATAAACCTATCTATTCTATATGGTACAAGTATACTATATACTATGGTTTCAACAATTAGACCATGTCCATGTAAGTACAGAAGACTTTAAATCAATGCTTGACAGCTTAACGTGTTCGAAAACATTGTCCTAGTTAGCACATAACATGCTACCTTACACGTCACGTGATAGAATTTTGTATTCACAAAGTTACCGGAGGTGAGGAATCACGTGGTGAATTATAATATTAAACATGCATCAACCCTTGGTTACGACAGGGAAAGCGAAAGTAAGAAGAAGCATACCTAAAAACATTTGAAAATGATATTTTTCATTTCCTATGGGGCTGTAAGTTCATAAAGTAAAGAAAAGTACAATCATACAAGATTATAATCATGAGGGTCTTAAAATGGTTGATTATGGGAATTCTATCAGAGCACTCAAAGCTACTTGGATTAGAAGACTTATTAGAACTGACACAAAATGGGTAAAGCTTTTAGAATCGATTTTGAAAATCAGTATCTCTGAAATATGGAGAAATGGTCCAGATTTTTCATACAATTTATGTAAAAATTTAGAAAATTCTTTTTGGAAAGAAATGTTCCTCAGTTGGATAAAAATAAATTAGCAATTACCACTAAGTAAATCCCAAATTATAATGAAAATATATGGCATAATCCCAAAATCACAGTAGATAATAAATCAATATATTTCAAAAGTAATACAGGATTTCTTTTTGTTAGTGATCTACTTAATATAGATGGAACATTCATAAACTTTGATGAATTGAAACACATTAATCCAAAGACAAATTTTATAGAGTATGCAAGTTTAAGAACTGCAGTTACGACCAGACTGCATACACAAGATATACACTTACCAAACTTACAAAACACAATACAATATGGACCAATTATCCCTAATTTTATTCTATTGCATATTAATACATGTAAAGGTTGTAAACCCATGTACAACTTACTATTAGACAAAAAAAGCGAAATATGTACATCCACATCAAAATGGAGAGATAAGGGTTACAACAATTCACAAACCTCTTGGAATAAAATTTTTGAACTCCCATTCAAGTCTACACAGAAATCAAAACTACATTGGCTACAATATCAAATACTTCATAGGATTGTTCCTACAAATAAATATCTTTTTAATATAAAAAAAAAACATGGTCTGCTGTATGCACCTTTGTAAAACAGATGAAGAAAGTATTAGTCATTTATTTCATGAATGTAATATAGTAATAGAATTGTGGTGTGATGTTGAAGAGTGGATTTTTACACAGTTTGAAATTTCGATTAAATCTGATATTCAATCAAAATAAAAATAAAGAGAGTTAAAAAAAATTTAACCTGATAGGTCTTAATGTGAAGCAATATATTTTTTCATGTAAATATAAAAGTAATCCAATACCCAATATACATGCTTTGAAAAAGGTCAAAACAGAAAGAATTTTAACTGAAAAATAATTACTGTTGAAAAAATGTAAATATTAAGAATATGAAAGCCACTGGCAGAATAGTTATGGAAAAATTGTAGTTATATTGACAAGGTCAAGTTTTTGGTTTTTTGGTTTTTAGGGTCTTCCGTTTCCAACGGAAGACCCTATTGTTTTTGTTAGGTTTCTTTTTCTCTATTTTTCACTATTATTATTATTATTCTTTTTTTTCTTAACATTTTTCTTAAAACTCAAATATTTCAAATATGCTACAATGGATTTTTATGAAATTTTCACGAATAATACAAAATATCAAAGTCTTTTATCATGTACATTTTTGTTGATGACGTCACTTCCGGTCGGCCGTTATATTCGTTTTTCTTTTTGTAAAAAGTGATCTGGTCCTCCCTTTTTCTCAAAAACGATTAAAGATAGAAAATTGAAAGTTTCAGGAATGATAGATTTTTGAATTTCTAGGGCCGATCAGGTAAAACCACGATCGTCCGTCACTTCTGGTCCGCTCAAACAGCATTTTTGGAAAATTATGTTTTAAAAATTTTTCAAATTACGTAATTTACAATTTTTTACCATCAGAATATGTTTTAAACTTATCAAATTTTAATATAAGCAGTCCGGCACTTCCGGTCGTCACCGGAAGTGATTCCAAAATTTCGATTTTTGGAATTTTAAAGCATATACGTTTTGTAGACATTTTTGTACTGAATACAAAACTAAAAACCGTTTTAAAATCGGACAACGCATTGCAGAGATATTGAAGTTTAAAAATGGCCTTTTCCGGAAATCTTAATTTTGCAGTGTAGGTCCAAAAATTAGTTTAAAAGGAAGTTAATATAATAACTCGTACCAAATGTCAACATTTTAATTCAACCCTATCATTAATTCATAATCAAACGGAAGACCCACTCGTTGCTTGCAACGAGATCGTGTCTAGTTTTTTTTATTTCTGTGAACCCTCATATCATTTCAATTGTCCTCAACTGAGTATAGTATAGTCTATACATGTATAGTAATCCACCTGCATTATACCTCTAAAAATAATTTTTTTAAATGGAAAATTGGGTTAAAAACTGGGGAGGGGGGTTGCGACGAAATCGATAAAAACTGAAAAGAGTTGTTATATATAGTCACTGTAAAGACAAGTCGATTTTGTAACAATGATTAGACAGTAAACTACATCACAATACAATTAGTTTCTTTAAGTTTGTGTAAACATTCAAATTTTGGGTTAAATACTTAAATTTTGAAGAAAAAATAGAAAATCTTAAATTTAAGACTGTTATCTTTTTAAAATGTACTATTAATAAAACAAGCTATATATTTTATGTAAAAAGGGATACAATGTTTATGAAAAGAACCTTATGTAGCCTATTTGAAGGAAACAATATCAAATTTTCAAATTAATTAAACAAAGGACAAAGTTTACAGTGTGTGGTTTGACACAATATGTAACGTTCTTAATTGGAAAATGTAAGGTTCGATATTAATTATCAATTATGCATTTAAGGCTATATTGACAAGGCTAGTTGACATTTTCTATTTTACAATTTTCATTTCTACAACAAATATTTTTTAATAAAGAAAATTGGGTTTATTCGTAATTTTTGAAATGTCTTAACATGATAATAGTTTTTTTTATGTTAATAATTCTTCTAACATAATATCAATATGGCTTCATTCATCTTCGCTAGCCAATGGGTTTCGAAGTGGACCGAATACCCTTGGCTAGCGAAGATAGACTTCATCCTTATATCACAGAAAAATAAACTATTGTACCTTTCATAATCGACTACCGGTATTACGGGAAAATTTATTGTGTAGCAATGTTGATACGACATTTTGTATTCTACGAAAGAGGATAAACCTCACCGGACTTAAAAACATATGTAGAAAGAACAGAAAACAATCGTGTATTCTTATGTAATAGAAATGAAGTCGTATAAAACACTCAATATGAATATTGATATCAAAATCGAGTGAGAATTATTTTTCAACGATACTCTTAAAATAGAGAGATTGTATAATATCTTTCCCGAAATTAAGGGTGAGACATTTGTATGTACAGTAAACTACATATTCACAATACTGCTATCACCACATTTTGTACAGCATTCAAGAGAAATGAATCATTATTCAAACAAAATTGGTTACATCGTGAGCATGCTGACGCTGAGCCATGTCATTAATGATGGAAAGGGACCTGCAATAAAAAAAAATGTAGATTGCATATAACCTTAACGATACTTATTTATCATAACTCATCACTGATATCCTGAGGCGGATACAAAATAGTTATTCCCCGTAGACTAATTAAAAACTTCATAAAAAAGTTATTTCTGGGGATTGTTCTAGATCTGTTGACTGAAATATTCACTCATCTTTCAATAGGTTACTTTGTCTCCGCGACATTTCGGTAATCTATACAGTTTACTTATATATAGAACGCTATTCTACAACGTTCATAGAGACTACATGTACCTTTGGTCAATGCAGCAGTTCACACGGAATCTCTATATATTACAATAAATTACACGAACAAGTCAGACGCTAATTACAATGACGAGCCTTCTGAATTACTAATTTAACTCTTGATTGCATTTACATGTACGAGGTTTAAATAAATTAAAATCTTTCATGCAAACTAGTATGTATTTTTATAACACACAACAGGAGAAGACGCAATTTCAATAGTAATTAAATATCATAGAGCCGTCAAAATTGATTTTTAAAATAAATATATAAATGAAATAAAACTCCATTAAACCACAATTATCACCGTTTATTTGTATTATAGAGTGAAAATTCTAAATGGTATCAATCGGAATAAGATAGTGTTAAAGTTGATATGCTCTTTTCGATAGTTGCTGATAGCCTATAGTAAGAGGCGAACTGCATTCCATACGTTTTGTTCACCCGAAGGATCAACTGCTGTTTTTCCATTGTTCTGGATTAATTTTGAAATGGGTTTTTTGTTTATAAAATTTGTTGATAAAACCGTACAAACCAAAAGTTGTCATTGCTGAACGTTCATTTATGAATTCCACACTATCAACATACATGCAATACTACTTTGAATCGTTTATTCCATTGAAATTCTAACCAATAATGGCAAAATTAATTACATTAAAACAAGAATTCGGTTATTTCCCTTTTTGAACTCTTTTACTCTATGGTAGCTTAAACGTTACGTAATTTGCACAAATGTTATGAGCAAATTTGCAATTGATTTTAAGAAAAAAACTAGCCAATCGATTTTTGTCGATTTTTAATATGTTGTTTGAGCATAAGTCATAATTTAAATTCCACAAAAAATTCTTTTGTTGCAACTAGTTTGACGTCAAACTTTAATTTATTTTGACTAGACTTATTTTAAGCCATTCTATTGTATTTTCAAGAAAATATTTGAAATATTTAATTTCACGGTTGTTTCGTACTACCTTAATCTGGATTCCAATTTATCCATATGATCCATTGTAATTGGTTGAATGACCAAATCATAATCAAATATATTGACAATGAATTCTATATTTTTAAAAACAAGTGGTGTTTTGCATTGAATCATGGAAAAAAAATCGTTAAACACTTATCATGTGAAAATTAATCAACCGTGATAAATTCCAAGAACTCCTGAAATAAGCACGTATGGAGATTCACGGGTTAGCATTTAATGTCCACAAGCGTTGGGTCCGTATTAACCATGCAACAACAAATATATTATTAAAAATTGCAGTAATAGGATAATTTATTTCTTAAACATCTTCCACTTTCTTTATTAACCAAAGAGCCATGTGGCTCATAGGCATATAATACATACAATTAACAGGAGAATGGCGGAGGGTTCTACATGGTATATGTATATATCAGATGAGTTAACAGTGTACAATATTAGTAATATATAATA
>WFKH01011925.1:86967136-86991808 GCA_016163765.1 Magallana hongkongensis
GCGATGCATAAACTATGTACATAGTTCGAGGGAATTGATAACATATACTGGTTTGATTTTAATTATTTTCATCTAACAGACAATTTTTACTCGTAATGAGTAAATAAAAACATCAATTTTATGAACAACACAGATATACATGTAGTAATACTTGCTCTATTACCATGCAAATTTGGAAACTTTTACTAATTATTATAATGTTTTATGATCTTCTTTCGTAAAATTCAACGCTCCCATATCTAAATCTTATAGCAATTGTTGTAATATTCATTCCATGAGAGATGTGTTCGTGGTCATTTTAAATATTCTTTAGTTTAAATTGGATGGGGACAAGGTATGGTAAGAATGCCTTCGACAATCAAGTCAATATGGTTGAATTGAATGAAATAAATACTAAAGCATGTATGAAAACCGCAACATATGTATCATTTTACAAGAAAAAAATATTAATATGATAGGTATCCATCATCGTAATATACATGTTATACGGTTTAGTAAAAAAATTAATTCTGCAAAGCTTTTGATGGCACAGAATGAAACAAAAATTAGTTGTAACTTGTAGCTATTTTTCTCATAAGACTGTTATCAAAGAATTTTAGATCATAGATGCACCTTTTTTTATTTAATTTTTTTTTTAAAAAGTGTTAAAGTGAAAAACAAAAATAGTGCAACAATCATATTACATGTAATGATTTTTAATAAATGTAATCTTTTATAAAAATTATATTTAAGATGACACGTCGGAAAATTCAATTCAAGTAGAGCTTTGTCAGAATGAATTATGGCACGCCTTCCACAACCTGGGGACCGAGATGATCATCACAAAGACTGGGAGGTGAATACCGATTTTGTTTTCATAATATATTTACATACCTGTATTTACATCATTATCGTTTTTCTATAATTTTTTTATTTGCATTCTTTGTTCTTAAAAATTCACAGCCTAATCGTTAATTTTAATGTGACATAAGCAATTTTATTTTAAGAAATGTCTCATTGTTTTATGAACTATTAAGTGTACATGTATGTATTTCTATATAACATACCATTGAATATATTCTAACATTAATAACTCGATTACTTGCGATTTTAAAACTTACATAAAATTATATCAAGAATTTTCTGGAAAAAAAATGGGCTTTAACCGTTTTGACCGTGTAGATATACTGTTTAGTTCCTCAGCTTTCAGCAACAATTTACTTATTTCAATACCTTTTACAATAGATATTTTACCAAATATTCGAAAATTATTGACGCAATAACGTCAAAAATAAATCATTTAATGCTTTAATGCATGATTATGATGTTTTACTTTTCGTTGTTTAATGCTAATTACATTGTTACATGTATTTAATTGTTGAATGAATAATTTTTCCATAATTTTGATGAAGCCGTTTAAAACGCTGTATAAAAAACTTTTACTTTTATTTGTTAATTGAAGAGGGGTAGTTTTAGCTTTATTCACATTTTGAACATCTTTGCTGACATACTAAATTTGTGCGCAAGGAAACTTTAACTTATATCGTAAAAAAAACATGTATTCATATATAACCCCAGCTCTTAAAAATAGATTCATGTATCATATCATTTGTCTATTTCTAAAAACTTATCGAAAATATACAGCCCAGCTTCCATCACATATAATAAATCAATGTGTGCTGCTTACATTTAAAATATAAAAACAAACAAATGGATAAAACAAAGTGACCATACTCTTTTTTATAAACTTTAAAATTTCAATTTGTGTAGAGTTTTTCTCTCTATTGTGATATTATGTAAAATAACAAAAAAAATTTATTTCCATCCAATAAAATTTGAATAAACATAATATTTATCTTGTTTCCTTTGTCTATTTGATTAACCCAATTAGGTGATGTAATTTTTATCTTAATCTTGTTTCTTTATTTTATTTTTTATTTTAAATATATCTCTTGATGAAATCACATGATATTTCTCTCTGTTTTTAGACGTATGTTTCCAGCAATAAGGGTCAAGCTTCATGGACTAGATCCCGGTTATAAATACTCTGTATCCTTAGAATTCTCACAGATAGATAAGCAGAAATACCGCTATGTCTACCACAGGTAATTTTGTCTATGTGGAATTAACTTTTTAGAGTGTTATTGGTACATTTTCAGTTAATTTTGTTTATGGCGAATTTTAAATGACTTCAGTGTTATAATTTTTTAAACAGGCAGTTTATATATTTTAACAGAAGTATTTTAACAAAAAAAAAATGAAAATACTTTACAAAGAAACTCTTATGCTATTAGGAACCCGCCCAGTTTATTTGAATACGAAGTCAATCATATACTAGTAATTATCTATGCTGGAACATAAATTATGTTTGGTTTAAATTTTAACTTTGGGTCAACCTAAATTGTTTCTCTTTTCTAAAAAAAAAAAATTCAGTAGAAATATTTGTTATGATATAATATTTTTCAATGACTTGGTCTATTTATTGTTTTGCTGATTAAAGTTTTTTAATTAAAGACTTAATTACAACACTTTTTAAAGGAAAGTGTTCTGGAAGTTGCGTTTACAAATGAGTCAGAAATTGATCAAACAGTGGCTCACAAACATTTTCATTATGAGATTTAGTATGAAATCTAAAGAATTAGTTAACTTTAAAATTATATTCATTTGTATGCATTTGAATTCCAAAAAATCTTGTTAGAAAAGAAGGAATAATAACAATGTTTAAAATTCATACAAATCAAGTACCTGAGTACTTGAGCAACATTATTCCTCCTGTAACAAAAAATGTCTCAAAATATCACACAAGAAATAGCGAAAATTATATTGTTCCAATCAGCAGATTAGAACTGTATAAAAAATCTTTTGTACCTGACACTATTCGGAAATGGAATTCTCTCAATTTAGAAGTTAGAGAAGCAACGTCTCTCAACATATTCAAGAAAAATATTACTGAAAGTATTCCTCAACCTCCTAAATATTTTTCATTCGGTAAACGCACTATTAATATTTTGCATACCAAATTGAGACACAGCTGTATTTTGAATTATGATCTGTACAGAAGAAACATTATTGAATCACCTAATTGTATTTGTGGTCAAAAGGAGGATGTTTATCACTTTTTCTTTGTGTGCAAGAGTTATATAAATGCTAGAAACAATCTATTTGAAACACTTTTTAATGGGCTTGAAGAAACAATCTTAATTAATTCACAATTGCTTCTTTGGGGTAGTGACAATTTGTCTTATAATACAAACTGCTTTATTTTTTCAGCAGTTCAAAACTTTATAAGAGAGTCTGGAAGATTTAATAATTAATTTTTTCTTGTGTTTGCTATTTCATACTGCATATCAACACTATTTACTGAATATTCGCAAATACTTTGTAAATGCATATTTATGGATATAATTATTATAAAGTTAATAACTATAAGTAACATGTAATATCAAAATGACAATTGTGTATATTGTATGTATTATCATTAGGAGAGGAACACGTAAGTTGAAAGAACTTGTTTCCAATCCTCTTGTGTAATTACACAATAAAATATGTTCAAATCAAAAGAAGGAAACTTTTTTTATAATCGGGAATTTAGTTCCAAATGGATGGTGTCTGGACTGGGAGATGAGATGATACGAGACCAAATCTATCGACATCCCGACTCACCGACAGATGGCGCTGTTCTTGAGTCTCAAATAGTGTCCTTTGAGAGGATTAAACTCACAAACAACGACTCTCCTAAATATGGACAAGTAAGATGTGAAGATATGTCTAAATGTTAATTTGTATTAACGGCATGGGGTGTCAGAACCTTTTTTTAGATAAATCTTAAGACAACTAGTATAATCTTCCTTAATGCTAAAATGCGTATACATCATGCAGTTTTCTTTGGAACCATTCTTCGTTTTTCATATTTTTTCATATCAATATTGAAAATTTCAATGCAACAACAAATTTTCCATCTCCTAAAACATATATAAATTTCTTCAAATAACAAATCACTTATCTTATAGAGGTTGGGTGGTCAACAAATTACCTATCAAATCTACCATAACATCTTTCTTATGATTTCTTAGCTACAAGCTATTATTTTGTTTAGAAACATCTCAAATAATCAATATTATATTGAATATTTTCCTATATTTTTATACAAATATCTCCTTCTAAGGAGGTTAATATGGTTAACAAGAGACATCAAGCACCCAGTCCTCTAAAACAATAATTACATGAAGCTATAATAAAACTTTTATTCTCCAAATTGTTTATATGACCGAAAAAGATCTCCGTCAGAATGGAGGAGAAATTTCATATTGCAAAGTAGAAATTGTTCTGAATAAATGGAAAATCTTTTGTAATATATGGAAAATCTTTTGTTAAAAAAACCCAAACAAATCTAATAAAAGCATATTAAATGTTTTATCATAAATGAATGATCATGCTTGAACATGATGTTTTATTTCAATAGATTTCTTTGCTGTCTATGCAACGCTTTGTTCCCCGAATCCATGTGCACCAGATATCAGGAGATGGAATAAAAGTTCGTCACTTCGTGACGTCATTTCCGCAGACGTCATTCACTGCCGTCACTGCCTACCAAAATCAAGAGGTAAAAAATCATTTTCTCTTTAAACATATAGTTTTTGTTTTCAATCGTGTTGAATGTGACGAATGCAATATCACAGTGCAATTAAAATTACTTTACGTGACATATAGCTATCTGGGTTATCTTTTTTTTTTTTTTTAAAAACATGTCTTTCTCTATCATTACCAATGCTTTTAAATGGTTAACGTGCTAAATTTCTAAAAATTCCAAATATGGAAAAGGGGAATAAATAAAGTTTAATTTAAACATCATTAATCATTCTCATTTACATGTATATGGATAGACCCAATTATGTAGTTTGTACTATTGATAAGTCAATTGAGTTATAAGTGAATCCTCTGTATCTTTCCATTCATAGGTCGTGTAGTATCTTACTTCTGTTTATCAACAAATGTTCACTAAATTTATGAATGTATCATTAATCAAAATTTGTTTGCATAAACATTATCAAAAATAAATATCAACATTAGCAATCTCTTTCATAATCGGCTTTATTGACACAAGATCAAACAAGTGGAGGCAACTGTGCCAATACTTGATCTGTGTATCCCGCAATATCTTTCTAACACCCTTGTGTCCGTCAAAGTGTCAATAATGTCTGATAGGCTGTATCACTGGTGTTAAGCTGCTAGACAAACCATCATTTCCTATTTCTGCAGATAACCAAACTGAAGATAGCCAGAAACCCGTTTGCCAAGGGCTTTCGTGAGGCCGGGAAAAACAGGTACTGTTGCAGTGTGAATCGGTCATTATTTTGTTTACAGATCAGTGATAATGGCGATTAGACTCATATGTCTGGCTACATTTTTTATCATTTTTGATAAGTAGTCGATTGATTTTAAATAACGTTTATTGTTTTACCTTTTTTCACATCATCTACAAAGAAGTGCAAGCAATGATAAAAAATGTTTATCACTGTTTTATCTACCCATTGCGTATGCTGCCCTGATATTGATGGTGTGGTGTGATTTTGTGTGAAGGACGTATCCTTCACATTTTAAGTGCAACATATAAATGGAACAAATGTAGACCATGTAACATTCTGAAAAAATGTGCAAACTTTTAACATTTAATTCGAAAATTCCCATGCACTTCATTTTGTGTTTGGGGGTTGAAAAATACCAAAAAAAAACCCAAACCATATACTAGTATTCATAGAAGACTTAGACGAAAAATGTACCAAATGTTGTTTTGCGTATTTCATGTAGTCTTGTGGTATTTTGTAGAAGTTCACTGGAAGCAATGTTAGATACCTTTGCTGTGCACGGAGCCAGACCCCGTTGCAATCCTTCGCCTCCAAAACGGCAGCATTTAGGTATACCTGAGCTTTGAGCTCGTAGCGCCGTAGCGGCATATAAAAATAACTATGAACGTTTACACTAATGTCAGATTGAATGTAAATTAAGATGTTTAATTTATGATTCCCTTATTTTTTCGTTCCGCGTTTGTTTTGATATTCGTGACATTGATCAGCGTGGTATAAAATAGCATATAGCTCTTAGTTATGTATCATTTGAACTTGTAGGATCCCATGAAGAAAAGCCTGAAGGTCTCACATTATTTTTATCTGGGAAAGAAATGAGACTATTCACGAACGGGTGGAACAATTCAAATCCGAATACTGTGACGTCAGACCACTCAATCAAGTACCCATACCTTCTTCAAATCCAAAGACCGCCCTCTCAAAGAGATGTTCAAAACAATTGTGTAACCTGTGAACTTGGTTCACCTCTTGATAGTTCTTCTAGGGAAGGGCAACATGTACAAACCCCAATCTGTGCTGACCGTCCGCAGTCATTGTGTATCCCGGATGCACCACTATGGGGGTCAACGATGCCCGTGCCAATATCCCCTACCTTTGACTATAATGCGCCCAATGTGTCCTCGCATTTGTTGCAAATGTTTAGATACTCCTTGAATAAATGATATGTGTATCAGAATTCAGTTGTTTTTCTTCTGTTAAAGTTAGGGTTTTTATCGGGGGTTGGTTGTCTCTATTTGTGAAAGTTTATACAATTCTGCATTTTTAATTTTTTTTTTTTTTACAATATCTTATTTAACAGCTTTATTTTGGGGTAACATTTATACCTAATATACACGTAACAGACAACAAATTTAAATGTATTGGAATCTGTTCATTTCTTTCAACTGATACTGTATTCTACAATGAAGTACATGACTTGACCTTGTTTCAGATACATACTTAAGTTCTCAACGTAAAAGACACTTCAAATTTACATCAACACGTTAATCACCCGGAGCAGTATCATTTAATTTAGTTTAAACAGGTGTATCCGACATAATTCTCTACTTACAATCCAAGGCATTTTGATGACAATGAGAGGTCATACACTTGGAAAGAAGCTTTCAACACTGCAACGATTATAATCCTCGCTAATAGGCAATAACTGCGACTCTAAGAAGACAAAACATCGGCTCTTTCATTAATTTCTAATCCTCTCTTAATTTGCAGTCCAAATTTATCTGGTATAAAGTGATTTCCTTCATTTGTCACTGGACATCTTGTCCTCGTGACATGTATGTCAATATGGCGAGAGGAAGAAAACGCTAGTAGCAATGGTTATCATCTCTAAAGATTCTTTGACAAACCAGAAAGAACGTGTTGTTTGTTCTTCAATCGCCGTGTTAAGATAGCAGTCACAGCTAAACTCTCGCGAGATTTTCGGCGCTAGGAGACGTCTCTGGGGACCTGGACAACTTGCAGGGTAGATGTAAAGACTTCGTGCGCTGTTAATGCTCTTCCCTTCGTCTTTAATGTATTGACTTATGATTATTACATCAGATGAAAAGGATTAAACAGATATTTTGGCGTGATCTCCCGCAGGGCTTTGTTGGGAGGAATATCACAAGCCGCTCGCAAAATTATCATTTTTAGAAAGCTATACAGACGTTTGTTTCTCAAAAAACCCAAAAAACCACAAAAACAACAAACAAAAACACATATCTACATGTACTTTATATGTATCTTAACTTATCTTAAGAAGTAATTAATCTGTTTTCCATTCATATTTTGTATTTGGATTATGATACTTTTTATAATTTTATTTCATATCATTAACAGCTGATCTAGATAAAATTGATACATGGGCTTCCACATTACCTGTGGATTTCAACCCTAACAAAACTTGTAATTTAAATTTTTCAAGAGGGTCAAATAATCATCCTCCTGTTCATTTTGGTTTCAATGGTAGTATTATTAATGAATCTAAAACCCATTGTCATCTTGGTCTTATCTTTCAAAGTGATGCTAGGTGGTCATGTCATATAAAAAACATATATGAAAAAGCTTGTTCAAGGTTAAATCTATTAAGAATGCTGAAACATTTACTAGACAGGAGTGCATTAATTAAGATTTATTTTGCTTTCATTCGGCCAATTCTGGAGTATGGTAGTATTGTATGGGATAATTGCTCACAAGAAAATTCAAATCTCTTAGAAAATGTCCAGATAGAAGCAGGTAGAATAATTACAGGTCTGAGGAAAAACTCATCTAGGACTGCTTTGTATTCAGAGTTGGGGTGGAAACCATTATATAAGAGAAGGGAAAGACAAAATCTTCTATTATTCTACAAGATTGTTTATGGCATAGCTCCTGTATATTTACAAAATTTGATCCTGCCTTTCAAACCACCACAGCATGGATATCACCTTGAGTTCGTAATGTTAATAACTTTAACTTCGTTATACCACAGTCTAGGACAGTTTCATATTATAACAGCTTTTTGCCATCAACTATTCAGCTATGGAATAATTTACCATTGGAAACAAAACGTAATGAGTCCTTTTCATCTTTCAAAAATGTACTTAAAAAGCAATCTGTAGAATTAGCAAAAAATGCCAAAGTTTACAATTATGGAAATCGTAAAGAAAATATTGCTCACTGTCAACTTAGAAATAAATCCAGTAATCTACAAGCTCACCTTTTTAATCAACATTTAAGTGACACTTCAACTTGTATTAATTGTGGTCACACACGTGAAGATAATCTTCATTTTTTCCTTGTTTGTCCAGCTTACAGTAATCACAGAACATTGCTCATTAACAGTATTCAAAATAATTTAAACCTAAACAATCTCAATCATGAGCAAGTATTACATGTTTTACTTTTCGGCGATAGACAACTTCCCTACAAAACCAACTGCTCAATTTTTCAAGCAGTTCAACAATATATCAAGTCAACAAAAAGATTCTAAATAATACCTGATATTAATAATCTTGTATATCTATACAAGCACCCAATATCTTATACCTCTTATTTTTATTATATACTTAATACAAAATATTCACTATCATTATAATTTTTCTTATTTTCAATTGTTTATATGACCTCAAATTTTGTTATTATTTTTTTCCCATTTTTTTGTGTTTGTTTTTTTGGTTTTTTGTTTTTTGTTTTTGTTTTTTTTTTTGTTTCTTATTTTCTTTCTTTGTTCTTAAACCTACATGAATTCCAACTTCTTAAATGCAATAACATGTTTCATGTGATATTATAAACTTATTATATTCTGTAACTATTATTCTTATATAATCCAAATGTAACTGAAATATCAGTTGTAACTCTGATCCTTGGGGAGAGGACTAAAATAGGCATAGCCTGATGTCCAATCCTATTATGTATTTATTTGCATAATAAAATATTTGTTAAATTAAAATAATTTTATTTCAACATTATTTTAAATTACATTTTGATATTTTAAGATACGTTTATGCACGTGGTGTTTGTGTGTATAATTATGTGCGTGCTTGTGTGTGTGTGGTGGGGGGGGGGGGGTGGGGGTTTTTTCGGTGGTGCTAAATGGAGGGTTTGTTTTGTTGTCATTTTGTAATAAAAAAAACTTTTGATTTAAAACCGTGCGAATCATTCATACATATAAAGGTAGATGTGTGTTACAATAAAAATGAATGTAATGATATGCATTTCCTTCAATCTGAAATAAGTACAAAGAGATGGCACAAGCGCATATGTGTTTAATCGTAAAATCCACTATTACAGTCATCTAAAATATAATTATTTAAATTCACTTCTTTATAACATTATGAAATTTGCAAACAACGATTAAATGATTATTGGTACTTTTTCTTATTTATAACGTGACAAAATATGCAGCACATAACCACTTTAGAAAAAAAATTACAGACATTGACCTTTTAAATAAATAACACGATTTGAGGATAATGGTACGTATTCACCTGTTCTTATTTTTTTTTAAATATGTTGCAAATTTTTAAGCGCAAAAATCGATACCATGCTCAAAAATGTGTCGCCCAGAACAGATATTTATGGGAAATATTAGATATATTAGTGATTTAGTGATTAAGTTTCTTTTCCGATCTATTTTACTCATTTTAATCGCCTAATTAGTCCTTCTTGTTGTGGATATTTTCTATATACTAAAGTATCCAGTTCAGTATAAAGATCATAAACTTCTACCCAAATCTTTGAGTCTCTGAAAAGGGATTCTTCAGTAGTATATATACTATTAAAGAAGCCCTTTGCAGAGATTCAAAGATCTGGGTAGAAGTTTATAAATGAGGACTATACTTGTCCCCATGTTCCCACAGGCACCTGACGTATTTTTAAATGTACCCCCAACCTAGTAAAACATATAATATATTAATTATAAGAAAAAATTATAACGTCTGGTGCATGTGCATGTTCCCTACATTTAAAATGTAGTCTTCAATATTCATGTTAATTTTGTCTTTTTCTTTTTTTTTCCTAACTACAGTGCAAGAACAGAGCCAATACCATGCAATATGATAATTTGTTGTAATTGAAAATAGCACAGTGTGCAGTTGATAACATGCAGTTTTTATAAATTATCCATTTATCCATCACACAAGGACTGGTGTACACATATGCATTGAAAATTGTGTGTATGTTGATGTTTGAACTTACATATAATGTTCAATGAGCTTAATATACAGTTTTAAAAATGTTATTCATAAAAATCCAGGGTTGTTTTTTTTTAAATCATAGCATTGTGCTGGATGGTGGGGTGCATGTTGGAATTGTTTTACATGTATCTCAGTCCATTTATTGTAATTATGTAGAGAAGTTAATCCTTCGAACACTAGTCATTTTGTCCAATCAGGCTTCTATCCAAAGTTTCATTCTGCATATTTATATGCGGACTAAAGCATAAAAAGTATATTAATGTCTCGTGTTTCAAACCATCAACTTTGAGCGGCAAATATGTTTTGGCTTATCTATATCTTCTTTCAAAGTAAAAAATAAAACTTACCCTACATGTAACTGAATGCAAGTAGTTTATATTGATTGTCGAACTGTGCATATATACCTCATTTGGTCAAAGCGTGAAAATGCCAAACATGTATAATTTGAGTTTGTCCTATTGACCTAGTGAGAGTTTTACCATGTTAAGAATTTCTAAAATGAAGATAATTTTCATAACATAATATCATCTCAAAGTGTCATATCTCTCAGAGAAAAATGTGGATGAAATGAATCTGATTAAATAATGGCATGGATAACAATTAATATATAAAAAAAAATTCGTACAAAACGAGAGTCCGAGTCCCTCGCTAAAAAGTTTCATTTAACCGGAATTCTAATATCCACGATACCGACTCGAAATTTATAAATAGAGAGACGCCATTATTCTTTGTCACAGACACAGTCACAGAAATTTTACGGTAAGATTTGATATTTTAACGGTGTTTTCAACTCTTAGAAGTTCACCACATAAGTACTCTGATAATTAACAATTGAGATGGTTGTAATTGCATTAACTCTAGCGGTATAAATTATGCAATGTTATATAGATAATGTTTTGTTGTTTGAGTCTGCGCCTCTGCCAGAAGCATTTTTGGTGTAATCGAAATGACATTACTATCTCCGCATAATTTAATAAACCTCAAATCCACGTTTTATAATATTTATTAAGATTTTATTACTCGCTTCACGGGTAAATTTTTATTTTTAGAATTGTAAACTAACATGTAAAAATTGATCAATATATGCCATGAAGGGCAATAACTCTTTTCAGAACAATGGCATTACCAAATTTCCGCAGTATTCAACAGACACCGCCTCCCCCGGCATGTAAGTCAAAGATTTATTTTTTTCTGATATTTTTTTATTTAGATTTTAATATATTTCTAACGATGATGTATTTCATTTCTTATTTTTTTTTAGCTCGATCAAGGGGATATGACAGAAATGTAAGTCAGACATCATAATAGAAAAGAAAATGCCTACTGAAAGATTTTATCTAAAATTTTACTGTTAAGAAATGCATGCAGTATACATACTTTATTCTTAATGGACAAACTGCTTGATTTCTTTTATAAACAATTTAGCCCATATTTTCGATATATAACTTAAAATCAACCAGAGAAGCATGCACAGTGAGATCAGTTATGTAGTCTAAATCTAAAGAATATATGCAGATTCCCTCTTTTTACAACAAGATATATACAAGATATATACATTTATGTAAGCCTTGTTATTTGCTATTCTGTAGGCACCAAGCCCATTTGTTCCTTCCTCGCATGGTCACCCTGCATTTAACCCTGTCAAAGTCAGTTCTCGGGGTGGAGTAAGTAATCACTTTCAGGTAATAAAGGTTTAGAATTCTAGGCATGCCATCAGCCTGTTGTCACTGCCTGGAGATGATGCTTTTGCAGACCATGCCATTCCTGTATTCTGCTTTGTGGTAACCCTTGCTTATGGTATTGAGAGTACAGCTGTCAACATATTCTAGATATTGTTTCAACTGTGGCTTTGTTGACTGTTATTCATTCTATCTCTTTACTGATTCAGAAGATGAACACTAAAGCTAATATATATCTTTTATTGTTCTTTTATAGGAAAAAAGGGATTCTAGTTCTTTTTTTCTGTAGGTGTTTATTGGGTTATCGCTTTATTATTTCTATAACCCCTTAGGAATAGGCACATGTACATAATAAACCTTTATCTGTGCATTAGAGAAAAGGCATTTTGATTTTTTCCTGAAAGAGAGTTTAACCCTTTTAAATCTATATAGTACTCATACTTTTCTTTGAGAAGAATGCATCCTTTTTTCTATCAACATCTCGAACACATCTTTTACTGTCATCTATGAGAGCTTTCAGTAATTATAACTGTAAAGTATTTTAATTTTTAATTAGAAGGATAAATTTGATAGTGGTATTTATATGCATAACTACCATACATATTTATATATGCATATTATAAATCATGTAGGCAAAAGACAAGGCACAATGTGAGATGGGAAATGTTCCATCTATAATCAAATGTTGTATATCTATTGAAATGTCACTGCTTTATATGTTGTTAGAAGGTAAAAGTGTGGTTGTGGCCCATTATTATGTATCATTCTTATGTATAGGTCAATTTTGTCACACATACAGGGCTTGAAGTGATAAAAATTTGGTTAGTATTTAAATGGCTACAGGTTTTTCAAAATTAATTTATATACTACACCAATAAGACATCTATTTAGATTTTTTTTACAAAGTTGTAAAAAATGGGGGAAAAAAACCCAGAGATGTAAGTAGAGAACAGGAGATATTAAATGTGTCTTTGATATTAAATATTTTTGCTGGTAGGTTGGGTTTTTTTTTTGGGGGGGGGGTGATTTTAAAGTCTTGGTTTACTTTTACCTAGAATCGGTTTTTTGATATTATGAAAATTGTCTGTTTAATAAAATTTGATACAAATTTCTTTAAATATTTTTTTTATGTTGAGAGTAATTTTGAACTTTAACAGCTGAGTAATAAGCTTAGAATTTTTAAAAAAAGGGTAAAAAAAAATCTTAAATTAGTTTGAAATATTGTTGTGTATGATTTGGTTTAATGAATATTTCAAGCCCTGTATATACATTAAACGTTGACATTGTACAAGATAGAAATCACCACTAACATCAATATATGTATTATGCACATTAATTTTATCCAAAATGTATCATGGGTTGTTTTTTTTTTTCAAGTTATTAACATGTACAAATATGATATTTGTTAATAGATTTGAAAATTTATGCACTGAAATATTTCATTGTTGCTTGGCATTGTTTAGGGAGATTCAAGGGGTCCCAAGCAGCCCAAACCCCCAGACAAGCCTTTGATGCCCTACATGCGATATAGCAGAAGGGTAAGTGTAACAAAATATATTCCTTAAATAAAAACATTATATAATTATATTAGAATCATACATGGATAATGCTGAGAATGATGATTGCACTTGTTCTTTCTTGTAGGTATGGGACTCGGTGAAGGCAACACATCCAGATTTAAAGTTATGGGAGATTGGAAAAATCATCGGCCAAATGTGGCGAGACCTGTCTGATCAAGACAAGCAGGAATACATGGACGAGTATGAAATGGAGAAGGTAAGGTTCGCTTGTGCAAGTTTTGGTATTAGATATGTATTACAGGGATGGGTGAAATTACACATTATTTAATCCTTTCAGAGCCACTACAATGATGAAATGAAGAAATATCACAATTCATCAGCCTACCAGTCCTGGGTAGCTGCTAAAGGCAAAGGTATTGTTGAAGAAGATAAATCTTACTTACTGTTTAATTGACTAGTATCCCGTGTCAAAGAAAATAATAACCTGAAAAAGGGGCTTCTGTAAACATGACAGTTGCTGATACTCAAATTAAAAAAAAAATATAAAATGCATTTACTGATAGTTTTATGCTGGATTTCTTGTAAAACATTTGAATTCTGCTCTTGCAACAGCTGCAGCAGAGGCCGCCTTAGAGGAAGATGAGAAAGAGAAGAATGCCCAAAGAACTCCTCGCAGCGCTGGGTCCTCCAAAGTGCGTTCTTTGTGATGGTTCATCATAGAAATTCAGATAATTTAATGAATTCTTGTATGAAAGATAAAGAATCGGATTTAATTTTGTTTTCTGACAGGAGATCAGACTAATGTGGTTTTGGTGATATTAAGTATTGGATTTATAAATTTTAGAGCTCAAAAATGGACTCAGTTGGAAGAATAAGCATACAACAAGCAGATGATGATGATGGTAATATTTCAAGCTTTTTAAATCTTTATTAATGTATTATGTCGTTTAAACTTCTTTGATTTTATTTCTAAAATTGATTATTTTTACAGACGGAGATGACAGTTTCTCTGTGAAACACATGGCACACTCGAGATATCTACGCAATCATAGACTCATCAATGATATCTTCAGTGACACAGTGGTACCAGATATCAGGACCGTTGTAACAACGTCCAGAATGGGGGTGCTAAAACGTCAGGTCCAGTCACTAACCATGCATCAGGTACTTCACTGGTCAACTCAGTGTTTGTTGAAGTCAGTTACTGATATAGATTTTTCCCAAAAATTGATAGAAAGTTTCTGTTTAATTTAAAGATAAAAATATGAAAACTGATTTTTTACATAGAAAATGGAAACCCTTTATGTTTTGATGTGTATTTGTTTTCATTGTATTTGGTAACTAAAAAATGGTTTTTGTTCAATAGAAAAAGTTAGAGGCTGAACTTCAGACAATAGAAGAGAAGCATGAAGCCAAGAAAAGGAAATTCCAGGAGGCCAGCGATTCATTCCATGAAGAACTCAAGAATGTGAGTGCAGCAGCATTTCTTAATGATTTCATTATATTTATTGTATTGGTATTGGGATCAAAATTCATTGAAAATTGTCTATGTAGTGTATAATAAAAAGTGATAATGAATAATATATGCATGCTGTACATGTATAAAAATGACACTGAACTTTGGCACTGACATTATTATTCAATAACCGTGACAGCTTCATCAATCAAATGAATTGTATGAAAATATTAAGTTATTGCAAATATTGCCTTTGCTTGAGGTAATTACCAGTATAGATTTAAGATATTGATATATTTTTGCAGCTCTGTGAAAACAAGCCACAGGTGACTGAAGAACAATTTAATGCCATGGTTGTAAAAGCCAAGGAAGATCTGAAAGTGCGTCACCAGCAGTATCTACAGCAACAAGAGGAAGAGAGGAAGAAGCAGGCGGAGCTAGCTGAACAAAGAAAAAAGGAAGAGGAAGAGAGGGAGAGGATCGAAGCAGAGGAGAGAGAACGGCTGGCCCAGGAGGCCAAGGAGCAGGGACTCAGTGTGGACCACAATCAGGTCAGTCAGTGCGAGCATGGACCATAATCGGGTCAGTCAAGTGTGGACCATAATCAGGTCAGTCAGTGCAAAATGGACCATAATAGGGTCAGTCAGTGTGAGTGTGGACCATAATCAGGTCAGTCAGTTGCAGCAGGGCCTGCTTGCTGTGTTGAAGTATGATCTAAAAATACTGTGAAATCTTTTATTATCATGATAGATCAATGTCAGTTGAATTCATGGGTACCTTTCATCCACAAATTTATGTTTGCGACAAACTGTGAAATTTGATCACTTGTCATTATTCATAAAAAATGTATCCGGGAGATTACGTCCACAAAAACAGAAAAAAAAGTTGGCAACCTACAAAAATTGACCCCTGTGAATTTGGATGATTATATATTATACTATATTATAAAAATGGGGGAATTTTCCTGAGTTGTAGTTGCCTGTATTGTCGATTGTTGTTTAAATGATACATTGACAGTATTTCATTCTTGATTATGAAATAAAGCCTGTTTTATTGGGGGGGGGGGGGGGGGGTTAAAGCAACCAAAAAAGTTTTGATAGAAACTCTCTATCTTTTTTGTTGTTTCAGAATGCACAAGGTGGACCAACAGTGCTTCAAAATATACTTACAGATGGATCTGTACCTGAGACCCTGACTAATCCTGAGGTATGGAATTGAAGCTTAAGTTAAATGTTCTAAAGCTAATGAATTCATAAATTAGATTCACAGATTTTTAATTTGGAAAATGATATTTAATTGTAGGATGAAGTGGAAGGAGATCAACCAGATAATGCTGATGCCGAGTCCATGGATTCGGAAAAAACTGAAGTAAAAGTTCTTGAAGTTTTACTTTATCGTCTTTCTTATTTGTGATTTGTCTTAAAACACATCTTATTTTATAGAAAATTTATCATTAGAATTCACTGATGAAATTACTTCACTGTCAGAACCATTACAGTTTTGAAAAGAAAATGCACAACCCTGACCCCCCCCCCCCCCCCCAAAAAAAAAAAAAAAGAAAAAAAAAAATTTCAATGTTTTACTGCTGCAGTTAAAAAAGATACATAATTCTTTGAGTACAGTGATGAGTGTGAATCTGTTCTATACAGGATATGTCACAGGATGGCTTGATAGGAATGGAGGGTTTTGAGAAAGAGGGAGAGGATCCACTATACTCCCCCTCCCCTGACTCCCCCACCACTTCCCCTGACATGCTCGCTCAAGACAAGTCAATGGACCCGATGGACAGCCCTGAGTCCCAGGAAGACGCCACGCCCAAAAAGAAGAAAAAGAAGAACCGGTCAAAGAAAGAGGATAAGGATAAAAAGGAGAGAGGAGAGGGTGAGTAGATAGAGACAGAAGCCAGTATATGTGCATGTTGTTTGATTGAGAACTGAGTGAAAGATATAAAATGCCTGGGAAAAAATAAACAAGTGTTTCTTTTTTCAGATTATTACAATGATTGAATTGTTTATATCCAAAGTTCAAAGAAACTTCCAGAGAATTGAACTCTTATTGAAATTTAAAAACAAGGAGAAGAATGCTCTATTGTAAAGATATCTGAGTGATAATTGGGGACAAAAGAGAAAGAATGCAAGTCAATGTTTGCAAATGATTCAAAGGCACATCATTGTCATTTTTATAGAGTTTAAGCAATGGCTTTCTCAATATTAACACCACTAAAAATGTATAATCTCCGCGGACAAGTCAATCACTAGCTTGGTCTGCCAAACGGGATGGGTGTGGAGGCTTTAGTCCAGTCATTCTACACCTGTGCATGCTTGATTAGAGCTGGAACATTTGAGGCATGTGTAGGGTGTGTTAGATCGGAATGGCAGTTCGGAATGCATGAGTCAGTTTAGATAACCTTTATTATGATCATTACTATACAACAGTTTATCCTAAAAAGATTATCTCAAATATTGACTCTTTTTAGAATTTACATGTAGGGTTTTTTTTTAATTAAAAAAATTCAGTTGGCAAAATCTCAGTATGAATTATTTGGGTTTTGTGAAGAAGAGACCAGTAAGACTGTAAAAATTTGAGATAATCTTTAGTATTTGTTAACTTATGTCAGCATGTTGCACCTTTTTTGTTTTACTAGAATCAGCCAGTGAGGAGGGTAGGTATTATTTTATAGAACTTATTTCTTGTATGTATGTGTTGTTTGGACAGAAATTAGGGCTGTTTCAGTTTTTAATTCCCAATTTTTTTTTCAGTCACAGTTTTTACATTCTTTTTGTTCAGAAAGGTATTTGCACTTACCAAATAGGTTTATGTATCTGTTCCTGCAAAGTTTTGGTATTCACACAACTACCTGTGAAAAAAGATGATTTCTATTTAAAACATATAAAAAAAAAAAGAGAATTAAAAATAAAGCAGCCTTAAAATGTTTTAACTACTGACACACTGTTAATAATTATTTAATTTAGAAAGCAATTAGAATTATTCCTGTGTTAACATGACGTAGATTTCTAGTTTGAATATAAAAGAAAAATCTGCATTGCATTGCAGAGAAAGAGATATTCTTATTAGAGGAAACCATAGTATTGGATCTTACAATAGCTACCCTTTTTAAAGGCAAAAATTGATAACAAAAGCTCCCGAGAATGTTCACACACTTTAAATTTATTTTTTCCACATTTGAAAGGAAAAAGAAAACATTATCAAAATATGTTATTAGTACTAGCATGAGATTTCTTGGTCTGCTAAGCACTATGAATGTAATTGTGAACGTTCTTTTGATATATCCAAACTGTTATGGCATGAAGGTGCATAGTTTAACACTTACTAACCACTCAGCTAATAACATCACAGTTCATTAAAAAGGGATGGGTCATTATATCTCTCACACGGTAGGCACTGTATAAATGCATTTTGAGTTTCATCTTATTTTCAGTTCACTGTCGTTTTTACTTTCACTTTTGTTATTATTGATTTGTTTTCTCAAATTAATTTCTTCTTATTTATTCCCCCTTCAGTTTGATTTTGTAAATCAGCACATTAAAATTCACTGGTGAAAATGGTCACAGTTACAGTATCTTTGGTTGCATATTAAAAGAAACTTTGGTTTGAAATGTTTAAATAATTCAAATTTTTATATCCTTGTCTAAAAAGGTGTAGTCTAAGTCCTAAGAAAATTCATATATCCCCAATTATTAACCACAAATTTATGTTTTCTCTAATGTGACTGTTTTCTAAAGCACACTCATTAATTGGAATCTTCATAAACAACGAAACATGAACTTTAATTAGCTTATGAAGGAACAAATCTAACTGGCTCTACAGTTAAAGTGAGGATAAAAAATACTCAAGTACCCTTGCTAAATGCTTAGCAGCAATTACTTTTACTTTCAGAACCCAGATTGGTTAGCACATGTAAGAATGTGCAAATGATAAAGTATGACTTTTTGCTCCTATTTAGGTCCGCGTAAATACCCCTGCGATATTTGTGGGAAAGCTTTTAAACACAAGCACCATATGACTGAACATAAGCGCCTGCATACCGGCGAAAAACCTTATTCTTGTACCCGCTGTGGAAAGCGCTTCTCCCACTCGGGTTCCTACAGTCAACATATGAACCATCGCCTTTGTAAACCCAGTGCAAGTACGAACGGTAACTCAGTCCTTGGACCTAGAATCAAATCCCAGTGTTCACTTTTTTCACACCTCCAATCTTGCCATAATGTTGTGATGAAAAAAAAATCCGTAAAACCAATTCTGTATTGTACAAAGTTCTTGAAAGTGTTGCACACAAAAAATTCCTTGTTCTTCTCATAGTACACAGTAAAATTCTCTGCTTGCTCTTTCTTGAGAACATTTGTGATAAAGCACAGTCCTACTGTCTTTATTAGAAATAGTATAGAAGAAAGAGTGAGTAGAGAAACATCCACCTGCATGTAAATGTCTGGTGCTTTCAGAGGTGAATTTCTAGTCAGAGATCATCCCTACTCCCTGTTCTCTTTGACCCTTTGCATCTCTAAGTCAGAAAAATGTGCTGCCATAGTCAATAGTATCGGGTATATATTGTTTGGTATTTTAAAGTTTTTTTTACTGGGGGTTAAGGTTTTTTCTTGGGATGAATATACCAGTCTAACCTCTTTGATCTTCGTTTTGCTTATTTTTCCTGACTTTTGTTCTTTTTTATGTATTACAGTGTTTGTTGTCAGCATGTTGTATCTTCATGCATTTTGATCTTCATTATGAAGTCGTGATCAAGATTGTGCGTGACCCTTGATGATTCATCTTGACATGATTTCAACTGGTTGTAATTATACATGTATGAAGCTAATCCTTATGTTGTATTCTGTTGTAAAGCTGTTGTTTTGTATAGATAGCTTGGAGATTGAATACGTATATAACAGCTCTTTCTTAGCATGTACTTGTGTTTGAAATAGTGAGTTTAACTTTGAAGTTTTTTCAAGAAGTCAAATGTTTTGCATCATGTAAGAAAATTAGTAACCATGAATTTGTTTGTAGTTTAGAGAGACAGGTAAGCATTAAAGTCCCAACACAACTGGAAAAAGAAAATGAAACAGTGAAGCAGATTTGTTTTTTCCCAATTATTTATCCATGTTTTTCCCTTTAAATTATTGTACAACTTGTACATATGTACATATAGATGTATATCATGGTTTTGTGCCATGCCAACAATGACGTTGCATTCAAGAGGATGACCTTGATAAGTAAATCCTAGAAGTTTCCATGTTTGTAAGATATTTGATATTTTGAGTGGACATTTTCTATTGTCAGTATAAGAGTCCTATTACTATTGGTCATCAATTTCATAGTGTGCCCCAACATTATTTAAGATCTAATTGATGTTGTCAGTTGTATAATCACACTTGAAAACTATTTTTAGAGGATATTAATAATTTTTGTATTATCAAAATGTATCAAGTTGTTGAAATGGTTCCATTGTACAATGTAGTGCATATCATCATTTACATCATGTATTTTCTAGATTGGAATATTATAATTGACCTGCTAACAGAACAAACTGTATACCAACATTGTATTTACTGGCGATGATGACAATGTATTATATCTGTATGTCAATTTTTAGAAGTTCAAGGTCATAATGGTCTGATTAATGGACAATTTCTTATTTGGGTAGCAATTTACATGCATTTCACGCTTTTTGTAGAAATAAGTGTAAGTTTGTTGGGGGTTTTTTTCAATAATCAGTTTGCAATTTGAATAATGTCATAATTGTTGAGTGAGACTGTTATCTTTGAGATTGAGGTTAAATGGCATCAATTAGCATGGAATTAGAGGTATTTCATGTAAAGCAGTAGATTTACTTGCTGGGACATGTATGTGGATAACCAGGAAAGATGACTGTGTGAGGAAGGTGTAGCAGAGGACTTAATATGGCAATGATTTTCAGTTGGGTATAGTGGTGTGCTTTGATTAATTGCATTACTCTCATTATGTGAGTTTTGATGGAGTCAACTTTTGTATGATACTATAAAAGTATTATAGAGTTGGTTGTAATTTTAATAGGTCTAACATCATCTTTTTCTGTCTCATGGTGGTGGTTTAAATATACTTTTGACGGATGTCTGTTGATTTCTTTGGAATTATCAGCATACATGTATATATCGAATAGGAAATAAAAAGGTCCATAGTTAAGATACAAATTGTGCAATTATACCTATCTTTGTATAGAAGAAGATGGCCTATCCTTTCATCAAAATGGTTCAGTGAAGATTTACTAACAGTACTAAAATTCTAACAGAAAACATGAAATTGATCTCTCGTAAAGTCCTAAGTTATATATATTTAAACTGGAAATCAGTAAGCTCTAGTAGTGTATAGGACTAAAATGGTGGTTTGCTGTCTACAGTTTTGATTGGTCTGTTTTCCTTGTGTCCTGCAATTTGATTGGTCTGAATCTCACAAGTTTTTTTTGTGTGCAGCACTAACCCGTATCTGAGCACTTCTTGAGTGATGGATCATTAGTGCACTCAACTAATAGAATTGCAAGCAAAATTTAATGACAACTGAATTTCCTAAAGTATTCAAAAACCGCTGGTATTTCTTTCTGGGTCTAAAGACACTATTGTAAACTCTTATTATATGATTTCTGTAAGAATAATGAAGCTTCATGAATTGTTTTCAAAATGTTGGATATTAATAGTTTTGTCTTATACAACATGTTGGCACGGTAAACCTGCAGTCTTTTGTTGTACATTACAGAAGGCAAGAAGGACCCAGATAATCCTCCATCTGTAGAAGAAGAAGACTCCATGGATTCCTCCATTGACGAGCGAACGGAAGAGGCAACAGGCAAGGGAGATAAATAGAGAGTGATTCCAATATTGGACTTATGTGTAGGCATGTGTCTGCAGGACGTTGTAGCATTTTACGTAGTGACCACTGTTGTTCTATATTTGTTTAACAAGGTGCTGTTCTTTGAGAACATTTTCAAAGTTGTTCATCTGTGAAGAATTGAGAAATAGGACAGATGTAATATATCTTTGGTTGCAATTGCGCATTAAACATTGTGGCCACCGAGATAAGGACAAAAGGGATGAGAGAACGTTGTGCAGTATATCTTGTGTGTAACAAATGTTTCTACATGTAATAAAAGTACAAATTATATAAATTAATTATATAATATCTTAGTTGTTTTATTTTAAAGATTTATTAGATGAATGTACTGATAGTATTGGATAACGTCATTAAGATTTCACATTAAAAAAAAAGTCATTGAGGTATTGTGTACCGGTAATTATTTAAAGTTCAAATAATAGTATAAAAAGCGCCAATACGAACGTGCATGTAATTTAAGGGGTTTTTTCCTGTTAAACTTGAGTAAAATTCTATTAAAGATGCCAGAGTGTAGTATTGACAGATCGAAATCAAGAAAACTATGGCCTCTTTCCGTTATTCTTATAATCGATGTCTTCCGTTATTCTTATAATCGATCGCAAGATGGTAGTGAACAGATTTCAAAATTAGTTTCATTTTACGCAGCAATTTGATTACACGATATCAAGTTCATTCCTGAAGACAATTGCAAAAGACAAATTACCGGTACAATATTTTTTTAAAATGTCTTTGTAAGGAAATAAAAATAAATTCTTTATTTCATGGGATGTATGTGTACCGATTTTTACCGATGTTTAGTAAAGTGTTCATCGTTTATAAATGCTGTGCATCAAAACTGATTTCAGTCAGGAGCACTGGGTCTAGTTGTCATTAGGCAAGTTAAAGCTTTAATAAAAGGTAATTGATTCGTCATTTCACTAATTGATTCGTCATTTTACTAAATTTAAGTTATTTCAAACATGAATATTTATGTCAGAATCAATTAATAATCTTGATAGAGTGAATCCACCTAAAATATATTTTTTATGATTATACTGCAGAAATGTCAAAACCGCAGCTGTAAAGCTTTTCAGTAAAAACTGGGCAAGACAAATCGCAGCTTCTCGGGCCTTTCCGGCAGAGCTCGGAAAAACACCTCGAATGTATTACCTAGGCGTCCATGACAACCCCGTTTTTTATAAAACTTGATATAAATTCAACACATTTTACGATCTGTTGAGATGTGAGTAAGAGTTCATTAAAGTCAATGATATACCCTAAAATATACTACAGAAGCGACATACAAGGCTGTCTAGCCGATTCTTATTTTGATGGGAAGCGACTCCATTTTGTATAAAATTCTAACATCCGGTAATGTTAATACATTCGAGGTGTTTTTCCGAGCCTGCCGGAAAGGCCCGAGAAGTTGCGATTGTGGTCAAGCTACAATCATTTCCGTTAAGCCTATTGTTTTTCATCTCGCCTATTTTATGCCAACTCCCAAATTTACTTGTGCGATAGAAGCTCGTAGGGATGTATTAGAATCACTTAAGGTTCGTCAAAGATTAGTAAAGGCAATTGCATTACGAATCATCAGGATCGCACGGTCCATTCACGACCAAACTACGATTAATTAAAAGTTAACGACGTCAAAGAAAACGAGTAGCTGATCTTAGAACTTTCCCACCGAGTTCAATACATGAACATGATGACTGCAGAAATAATCAAAGTACTAAAGTACTGACGGGAGTTGATTTTATCGATTATTATTTATTTTAAAATCAACGATATGTTTTTTTTGCATGGCAAGTAGTTTCCTATATGTATTTGAATTACGCACATTTTTAGCTCACCTGAGCTGAAAGCTCATGAGCTTTTCTGATCAAAATTTGTCTGTCGTCGTTGTCGTTGGCGTTGTAAACTTTTCACAATTTCATTTTCTCCAGAACCACTGGGCAGATTTCAACCAAACTGGGCACAAAGCATCACTGGGTGAAGGGGATTCAAGTTTGTTCAAATGAAGTGCCACACCCTCTTTAAAGGGGAGATAATTTAGAATTATTGAAAAAAATTTCAAAAATCTTCTCAAAAACTATTTGGCCAGAAAAGCTTAAACTTGTGTGGAGGCATCCTCAGGTAGTGTAGATTCAAGTTTGTTCAAATCATGGTCCCCTGGAGGTTGGGTGGGGCCACAATGGGAGATGAATTTTTACATAGGAATATATAGAGAAAATCTTTAAAAATCTTCTTCTTAAAAACTATAAGGCTAGGAAAGCTTAAACTTGTATGGAGGTATCCTCAGGTAGTGTAGATTCAGGTTTGTTCAAATCATGGTCCTTAGGGGTAGGTGGGGCCACAATGGGGGGGGGATGAATCTTTACATAGGAATGTATTGAGAAAATCTTAAAAAATATTTTGGGAAAGTTTTCAGTCCAAAAAGCAGTAACTTGTGTGAAAGCAGGGGTTGTGCAGATTATAAAGTTTGATCAAACCATGATTCCCTAGAGAAAAGTAGGGCGGGGGGTTATATAGGAATAGAGAAAAATCTTCTTACAGGTACAACAACAAAAGGGGCTTGGTATTTACCATATAACTATGTGGATAAAAATTGGCAGATTTTTTAAATTTTTCGAGCAAGATCTACTGTACTTAGTTGTCAAGATA
>WFKH01011925.1:87014461-87044471 GCA_016163765.1 Magallana hongkongensis
TGATAGTCCTACATGTACTTGTAGCTGTCATTCTTCAATGTCACTGTCATCAGTGTCAGAGACATCAATAATTGCAGCGTCTTTGACATATTCACCCCAGTTCTGAATACCTGTAGCTGAAACATCGACATCATTGTGCTTTGCAAATCCCAAGTACCACACAACAGATGCAATGTGCGAGCAGACACCTACCACACGTGCACCCGCACGGCATTTACAATACCAGGCAGTGACAGCTGATTCTGTGTATTGGATCCAGAGCATATACTTCTTTGATGAAATATGCCTACTCTGCAACTTAACTCTAATTAAGCCGGGGTGTTCTTTATGGACCAAGATGTCAGACTCTCCTTCCATGTATTCTTGAATATAACTTGGACAAAGCCTTACTTGGTATACTCCACAAGTTAAATTTCTAATTTCTTCTTCGTCTAGCTTGGGGAAATTCAAAGAATCGGATGAAACTTCCCAGCAGGATGACCTCTTGTCAAGTGCATATTCTTCCACAAATGCCTTTAAACTGTTGACTTGCTTTGACAGGTATTGCATCTTGGCTGCAAGAGCTTCATCGTCATCTGCATTTCCTGTAGAGAGGGGTGGTAAATACTTATTGGAAATCGCACATACAATTCGCACATAGTCCCCTATGAATGGCACCTGATTTGTTGGGAGGGTATGTGCAAGATATTTCCAACGTTTAATCCTGGAATTGGCAGCCTCCACAACCCAGCGAATCTGTAAATCAGAAAATGAGAAAAGCAAAACAGTAAGAAAATTCATATGAAATCTCAATTTTAAATGCAAGTACTAGTATGAAGACCTTATTGCAACACATCCTTACACTCTGAGTACACCAAATAAAGAGAAACAAAATTAGGATTTTCTTTATTTGCTACATACCGGGTACATGTATTTTGAAATTAGGAAGTCTACTTGCCTTGGTAACCAAACGACTGGCATTTGCATCAGGTGTGGGCATTTGCCGTTCCCCTTTGGCAAGAAGATGAGGCATGTATGCTTTTATACCAAACTCCTCAAGGACTCCAAGGGCATCCCGAAATCCCCTGTCAACGATAAATATATCGTCATCTTCAAACCAGTTCTTGATATCTTCTATATTTGATTTCAACATATGATTCAGGATGGATGCATCGTTGTTTCGACTGTCAGCAAGATAGGGACCAACTACTGTCAGGAAATATCCATCCGTTGAAACAACAACCATTGGCTTAACCAAAGGGCGGCCTTTATGGATGCTGTATGTCCTTCTTTGGAATTGGAAATGGTTGCTTTTCTGGATGTATATATAAGTCCCATCAAGGACTGCGATGGCTTGACTTTGTGTCATATTTCCAAAGAGAGATTGGGCCAGTGGTCTTGTGTGGTTCGCTATCACTTCTTGGCGAGATATATGGTGTAATCCTACGTTTTCTGGAACAAACTTTTTCATAAGTGCAGTCCTGACAGTTGAAATAGCTCTTCTTACTGACGACTTTGAAATACCAAATATTGTTGACATTAACTGGTTCGACATTCCAGATCGCATTTTGAGAAGGAATATTCCTAGAGACATTGTTGATGTTCTGCTAGGTGTATTTTTTATTTCTGTTTCTATCTCCTGATGCAGATCTGCAAAGTGGTCTTTGGACATTCCAGTTAGAGTGATGTAATCCAGGTTGTTAAGGTATGACGGATCAAACGTGAATTTGGATGAGCAATTCTGAATTGCATAACTCCGTATCCTTGTGATTAGGTCTACTATTGTACGTCTGTTCAAACATGATGTATCTATAGTCTTTAAATTATTCAGTGATCCTGTGATAAAATCATCATTAGCAATATGTGAGGGACAGCACCTGCTGCCAGATGGGATAATCACTTCCTTGTGGATGAATGCTGAGAGTCTTGCTGATATCGGCACAACGATGAGCTTCGGCCCGGGTCTCTTGCAAATGAAGCAGTATGAATGGGAAGAAACAGTCCTATGAAGAGGCAGGGTAACAGATGGTGGACTTAGACATAATGAGTTTCCTGGAAGTTCAGTGTCAAGTTTTGCATTAATAGGTTTTTCTTTTACTTGTTTGTTTCTGTAGTACTGGTGTCTGCATTTATTACATAACACATCCACTGGTCTAGCATCCACCATGAACGTTTTCCTCAGAAATCGTCTTATTTCAACGCTTTCACATTTCTTCCTGTCATTTGGCTTAGTTCTGTTCTTACATAGAACACACGGAAATCTATTTCTGCCATCAACTAGCTCCATTCTACAAAACAACAAAGAAAAACATGAAGTGGAAATTACAATTTTATTGTTTTTTCATTTATTCAAAAATTCATTATTTTATAGAGTCTTTCATTTCTTTTAAAATTATATGAGCAATTAGTGCTGGAGACTAAAAAACCTTCGTTATACCTTTCGTTATACCCGAGATTTTCATATATTCGTGTTCGTTATAAACGAGTTTTACTGTATTAAGAAGAAATTAAGACAGATGGAACATCCTTTTAACACGTATCTGACGACGAAGGGAATTATGTATTTATTATGAATAAATTATTTTTTGTACTTTAGATATTTTTTTTAATTATTGAGTACAAATATATAGATTAATTTTTTTACGTTGTGAATGTTTTTATAATTTTGCAAATATATAGCAATTTAATTCAATTAATTATTTTTTCTCTGGTTTAGGATTATTTTTATTATTGATTAAAAAAGCATTTATCTATACTCTTTATTGATTATATCCATATTAATTATGTATGAATTTTTTTATACGTTATGTATGCTTTTTTTTTTTTTTTTATAAATTTAATTTTTTATTGTCAATAATATAAAGAACAATTATAAATAATTTCAAACGGAATTTAATAATAATTACAATCACGAAAACTGATAATATATGGGTTATTTGTTCATATTTTTAATATTGAATTTTTTTCAAGAAATAAATGTACTTCATTAATTTATCTTTAAGTTAATTGGTTTTTTTTTTATTCCTGTACTTATTTCCTCATTTAGATGCAATGTTTTATGTTTCAATTATCAAGAAAAACAACCAATATTTATTTTCATTTCATTACTCTTTTTTTACATGGATTCTTTTTTTTTGTTTTCTGCAAGTGTTAAAAATTTCATGAACCAGAATATCTAAGGAACGAATTATCCAGTAACCGGTTGACCTAGTGTCGGTTGACAAGGAAACGTAAACAGTGTATACAGACATGCACACGTATCAAACGTTGTACAATCCATATGATAAAAATTCAAGAAACAGACTTGATAAATTCATTGTCATTGATTAACAAAGGCCAAGATAAAAATTATATAACGTTACCTCTCTGATTTACATTTTTTCCGGGGGGGGGGGGGGTCCTATCTGAGGTGACAACTCAGTGACAAGCAGACGTTTTGTGCATGTAATATGTATCGAGATTATCTAATGATAAAGATAGTAAAGAAAAGAAAGTTTTTGTGCTAGATATTTACTCAAGATACTTTTTTATTCACAAGCTTAACTGTTTATCAAGATCAAAGGGAAGTCACACCAGTTTTGTACGGGCACAGGGGTGGATCCAGTAACTTGAGGGGAGTATTTGTTTTTGTTATAGGTTATTATGTGGTTAAAATCGATGAAGAAAACTACTTACCTTGCATGTTTTTATTTTTCTTCAGTTTGTCATGGTTTGTGATCGTAGACAATCTTCATCTTCTATTTTATTTTCAAGAGTAACAATACGTACGGAACTTTCGTGTTACGGATCCGCTCCGTAGTCATGAAATATTGAGCATACGATACGATTTAAAAAAAAAAAAATTCTTTATTCAAAAAGACATTAAAAATGAACAATAAGATACCATGTAGTCTCTTTTTAATTTTTTTTTCTGTTTTATTCGGCGTTTTGATGACATATACCAAAAATCCACTTGCATGGAATGAAAAATTCCGGTTATTTGCAGAAAGTATAAGTTAAAAATGCAAATAACCCCCAAGCCTCGATCCAAAAAATATCAAGATTTTTTTGACACAATTTTATTGTTAATTTTTATTTTTTCAATACTTTTTAGATCGAGGCGTGGGGCGATATAAAAAATTTTATCCAAATAGGTGACATGTAGCAAAATTTGCAAAAAACTGGTGACCGATACCGGTTTAGCTTCTTATAATATATATCTGCATGAGTTTTCGCGGAAAAAATGTTACGGATTTTTAAGAAAGAAGGTCCAAGCTTTTTAATATTATGATAGATTTTGCAATATGGGAGACTTCATTTTACTCATAATCACAGGGCCGATTTTGGCACTTCGTGGCTTTAGTTCTTTCATTTTTTGAAAATGCAACGTCAATTCTTCGTTCCATAGAATGTAGGAATCTGATAAATATTTTTCTTTTTTCTTTAATTCAGCTCAACAAATAAAGTAAGAGTAAAACCTCCATACCTAAGACGATAGGGACTTTCAAATTTTAAATCACTTATAGGTTTGCCTTTTCACAAGTATATGCTACAGTCATTTGGGGTATTCCGAATCACATTTGATATCCTAATATCTTAACTGCATTTAATGATTCGTTGATAGTTAGATGTACAAACAGACAGAATCTTATGTCAGAAAACAGATCTCTGTCACAAGAAAAGTTTTTATATTCGACATGTTGACTCTGACAGGACTTTCCTATGACACAATCACTTAAGTGAATTGCAGACTACTTCCAGATATTTCAGTCCGATAGAAATAATATTTTAAAAGGAACTAGTTTGTATTATTTCATTATATGCTTAAAAGTAAAGGAATTATTTTTATGAATTTTATCCCTATAAACTGGCTTAAGATTTAAGGTGTTAAAATGTCGCATCCAGAAATAAAAAGACCAACCTAAAACTAGCCAGGCGAGAATGTAAATAATACAACATATTCCGGTATTATTGAATTATATTACAAGGGGGCTAGCTGACATCTAGAATCCCATATCTTCCAGGTCAGGTTGAGGTCCTGGAACAGACCTGATATCCATTAATATGCATAGGTAGCTTAATGAAATAAGCGATTTTCATATAGTACGGTTATTACTTGTTATAACAATTCAAGGGGCTAGCTAATATTGATGAACGAAAATTTCAACCCTCATACATGTATTTTGTCAGGCACAAACGAACACAAAATGCTCTTAATTTCACTTTTTTATTACATCTGATAGAATTACGTGGCCTTTTTTCTTAAGTACGACCACTTTGGTGAAAATAATGAATTAAGCAGTACTGTATTAGAATTATAACCAGAATTTCAATAAACGATGATGATAATGATGATAATTATGATGATAATGATATAACCAATGTGCAAAGATAAACATTAATATATCTTCGATCCTCGATAGCACCATATCTTTGAAATAAATAAAGTAGCGTGTTGTTTGGTTGGTTACAATTAACAACTCATCGACTAAATAAATGTCAAAATCTCTTTGAAACTTTAATCAATCATTGTTCCGCTGAAATACAGTCACTGGATAGAACCGAAGTTTAAAAAATATATGTTGATGTTACTTCGATATTATTGTTTTTATCAGTTTAAACCTTTACGTGGAAATTTACTGAAAAAATCTTTGTTTGAAGAAGAGTTTAAATATTCAAATAAAGCATAAATGCAATAAAACGTGTAGATGAAAAGGATTAAAGAAAAAACATTCTTCTTGTACTAAATTCATAATATTTATTTTTTTTTTAATTTTGGCATATTGTTTTGAGCTTGATCATGTGAAGACTAAAATCATATCTTTGTAATTTTGATGAAATCTTTTTTGGGCAAATACTTATTCATCTTTCATTCTTCACTCGTCTCCAGTAACATCTTCAATATATTGTCAATTTTGATGACAACCATGAAAATAATGTGCATTTGATACTGTTTTATCGGTTATTTCACAACGACCCATTTTTCGCTTTTTTCGCAATTACTTTTATATCGCAAGAAATACAATACGCAGAAATTAGAATTTATTTTTTTTTTAAGTTACAGATTTACCCCCTTTTTCGCAATTTCCTTTTGACCCGTGAAAAAAAAATTGATATACAGTATACCATACAAATGACATGCTTCTATTTTTTATATTTTAAAAAAATTATCTTTTTATTGAATGACGCACAGACGGCTTTGGTTTCGTTTTTTAGACTGGATGATTTTTGTTGGCTTTGAGTCGGATTCTTTAGTGCTTGATCGCTGAACATTTCCCTCGGATGGACAAACATTTTCAGTGATGGACACTTTGCTTCCACAGATACATTCCTGTACCAAAAACACAACAGAGAAAATAAAATGTTTCAACATGTTTCCATGTATGTTAGCTGTAAAGAAACGCGTTGTTTCCTAAAATATAAAAAAATGTCTCTTTTTTTCTTAAATTTTCTATAAATCAATTGACTTATGCAGGTCATACATAACTAAGTATGTATTGCAATTTGAATCGACATTGCATCGCAAGAGCTCATGATGCTAAATGCAAGGGGATAAAGAAAGCAAGACAAATATATTTAGATTTTGAATTATTGGTCCTTCTCAATCATGAATGTTTTAAATTACTAACAATATCAAAACGTTCTCAAGAGAATTGACTTGGTTGATATTTGGCCAAATCTTCAGGTAAGCTTGCTTGACCACGTGGTCATATTAAAGAAAGCGTTTTTAAATTGTTATTCATTCCTTCATTGAATACATATATTTTGTTAAACTTTTTCCAAATACCATGGGATTTGGTACTGAGCGCAACGAGAGACTAAATCGAATGGCGAGGAAAAAGTTTAACGACATACTTAGTACATACACGTTTCACTCGAGAAATTAAACTCTTTGTGATTCTATCTGTATTTTTATCATTTTTGTGTTAGTTATCATTAGTTCAAGATTATCTTATTTAAATCAAAAGAAGGGCACTTTTTTCCACAATTTATTATGGGAATGGTGGTTGTAAAATTATTCTCTCCGGCAAATTTACCTGTATCCAAAACAGGATATTGATGTAAGTTGCATTCAAATTCCAAGTATAGTACCTTTTTAAGATTTTGTCATTTTCAAGTCGACATGTCTTTCGGAACAATGGATAGGAAAATGCAACAATCGTTCAACATTTTCCAAGATGTTTGAGAAAAGGATACAAGCTTTTGTATCTCATAATTATCAAAAATTCAGAAGAGACAGTTCAGGTTTGGTAATAAAATCTCAATTGTACATTTGTCTTTAGTGAAAACTAAAATGCTGGGATTACTAGTATTTGGTCTGCCTTTGAAGCGATTATCATTCTCTGTATGTGTGATAGGTTTCGTATTGTAGTTTTTAGGAGCAGTTTTCTGTTTCAAGGTCCGGCTACAAGCTGGTTATAGTTTTCCCTATTAATCTATGCATGTTATATTAGATGTTACATAGCTTGGATTTGGTGTGTACTAAGTCATTTGGTATCAGCTAAATTCCATTGTTTCAGGTGTGAAACATGTACTAATTATGCTTCATTGCAGTTTTCACTGTTTTTTTATTCTCTAAATTACATTTTCCATCATTTTTGGCCTAGATATGCACAAATACTATTTAATCTGTTCACAAAGTAAATATTTTTTTTATTTCGTTTTTTAATTTTTTTATCAATCAAGAGTCAAATTAAGATGTGACAATGATAAGAGTTAAAAAATGAGAAATAAAACGAATTAACAATATCATAAAAGGGCAGAACAATTTGATATAAACACAATATTCAATGAAATAACTCACGCTTGTATCCACGTGTATACTGTTTTCTCCAACGAGCACCGACCCTTTTACTGCTGCCATGTTTGCTTCTCCTGGGACGTGAATATTTATGGGTGGAAAAGACCTCATTATTATGTTTTGCAGAATCGGCGACTGTGCAAATTCTCCAATAAGAATAATAGAATTTATGTCTGACAAATCGGTTGGTAATTCTTTCTTTAGATACTGCACGATTTGTTTCCCAGCATCGATAAACAGACTTTGAAACGCTTCTGGAGAAATGATGCATTTGTCTAATTTAAAATTAAGTTTGTCCTTTAGTCCTGTTTTAAGAACGGCTTTCTGCATGTCTTCAAAACTTCCATTCTTTTCAAGCATTAAGGCTGACATTTTTATTACTACTCTTGAGGTTTCGGGTAATGTATATTTAATTTTCTTCTTAATTTCTTGGAGGAGTTCAAAATGTTCCAAGGGGTATTTTTCGAAAAAGCCGTCTAACAATGTTTCGCTAGTTTCACAACTTAGCATTTCAACGATGTCCTTTTGAATTTGGCAGCTTCCCCAAACTTCAGCGGTATTTCTGTACATGATTCCAATGCGCTCTTCGTTGATGTGATTTAAGATTGAAATGGTGACGTTATCATCTAAAAATGTAATATTATGTGCAGGTAAATTATTAACGAAATAAAAGAGATGTACACTGAGAACAAATACATACGTACTAAATAAGTTCCAAACAGATACAGGGAACTGAATCATTTCAATTTTGAACTAAAGATATAACATTATCTAGTTTATTTAAAGTTTTACCGATAAGTTTGTTTGGTAAAAAAAGCTAATAGAAGACAATAAGTACGGTTAAATACATCTAGCAAGATTCCTCCTAAGCCGCTTTTATTCAATGAAAATGTGTGGAGTGATTAATCTATGCAAATAAGCATTAATCTAAAATAAAATAATCATGATACCTATATTGCATTTAATCCTTATTTTACTTTGCAATTTATTCTAATTTACATTATTTTAAGCAAATGTATATGGAAGAAATATAGTGAATTAAGATAGGATTTTTAGATTTAATATCTATATTGGTATTTACCTTCTAATTCCACAACTAAGTAACATCTATCGCTGACATCCAACGCTTGGAGTTCTCCATCATATTGACTGTTCATGTAAAACTGTAATGCTGCAGCGGCTTCCTCAACAACTATGACATCGTTTGGAGAACAACCTGCCTAAATCATTCAATACACTGACGTTATTTAATATCATATACTTGGATTCATAAGTAACATAAGTAAAATTCAAGAGTCATGAATAACACAAACTTTGTGAATTTTAGGTCTTTTGAGCTGCCTATTATCATTAACAAGAGTGAACCATCTGAATGTTTTGCGGATTTCTTTGGCCTTTTATGTATTCAAATGCACCTCTCTAAAACCCTTAAAAGGCTTTTATCTGGATTCATGCACTATTTTTTCTACATCATTGGTGTTCATTCATATTTTATGCACCTTTTTAATACTTTATATATTACATATGTCCATGTATTTGTGCTAAGTTTCAGTTGCCTTTGAATATATGATTTACAATTAAAAGCACAAACTCGCACACACTAATAATATGCAAATTACTTTAACTGCCGCGTCCGACATGAACCTCTTGGCGCCTTCACACGAGCAAGTCGGGATAGTAAAGACGTACTTAAATGTAATCGGTATACCACGAATGTCCTCCCCTGTCTCAAATTTTACATGGCTGACCATATATTCAATGACAGATGACAATACATCTACCGAATTCATCCGTTTTCCATTCACATCACTCAGGTCTTCTGGAATCTAGAAAGATATTTTCAGTGCTTTGTGTGTCCAACAAAATGACAGAAAAACATTAAAAACAAATGATCATCGTATATATCTTAAATATTAAATAGAACCTACCGTGTCATCTGCACAAAATAAATGCCAAATAAATTCACGGAAAAGGAGGTGGTTACTTCTGTCGGCAAGATGTATGTATTGAAGTTCAGCTTCAGATCCGTATGAAGATATGCATATGGTTCCATTGTCCTCGAACAGTGCCACCGTTGGTGTTGTTACTGACATTTGACTGGTTGTTTGTGTTTTGAAAGGAACATTTAGCATTTTCCGATCGTCTGGATCAACGTGTTTAATCATATACGCATTCGTACTGTAGTTCGTTCCCAATTTTATTGCCATGATAACTTCAATTTCACTCATGGTTGAAAAAATTAAATGTGATCTAGTTTCTCTTTGTATTGTTGTTGTATCTTTTTAAATTTAAGATTTAGCAAAGTATGTTTCTAGCCAAAGAATTAACACAGATGTTTCTGCAATATAAAATGGTTTGTTTAAATAAGCGCTCAATACAAATTATAAAAAGGTTAATACTAAACATACTTTTAAATGCATGCATATAGCAAATACTTACAAAAAAATTCCCTGTGGTTTATACACGGAACTAACTGTCAAAAAAAGATTCATATTAAAACAATGATAAGGAAATACAAGTTACAAATGTAGTTGTAAAGCACACTGTCAAATAGAATGTACCCCTATGTCAGTTAATATTAATTTACATTTATGTGCTCTTAAATAATGGAAAACCCTAAATTACTATTACTTTTGAATAGGACCTGAAGCACATTTGCATCTCTGTTCTGCTGCTACCTTGATTAAGAAAAACAATGGCTTGTGTGAAGAGCATTTATTAAAAATGCCAGATGAAGTTATACTGAATATAAACATGACAATGTGAGACTGCATACAATTAGTAAATTATCAAAAATGCAGCAGAAGGTGGGGCCCAAAAAATATCCCACTAGAGGGACACTGAACTGCATGAGAAGTGTCCCTCGCCCCACCCAAAAATGTGCTTCGTTTAACGGTAAAGATTCTAGAGATTCAAGATTTAAAGATGAAATCTAGTTTATACCAATGTATAAAAATATTTCCTAAGAACATTGAGAATAGTGCTTAAGCTAAATTTACAGAAAAAGAGATTCAATAACCTGTGATAATTTTGACATGCATGCTCACTGTGAAATAAAATACATTGTTATTGCCTGTAGATAACCTATTTCAATGTTTTGAGTCTTAAAGTTTATTAACTAACTCATATTTGGAATACACCCAAATGTAAAATGTACATGTTTAACTGAAACAATTTCTATAACAATGCAAAACAAACCCCTAAATGTCTATTTACAAAAACATGTGAACAACCATGTACACTCATTTTGTCAACATTAGGTGCCACCTCAGTTAGTCACCTCCAAAGCAATGCTAAGTGAACATGAAATATGTCAGCCCTTTTAACAGCTGAAGGTAAACAATTGTTTTAACAGACCAGATATTGTTTACACATGTCTTGAAAAAAAACCCAAAAAAACAACCAATTTTAACAGACCAGATATTGTTTACACATGTCTTGAAAAAAAAAACCCAAAAAACAAAAGTACATATGTGAACACACATACATCTTGATGTTAAATACCTTGTAACACACCTTTACACATCTGACAACTTATTTCCAACTCCTTTTTGGAATACTTGGGTGCCACCTCAGATAGTCACCCCATTAATATTTAAAATTAAACTTGCAACATGAAATATCTATATCATAAGACCTGTGAAATAAAACATGAAAAGTATAACTATCAAGATGATAAGATCATCAATTTGACAAAGTCAAACACTTAGGGTCTCATGCCCTATCCCTGTATTGCAAACATCCATTACCTCAATGTAATGTACCTCTTTCCCCATTACCCTAATAAAACAAAAGGAAATTGCAAGATTTCAACCTCATGACTAAAATACAGAGCCACCAATAATGGATACCGCCTCAGTCGGTTATCCATCATTACTAGACCCTATATGACAAAATCCAAAATATGTTACATCCATGCATTGTACCTGTACATCTTCACCATTAATCTTGTAAAACAGCAAACATGAAAATATAAGATTTCAACCTCACACAGACACCTGAATGTTAAAATTACTCTAATAATCACACAATAATGGATACCGCCTCAGCCAGTTATCCATTATTATTTGACCCTATATAACATAAATCCCAGAACATTAAAGTGATATAGAAACTAAAATGTTGGAAACAAGGACACTCTGATGTATCTCTGAAATGACTCGGAGTGCCACCTTCCCATAACTCTTATTTGTGAATCTGAGAAGCCCTGTAGGTGTGCCTGAGTTGCTGCTCCTATTCTGAAACTGTGTGCTTTGAATTTATTACTGTCCAACTTTGAGAACTTCAGAGCCGATTTCAGCACTTTGCAGAATTCAGAACATGGTATAGGCCTTCCTAATGTGTAGCAAAACAGAGGCCCATCCTCTGCACCTCTCACTTTGAGATAACTCATGATTTGCACGGGACAAAAACTGCGGAATGGCTGAGATTTGATTTCCAGATGCACAGGATTTTCCCCAGATTGTGCTTGAAGTTGGTCATTGTTATGATCATACAACTTGCTTTGGCTGTTGTCTTGAAGGATACTTTACTCAAAAGCAGTAAGTTTGGGTTAGAGAGGGAGCGAACTGTGATTTCTCCGACTCGTAGAAAAGCATAAAATGCAATTATAAACATAGCCATGAACAAACATTTTTGGTAACTAGAATTGGCTACATGAGGCATGCACTGCTACTAGAAGTTTCTCCAGGATATCCAGAGTAATAGGCTGCCTCACGTCAGGGGAGCTGGCGAGACGCTTTGCCCCGCGTAACATTTTCTTTACCAAGAAATGATTCGAAAGATCTGGAATATTAGACATTTTAAAATAATATGCCAGCGCTGCCAAGTATGTTGTTATAGAGCTTGGTGCTTTGCCTATACTAAATAGATAGGAAACGAAACTAATAATGTGTTCAAGGGAAACATCCTTAATACAGCATGTTTTGTGATAACTATGCATGAATGTCTGAAAACAATTTAGGGCCTGCTTGTAGACAATCTTTGTGTTAGGGGCTAAAGCTGCCTCAATCAAGGTAACAGCTGTGTTTTGGATAGCTGCAAAGGTGGCTTGGTATGGCTGTTGGTTCGTCCTCCCTGTCCAACGACACCTCCAGGAATGTTTTGACCTGTAAACTTGAAAGTAAATCGGGTAGAGTATTGAACAACCCTGGAATGTGTTCTGCAGAAAACAATATATTGTACTTCATAGGAGCCAACACTAATCTTCTAACCAAAATCATGATTTTGGAATCCTTTGATGTCTGCGCATTTACTATGTTAACCACTGCAGCATTATCAGAATGGAAAATCACGCATGAGTTCTGCAAAACATGGCCCCATACTTCCACAGCTACAACAATTGGAAATAATTTTTTCATAGTAATATTATATTCTTTCATACTGTCAGGCCAAGTTCCATAGAACCATTTTCTTCCAAACACAGCTCCAAAACCCAAAGATCCAGCAGCGTCAGTATATAAATGTAAATGCTCTGATGTCTTCCAAATGTGTTTAAACAATATGGACTTTCCATTAAAATGATTGATGAATAATGACCAAGCTGCTAAATCTTGCCTACTCTCTTTAGTAAGATCCTTGTGATAATGTGGCTTCACAATACCCTTAGTAAGGTCTATAAGTCGTCTTAGAAAAGTGCGTCCTGGTATAATCACAAGACATCCAAAATTAAGCAGTCCTATTAAGGATTGAAGTTCTCTTAGGCAAACTTTACGTTTGCATTTCACTGCATCTATTGCTTTTTGCAGCTTAACCAACTTGTTCTCAGGAAGCCTAATCTCCATCGCCACAGTGTCAATCTCAATACCCAAGAAAATTAACTTTGTAGTCGCCCGAAACGTCTTTTCCTCCTTTAAATAGACACCTAAGCTCTCGCAAATAAGTCTGAAAACTAACAAACTCTGATTACAAATTTCTAATTCAGGTGGACCAATAAATAAAAAGTCATCCAAAACATGTACTATGTGTGGAATGTGACCCTTAACACTACCAATCCATTCTAACCCTGAGGAAAATTTCTCAAAAATAGAACAAGAACTAGCGCAACCCATGGGTAAGCATTTACCAAGGTAAAAGCAACCATCCCACTGAAATCCCAGTAATTTATTATCCTCTCTGCGAACAGGTACAATGCGAAAACCTGATTCAATGTCAGTTTTGGCAATCAGGCAACCTTTACCCAGTGAAACAATAATATTCATAGCATCATCAAGAGTAGCATATTGGACTTTAGTAAAAACTTCTGGTATAAAATCATTAATAGAACTGTTTTCAGGAAATGATAAATGGTGTATGAGCCTAAACTGACCATCTTCTTTTTTTGGAACAATACCAATAGGGGATATTTGGAGATTATCGAAAGGGAGTGTAACAAAAGGTCCCATTATTCTGTGAGCCTCAAGCTCTTTTTGTAGCTTTTTGTTGACAATGACAGGGTTCTGCAAAGCCGACAAAAGAATTTTAGATGACCTGAAATATCTTTGTCCCTCATAATGCAATTCAAACCAATAAGTAAAACCTGCCACCAGATAATCCGCCATGGCGGTATCATAGCCCTTTAAAAAATACTTGAAAACTTTGGGTCTTATTGGGGTTACAATTTCATTGTTGTTTTGTTGTTCCAAAAGAGGGGTTTACACTTTGGTTCCTAACGGCTGCTTGGGCTCTGCATTTTGTTTTAGGGTGGTTTTTCTTACATTATGTACAGATGTGGTGAAATTTGCAATGCTCAAGCTTGCAACCTCCCTCTCTATTGTTTGACCAGCAAATTCCTCTTGGTTATTGGTTTGTAGTATCTGATCTTTGTCCAGGCCTTGTACGAAAGGAACGAAAGGACTGCTTATTTTCGTGTCTGGGTCTCTGAGCCTGCAGCATGAACTCTACGTTAATTTTCCCCCAAGGAGTACCTCTAATCTGTCTATCCATTCTTATTTGTTTATCATAAGTTTGCCATGACACATTTCCTGATGAAACCATGTCACGTACTGTCTCTGCATGTTTTATGAGATTTGGTGTTGCATTTGGAAATTTCTCAGCATATATGGCAACAAAGCGCAAGAAAGCTGTCGTCCATTGAAAAATGGAGTTAATAGACTGTTTGGCTTTTTTCGGTACCACTGATATGTTGTCATTCTTCTCCAGTTTAAATGTATAGTTGCTACTTTCTGAACCTGGAACAAAGTTTTTAGGGAGCAGTACCATGAGATCAATAAACTCATCCTCCCATATTTTCTGTTTCAACTTTTGTGGAACCATTGCCGAAATAGGGGTTGACCAAGTAGAAGTGTCAATTGGCTCACAGGTAGCATACTCATCATTTGACCTATCAATCTCTTTAAATGTAATCTCCGAATCAGACTCACCATCTAAACTCTGGGGGGTCTTATTCCTGTCTGGAATGGCGGGGACAGCTTTGTCCTCTAATGCTTCCAACACAGCCTGTGTCACCCTCTCCACTAATGTTTCTTCCTAAGGATCTGGCCTCTGATCTTTTTTGGACTTTGATCCTTTTCTTTCTGTTGATCCAGCTCGTTTTCTTTTCACACCAACTTTCGGTCTAGGCATCATGCTGTAAAAAACTGTACCATACAGCAGAAGTTTTATATGACTTAATGTAATTAACCCGTATTTCTTGATACATTGCCTAATAAATAACAGTAAATTTCTTCAAGATCTAAAACTTACAATAAACAGCTCCCACACTTGAAATTTATCCTAAACCTCAGTGAGTCAATCCACTGTGCAACACAGATTAAATATAAGGATTGATTAGTGCCTATTCATGCCTTTTAACAATTGCATTCACACCTTTATATCATAAACAAAGCAGCAGACATTTTATGTCATTAATGAAAAAATGTAATATAAGTACAAAAGTAATGGCAAGTGCATGTACATTGGCTCCATTAACCACCACTTTCTGACCTAGAATACCAAGCACTAATAAGCCTGGCAAAATATGACATTAACACATATCCAATCACTCAAATATAACGATTAACCATATATCAGATATCTAATCAAACTTTTAGAAATTACTGACAACCATACCATGCATGTAAACTTATCAGCTTACCATAAAGGAACTCATAATTTAAACCTATCTATACATCTATGTTAACAGAGCATCTAACCAAACTTGGACTGCAAACTCATTATGCATGCAAAGTATCTATCACTCACCCCACATTAAAGTAACCACATAACACTCAATAATGTAGAAGCTATTTAAACACCTCATAGACTAGGCTCACTGGATATGATAACTGATCACCAAGCCATATGGTGACCAATAAGTAAACACATATCATAATCCCACCACACTGGATATGATAACATTGGTAAACTGCCAAACATACGGCAATGTACCTTTGCACAACACATGAAGCCTTCCTTAGTAAAAAGTTTGTAGCAACTACATAGGATTAAAGTCATTACAATTTCATACATACTAGGCATGATACATATATCCAGTGCATATCGTACTAAAACAAACAAACTGTGAGTCTAGTCTTCAATATACTTGAACCCTTTATATTTGTGACATTTTATATACCATTTTCCTCCAGCTATATAAACACTGAAGTTTAACTTTCCGCAAGCTTATGAAGCTATAGACTATTAAGCCCTGAAACAACCGATGCTCTGACACTGTTGTAATACTTAGGGTATCCCTATTTTATAAACTAAATCATTTACCCTATTTTATAAACTAAATCATTTACCTGTACATCAATACTACAGAGATCGTTAGACCCTATCTGTAAACAAACCAAAGCTGGTTTAAATTTATCTACCTCCCGGATACCTCTCAGAGAAGTCTGTCAATAGTGCAGCCCGAGTAACCTCTGTACACAACGTGTTCATAGTTCAGACCTTAGTTAGTTCTAAAATTCACTGAGTGATTCAAAAACCTATGTAAGCGCACGATAAATGAATGTCCGAGAAACAAAATTGTATTCTGCATGACACCAATAATCTTAGATACTCACAACAAAGAACAACACTTGCCAAAACTTCGAATCACACCGATTTGGAGCCAAATTGGATATATTTAGGATCGGGCTAATCAACTGAAAATGCTCTTAGCGGGAAAAGTATTAAAAAAACCAAAAGCCTCCCCTAAATCCTCACACTAACATAATTTAAATAATTGTTACATAGTAAAAATATGATACATAAAAACTGTAAGTATTTCGATCACATAAATTCCTTTATATACATGTACATAAATACACGTATATTTCGCTACTCTTTTTCAATATGAACCACATATTAAAGTCACCCGCGATGTCCTGTTTAAATGCCTTTGGTGCTTCTCAAATATACATAATATACTTCGTATTACCAAGGTACACAAATACATTGAGCACCTGACAACGATAGGTTTATTTATCTACGAGCATTAAAAATAGACCGTGAAAATGAAAGTTGATTTTTTGATAAACAATTGCATTGTACATTGGTATTGTACATTGATATTCTTATTCTATAGAAGAAAATGTTTCTAAAAATGTCTATTACCTGATATTGAGTTCATTAAGGTCATCTACAGAAAAATACATATTCAATTACATACTTGATGATGCATTTGTAAGTACCCGATAACATGAGATAAAAATCAATAAATGTAACAAGCAATTTCATTGGTCGGAGTATATCAAGGTAAGATCTCAATGGATTACCCAGCTTTCTTTACCTCATACTATACGTAAAACCTATCAATATACAAGAAATTTTGTTCAGGGCATGGTTTTGCATAGCCTAAATAAATAACCATTACAAAAACAAATTGGAATAAAAGGTGTGTGAAGTTATATCAGGTATTTATTTTATCACACATCATCTTGTTCTTGGTTGTCATTATGAATTATAGACACAACGGAAAATGTCATATAGAACGCATTTTGGATGTCATTATTTATGAAACATTTTAAAAGAAAAAAATAGTACATGCGTAATTCATACTGATTTTTCTGTTTAGAATACAATATTTCATAGTATTCTGTTTCTTTCAAATAAAAGCCATTTTATGGCAGATGTTAAATTTTAGTTTTGTTTTGTTATTCTTCATTAAAAGATATTTTTGTGTAAGCAGATTTTAAAATGATTAACTAAGAATGTTTTTTTGGAACTGTCAGCGATCTCAAAATTTAAATATTTCTCTTGACTTACTTGTAACTGATTAATTGTTTAGATACAAATACAAATTAAATAAAAAGCCTTTATTTAGATTATTCGCGTTGATGTAGACCTATAAAACATACACATTATCCTTCTACTACTGAGGGCATAAGCTGTGTTCCCTACCATCAGTCAATAATCCTACACATTTAAATGATGATTCTCTTTATATTTTTTCCCTTAAAATATCTGTTAATGTAATTTTGAACCTGTAAACGCTTTTTTGACACAATCAATAAAGGATACATACGTTATTGAATGCATAACGAGCAGAAATACAAAATAAAACTAAAAACAAAAATTCGGAGAGTATTGCATAAGCATTAAATGTACCACCCAATTAGATATTAGAATTTTCTGCTGATCAGAATATCCGATTGCAAGATTTTGCGTCAAGTATTGTATTTCTTTATATAAATTTAATTAAATGTTATTTAATGGGTTAGAAAATGATACAATTTTGCGCACGTTCTCAGCATAAATCCGACATGACATGACAACAGAATAGCTGGAGCAAATAATCAATTACGTAGTACAAGTAATAGCTTTCCAAAAAGCTTGCCTGACTAAACATATTTATTTCATTGCACGAACTTGGTTCTATGAGTTTTAATCTGTCTTTGATTTGTAGTTCGTTCTTCTCGCAGTCTTCCAAATGCGCGTCTCTAAAGTTGAACTGTTTCAAATTATCTTTACTAAGGGGGGGTTTTACTTTAAATGAATTTTACATGTTATTTATTTTGAACCTAAAATATTTTGCGTACATGTAATTTTCTCTTAAAACTTTATTATTTGCTGCCAACAAAATAAAAATATAGCAATTAAAACTTAATTACGAACACAATACAATTGTTAGAATAATGCTTAGCTTCCCATCATGGATTATTACACTATAGTGGCGCGTAACATTATGGACTGCTCCTAAGATTTTGACAATATGGCGCGGAGTAGAATTAATTCTGCGCCTCCTTTTATGCAGATTGAATTGCTTACCGAGTTTACAACATAAATGAACTCTTCCATAGAGGGGGTGCATTCCATAATACCCGTATCTGTGGAGTCAATAAAACTCTTTTTTGGCATTTGTTTTATGACAACTTTTACTTGCTATATATTAATTTTATTTTAGTTTAGCAAGAATCAATCGATAACTATGCACTTTTTATTTACATTGAGTAAAACACAGAAGTTACACCCCTTTTACAATGAATGAAATAGCTCAATGCACAGTTAACGACCATGCCCGCTTCGTTTCTCTTAAATGAATATTTAAGCTAACGTAAAATTACTTAGTAAATACTTTAAATACGAACTGGCAATTTTGAATAGAAATGATAACCAAACACAATTATAGTTTACATTCTAAATGTGGGGGCCTTTCTATTGGATTGCAAACGTGTACAGTGAACTTCCTCAATGCTGCTTTTTACATCCAATACGACATTTTTGTTTTTCTTTTTAAAATAATAATATCAACCGATGCTTGTTTAATGTGCCAGCCTTAAATTTAATTGCCTCGTTTTGTAATAACTTGTTGTGATCACACCCCCTCCCCTTCAACCATTCAAACATTTAAGCACGACAAGGTATTGGCTTTTTAAAACGCTAAGAAAGTCAGCCAGCGGAATTTTAATTTTAGGGCAAAAGTGAATACACAATCTTTTAAAATACTAGGTAAACAGTTTCCAGAACAATAATAATACGCGGGTGCACATTTAGTTTGCAGCCTTATTTTTATGGCTGTACATGTAGGTGACGAGATAAGCGTGTAGCGGTGTACATGCAATGTATGACTGCACACCTACTAAATACCTAAAGTTGTAATTTGTTGACATAGCTCTCTGATTTTCATGGTTTGGTGGCAAACTACTTAATTTCAACATATTTACTTTTCAATCCCACTAAGTGAGTTGGGAAGATATACGCGGACTCTGGACTGTGGCTGCAGACGATTCCCAATGGAAGATGCGCAGTTTGACCTAGAAACTGACCGGTTTCATAACGTCTTCGAATATTTCTAACACGAACTGTCTAATTTCTTCCCAGAACTCCAATTTACGCAAGTTCATCCTAACTAAATATAGTCAGCCAGAATTACACACGTGCACAGTGAATTTCCTGTTTGCTTTAAACACTTGCTCACTATTGCTAAATTGTTACATCCATTACAACGTTTTCGTTAATTGCGAATTTGAAGGTCGTCACATTATTTATATGCATTGATAAATCTTTTTTCAATGAAAAATGGTATTGCTAGCTTCCATTGTTGACTGCGCTGTTTCGGATGTTGTAACTTTTAAACCTTAGATATGCCTGACGTCATGACGTCAGGCAATGAGACAATATTATTATTGTGTTCTTGATTAAACAGCTACCTGTGTATCGATTTGATGACGTGGCCGTCTCAATAGCCTTTTTACATTTGTAAATAACATATGCAAAATATTAATTAATTTATAACTTAAAAGATACCAAAATTTGTGTGTTTGTAAAATTTTATTGTTCTCAAATGCATTTATTGATTTTCATAATACTATATCTGAAAATCATTTCTTCCGTGAACAAAATAAATAAATAGATATAAAACGCATTGCCAGTGATAAAAAGCAGGAACATTTCCATTAAAAAAAAACGTGTAATAATTGAACTCTTTTGAAATAGGTTATAACGCTTGTCTTGTAACAATTTTTCAAAATATTTATGTACAATCGAAACGTCAGCTTGCAACAAAGCAACACTTGTCAACAAAATGTGCATAAGAGTCATTTTGTGGCTGAATTCACAAGATAAACATTCATTGGTCCTCGAATGATTAATTTATGGTCATACAATTGCAGTTAACCATGTCATCTTTTGTATCCTCATCGTGCCCTTATGACCTGTTTTTGTAAGACGTAAACTTTTGAGATGGAATTGAATTTTTACATACAGGGGTTGTTTTACATTTTATCATTTTATATTGTTTTGTTATTTCATAACAAGGAAGATTATTTCTGTGTATAAGATATTTTGTTTTAAATAGTTATAAGATTGTGTTCAAATAATCTTACAAAGCGGTTAAATTATTCAATGACGTTTCGTTACAATGAATAAAATCACAATACATTTGTTGTTTTGTTTTTCAAATTCGAGATATCCTAGCAAATCAAAATTATTGCAATAATTTTTTAATCATCTATTTTCAAAAGTTAGTTTCAGGTAATCTGTTTTTTCCAAGTTTCTCTACAAAAGACAAAAAAAATCGATTGATGTATAAACTGCCTTTTGTCATTTTTCTTTCCTGTCCATATAATTTGTGTCCACTGACAAGTTGTTTCATAGGTTACTATCCCTAGTCGTCACGTGGAGTAGAAATGAACGTATATAAATGATGAATATAATACATAGATTATGATTTGTCGGAAACTGTCGTTTCAATCAACACTCTAAAAGTTTGACCGATAGAGTTATTTTTTCACTTATCATAAGAATGGGAATTTTGGAGAATTTTTCCATTGAAAAAGAGATAGAAAATTCATTTTCTAACAACTCAGAGCAAGCAGTGATTCTTACAGATAACCTTTTGGTTTCTTTTGGATGTATTATGCTGATTGAAAATTTCATATCAATCATTATACTCAGGAGGTGCACTAGATTATTGTTCCAAATTAGGATTCTGTCTTTGAACTTGGCCATTTCTGACTTTTTCACCGGATTTATCCTTGCTTTACCGAATTCTGTATTGAGAACCCCATTTCAGTGTGATTTTAAAAAGTACTTTTCTTTTCTATGCATCAACGTGTCTCTCTTGATTATCACCATGATGAACTTGGACCGCTATTTTGCTTTTGCATTTGCAATGAGATACTACACTTTCATCACAAAAAAATTAATAACGAGACTCTGCGTTTTAGCTTGGATTCTTAGTTTCTTTCTGACATATGGTATGTTTTTTAGCTATGATGCCAAGTATGTACTTACTTGTGAAATAATAGTAAATTGTCCAAAAACTGAAGTCAATACCACTTTTAAGTGTATATTGTTAAGTCTAGGTATTTTGAATGTAGTTATTTTTGGGTATTTTTTGCACGAAATTCGTAAACGATCCTTTCAAGTTCATTTGAACAAAGCAGTTAATTTTTCAAAGAAGCAATCAACGACTGTAAGAAAGGTATCTTTAATTGTTGGTTTGTTTTTGGCAGGTTTTTTCCCATATATAACATTAATTACCTTCCCATTATTTGATCTAAAAGAGGGATTGGGAAAAAGCATTTACTTATTGACAGCTTTCCTGTTGCTACTGAATAGTGCTTGCAATCCTGTGTTGTATGTTTGGCGATTTCAGGAAGCAAGATATCATTTTAAAAAGCTTTTTTGCTTTTGGAACAAACATTGGATAGAAATGATTGACCAGAAACACAACCAACAGACCGCTTCTTATGAAATAAAAGCGATTTCAAAGTGAATACCAACACTTAAATCAATCATTTTAAATTTTTTTTACGATGGCATAATTTTTGTGTTCAAAAAAGGAACTTGTACATAAACTTTAGCATAATATTTCGCTGGTTTTTAATAAATGACTCTAATTGTATCTAATGATACAACATGTATTATTTATTGCGATGTGTGTGTTAAAGTTAAAATATAAAATCCATCTGTAAAAGCAATCGTCCGCATCTCAGGTACTTTTTTTTAGTATTACAATGAAACATACAACTTAGACTTGAGTAAAACTTTAGATAAAACTGTGAACAAATACAATACATGTCATAGATGCTTGAGGAAAGGACCCCCTCCACCCCCAACCCCCAATTTTTAACCCCGAGGTAGTTGACTCTTCTTTTGATAGAAATTCCTTTTGTCATGTACACAACATGTCCTATTTCAAATATCTTAAGATTGACTAAGAATAAACGATTTATGTAAAACTATCTTAAAAAAAGAAAGGTTTGCCATTCCGTTAAGTTACTGTGACGGAAGTAAACATCTTTCTGTCGCTATGGTACGATAACATCCTAGAAAACCGGTTTACATGTATTGGCGCGCAAAACGACGCCTCGAATTTTATCCTATAAGAGTGTAAGTGTGTAAGTCCCTGAAAGATGTTGACTTCCGTCACACTTACTTGACATGGTATAGTAGGATTATAGAAGAATGCAAGTTCATTTTAAAACCGTAATAAGACTGATGCTTGTTGAATAAATAAAGCGGATACACGTTTTATAGTCCCAATTTGACGAATGGGTAGTAATGTAAAAAAACAAACGGAATGGCATACCTTTCCTCTTTTTATATCCGAGGGGGGGGGGGGCACATATATTAATTATTTTCCTTTAATTTTCAGATATTTGTAGAGGAACATGGTGTGTACCTTATTTTAAAGGAATTTCCATTAAAAGGAGAGTCAACTACTCTGGGGGTCAAACTCTGGGGTGGGGGGAGGGGAGGGGGTCCTGTCCTCAAGCACCTGTGAATACATTTAGCAAAGTCAAAGATTATGATTTATATGTGACATATACACATTGGTGTATTTGGCTGTAACAGAGCGTCTGATTGTATATAAGGCGAATACTAGAACGTTCTCTACAGTCAAACTACTCACTAATTCCAAATGTTTTTTAAGTGGTGTCTTTCATGCCGTTAAAGTACTAGATGATTTTTTGGATCGATATTCTTTTTCCCTTACCTACAGATTTGATATGGCATGCTTCCATTCATTTACTGCTATCTGCATAACTATCGTCCAAAAATTGCTCGCTTACTGAATTTGTTATTTTAGACCCTAAACCCCCTATGTATTGGTTTTTGGCCGAACAAGTGCGCGTCATTGGAATACGTATCGCGTATGGTGTTTTGGAAAAGATAAAAATATCGACGGCAACGATTTGTGAAACAAAGCTTTTATCTGTTAAATAAAGTGACGTTTTCTGAATTTTTATTTGAGGATTACCATGATTAATTTTTGCAATATTTTAACACAATATATATATATATATATATATATATATATATATATATATATATATAAACAGTTTGTTTTTAATTATTGCATTCTGCCCAAGACCAGTACATAGAGGATCATGAAGTAAAACGACTTTTCTATTCAGCAAACAATGTTTGGACGCTGTTCATGCAAATATAGGTAAATAAATACAAACATACCACATACGATTTTGAAAATAAGTTTTTGTAAAAAAGAATAGTAATGAACACTTGTCCATTGCTTTTCCGTTAAAAGTGAAAATGGTAGCAATTCGCGGACGTGTACTTAACGTAATTCAGAGTTGGATAGCGTGTGTCATTATTATACTATGGGGTTAACTTTATCACAAAAACAAGTGCCTATGAAATAACTGTAGCTGTAGTGAGTATTCACACACTATATTTTTGTATCTTTTGTGTATTTGTATATCATTTTTGATAAACGTAAATAATCATATACTGTATATTTGTATTTATTGTGAAGTGGTATCTCATGCTATTCACATACTCTATTTTTGTATCTATTGTGTATTTGTATCATTATCATGTTTGAAAAAAGTTATTCATGTAATGTGATGTCCTACATGTGTTAATTATATTCTTGGCCCTAAATTAATTGTGAACCCTTTCCTACGTAGCTTACGATGACCAATGAAGAAGACTACTATGATATTACAGGAAATCTACTCTAAATTTACTATGTGTTTTCGAACAATACTTCATGTTGTATTTAATTATGTTCAACAGTATTTGTCTATGAAATAAAGTAAATGTATTTTGTAGTGTATTAATAAAAAATAAAACAGATGACTTTTTTTCTTTTCTTATAATGCTAAACAATCCTGAGAAAGCACTTTTCGCATCTTGAACATACGTGTGTCAACAAGACAATGTTATGCACCTTAATGCTGTTCTCATTAAGGAATAATGGTTTTAACAAGATGCCATTTATTAAGATATGGTGAAAAACGACCAGAAGTGACACATTTTGTAAAGTGTTTTTGAATATCAAAAAAGGTCAACGCCATTGTCCACAAATTGTTTTTGTAAAATCACAGAAATACAATTTGAATGATATGATTGAAACTGTGTAACGTGGTTGAGTTAGGCCATATCCAAATAACACCGAAAACAATTTCCATTACAAAAGTTATTTACAAAAAACAACGAAAATATATTGAAACTATTTATAGCACACTCACATTCGCACTCACTCCTTCTCGTTCTTTCATTTAAACTGATGATAAACGATGAAAAAAAAACTTTTTGATAGGCAGACAGATAGACAATTACGGTATTATTAATGTAATAAGCGTGATTTTTATATATAATAATTAATATGGTTGAAAATAGTATATGTTGCCGAATACAATGGAAGGGTTGAAGATTTGCGTCAGCCTAGTCTAGACTCGGGGTTTACTTACAGACCATTTATCTCCTGAGTTCACTGACGATCACAATTTTCATATGTTTTCTTCCTGTCCATCATGAATGCTTCTAGGGCTGTAGTCCTGGGCTAAATGCTACTTAGTGCACAGGTAGTTTCCTTTCAATCTCCTTAATGGTTCTTCTCCATGACCAGTGTCACAACGCCAAAATTGTTGAAGTAATAAATCAACTGATCAACAGCAACATTCCAGTGTTGGCAACATATATTGGCAACGTTGAAATCAAAATAGTAATTCATGTCTGTCAATATAATCTAAACAATATTGAAATGCATAGTAACATGTTTACAAAGTTAAAAACAATATGGCGACTTACTTCCGGAAACTAACTTCCGGAACTTATTTCCGCCCAAGACATTTAAATCATTTTATAACAAAAAACTAGTGTCAAGAAACTACGTTCAAAACAGAAGTAAAACATGATACAAAAGACTCTCAGCATTATCGATAGAAATAAAAAGTATGGTATTTAAACTCTCACTCAACTGTCACACCTGAAACTCTCACTCAACTGTCACAGTTATATTTAGATATAGGTCAACCAATAAATAAGACCTTTTTACAAATATAGCAAAAACTAGACACGATCTCGTCGCGAGCAACGAAGAGGTCTTCCGTCCGATTTGTAGAAGGTGAAATGACATTGCCTTTGATCTTCGTTAACGAAGATTTGAGGGGCCATCCCCTTTTTCTTGATATCAAATGAAATGTCTTTGAATATTAAACAAATTTTGTTCTACTCTGTTTAGAAATTCGTTACCGTTCTTGAGCTATCTTGGAAAAAACATTTTAGGGGCCGACCCCTGATCTCCTTATCGGGGCCATTTTACGAAATTTTGATGGTTGAATATTGCTTAGAGCATCAATCTATGCATTAGCTTTATAAAATATTTGTCCTTTTTGAGATATAAGTGATCGAGGTTTTGGACTTCTGGTCCCTTAAAACCTTCAATTACGTAACACAAGACAACATTTTTATAATGTCTAGTTAAATAACTCTAAGATGAACATGTTTGCTTCTTTAACATATAACAAAATATTTCTCAGTAAAGTGCTATAGAAGAAAGACTTCAGAGCCCTTTTGGTCCCTTATTTTAGAAGCTAGCCCCTTTTTCTTGATATCAAATTAAAGATCTTTTTAAATGAAACACATTTTGTTTAACAAGTGCCTAGAATTTTGTTAGCGTTTTTGAGCTATCTGGGAAAGAAAGTTTTAGGGGCCGACCCCTTATTTCCTTATTGGGGCCATATAACGAAATTTTGATGGTTGATTATTAATTAGAACATCACTCTAAGCATCTTTTTCTCTATATTGCTTTTCAAAATATTTGTCCTTTTTGAGATATGTGATCAAAGTTTTAGATTTCTGGCCCCTGAAAACCGCTAATTACGTAACGCATGAAAAAGCTATTATTATGTATGGTTAAACAACTGTAAGATAAACATTTTGCTTCTATAACATATTACAAAATATTTCTCTGGAAGGTGCTATTAAAGAAAGACTTTAGATCCCTTTTGGCCCCTAATTTGTGGGACCAGCCCCTTTTTCTTGATATCAAATGAAAGCTCTTGTAAATATAAATTTTATTTGCTCTACATCTTTTATTAAAATATTTCGAGAAAAGAGATAAACAAAGAAAACCAATAAAGAACACGACTTTTTTAAAACTCAATTTTCGGGTCAAAGCGAGCTTCGACGCCTTTTGAACCAGACAGCCTTTAGACACATCTACAATCTTTCGTCTACCATCCCTGAAAATTTGAACTCAATATCTTTTTTCGTTTAGGAGGAGATCCCAGGACAAGCAGACCCTCTGAAAATCGCTAAAACGTCAATATCTCACGAACGAAAAGGCGTCATCAAAATAAAAAATTATTTATAAGGCTTTTATCCATATCTACAAGATCTAAAAGTTTTACGAAAATCGGTCGAGTCGTTTTCAAGAAATCGCTTGTACAAAAAAGCGTAAGAAAAAAAAAAGAATAATAAAAGGGAAAAAGAAACAAAGCAATAACAATAAGGTCTTCCGTTGGAAACGAAAGACCTTAATAAATAACGAAATAAACTGTACAATACTTACCACGGTCTGCTTTCCATGCCCGTCTTATGAAATTAGATACAGTCTCAAACATGCTGTCAAGAGAATCGTATCTTGCAACACGAACTCGCACCTGGAATATACTTCGATTGGCAAATATGTCACACAAAAATCACGCAATTACCAAGAATTATGGGTAACACGTGGTTACATTTAAATGAAAGTAATCTGGAACCCAGATATATTTCTGATTTTTTCTTTAGAAATTATGCGCATTCAAAAAATTATTAGGAAAAATCTAAAGCTATATAAAAAGATTTGGTGCACAAATAAAACTGCCATTATTGACATAAAATTTATTCTTTACAGTTGACGATGAATGACGTTGTTATTGTTGAATGAATGTTAAAAATATGAGTCCAGGAAAAAAGTACAACATGTGTTTGAAAGCATTGAATAAATTGATTTTTAACACAATGAACTGATATCAAAGAAGTATGACTTTAACGGTAACAAAATCTTAAAATACCTATAGCAACTTTTGATTGGTCATTCATGCAATTTTACTTTATATTTCTTTATAATTTAAACAATAAACTGAAATATCCCTACCAAAAATTAAAAGTTATTTTGTTAAATACGATTTCAGTGTTTATATCGTGTGTATCAATCTATTAGGTGTGGGCAGATCAATCTTTGATACACAGTTCAAAATTGTAATTGTCTGTCGATCAGAATATCAGATTGCAAGATTTTGCGTCAAGTAATGTATTTCTTTACGCAAACATTAATTAGATGTTATTTATATGTAATAGATAAGAAAATGTTACAATTTTGCGCACGTTCGCAGCATCAATCCGGCAACACATGTCAACAGAATAGCAGGGGCAAATAATCCAATACGTAGTTTGAGGAAACATTGTATTCTTGTTTAAACAGCTACCTATATATTAATTTGATGATGTGGGCGTCTCAATAGATCTTTTACATTTGTTAATTACATATGCAAAATTTAAATTACTTTATTACTTAAAAGAAACCCAAGTCTGTCTGTTTATATAGTTTAATAGTTTTCAAACGCATGTTTCAAACCTCATAATACTATAAAGTTTTATTTCAATTAAATATATCTTTCTCTGTTTACGTTCTGAGATATATACCGCTGTATGAAACAATTTCATTAGTTGTATCTTGAAACGAAGCATTAAACTGTCTTAGAGTCTTTTTTATTATTAGGTGATTAAACTAAAAGCTATTCACCGACAAAATAAAAAAGCAAGAAAACCAGTGACCCTACACGCAAATATAATGATACCGATTTCCCCCGACTTAGATATATAACTGTAAAATCATTATTCTCACTTTAATTAAAATAACGCTAATGTAATTAATTCCAGGTGGTGTAATTACGTAAAATAATAAAAACCATAACTTTTACCACGTTTATTTTTCTGCATTGTCTTCAAGAGCACCTTCCTATTCGGGGTAAAATTAGTGATGTATATACATATATACATATATTTTGTTTTCATTATATACATACTAGTAAATTCTTGTTATCTTAAGAAAGTTATCACTTTCACCTGACTAATATGAATATATGACTAAATCATTTTTATTTATTTAAGCAGAAATAGCATCCTATCATTCCTCGATTAACAAGCGATTAAAACTTTTAAACACCTGAATTCTTAAGTTTCAATATGATAGCAAAATGTATGACACCTTTACAATAAATGAAACATCAGTTCTGGTTTGTTAAATTGATAGTTTTATTCAAAAGATGGCATTCAAAAAGGTAGATTGTACGATATATTCTTCACATGGTTTAGTATGGTTTCATGACCTCATATTGAGTTTGACCTCGTATAAAATTGTACCTTAAAACGTAAGCATTCTTAAATTAAAAAAAATATGAGAGAAAATAGTCAGAAACTTGAAATCCTAAGTTTGGCTTAGCTAAGAAATGTCTAACTTTGCTTTGTACTACTGCATAAGATATATTTCAGAAAAACACAGACAAGATCATTCCATAGTTCTTCTTATAACACTACATAAGTCAAAATCTAAGTATGCTGTATGTAACCATTTTATTCGGATAATTTGTGCAGGATATAGAACTAAAATATATTGTTTTGTATACTTATGAGATTGGTATCCATTGCTGAAACAATGTTACCGAAAATTAGATATCAATGTATTATTGTAAATCAACGTATTGACATTCGGACTTCGGCACATTTTCACACACAGACTTAAAACATATGGGTTCGCGAGAGGGCTGGATGGTCGTGGCCATTTTTAGACTATATTAATCTCCTTAAGAAGAAGAGCTCTGTATAGGGATATAGGAAAATATTAAAATTTCAAAGCTAAAATAAATGGATATTTTGTTCTTTACTAATTAGTAGTTTATAGCTAAACAAACTATCTCTAAAAATTTAAGGACGATATGATGGTTGATTTGTTGACCAGCCCGCCTCCTAAAGTCAAATGCTTTAGTAGGACTTCAATGCATTCAAATAATCAAGACCACCAGAACTAGACGATAGTTCTGACTTAAATAGGTATGAATGATTATTAATGATGATGTATCATGTATGTGAGTTTCTTTTGAA
>WFKH01011925.1:87061915-87107630 GCA_016163765.1 Magallana hongkongensis
AATTAAACTTTATCAGTGTGTACTGTAAATAACATGTTAAACTATTATGTTTATTCGCTGAAAGAAAATAAAAACAGTTCCCCTTTATGAATCTACATTTTATTCGCTATCAGACCAAACACAATGAGAAAGGTTCTGTCTTTGACGCCAGAGGGAAATAAACTCTCAAATGTTGACAGTGAATTGTCACGCCTTTTACAAGTCCTCAAAAGCACTAGACATACAGATAACGATGATAGCGTTAAGGCAATGAATCTTCTTTTGAAGTATGCAGCTCAATTCTCAGAGACAGATGAAGATGTAGGTCGAACTGCTAAGTTCAGGCACAAGATAGAAACTGGAAATAATGCACACATCAAACAGGCACCCAGGCGTCTGCCGTTTCATATGCAGGAAGAGGTTCAAAATCACGTATCTGACATGCTACGCAGAGGTATCATAAAACCATCTCAGAGCCCGTGGTCATCAGCAATCGTGCTGGTAAAGAAGAAAGACGAATCCACAACGTTCTGTGTTGACTACAAACATTTAAATAGTATAACAATGAAGGATGCATACCCGTTACTTCGTATTGATCAGCGCTGCATCAACTACGTGATAAAAATGGTTTAGTACTTTAGATCTAAATGCTGGATATTGGCAGGTTGAGGTAGATCCAGATGATAAGAAATTTGTCACCCGCCAGGGTCTATAAGAATTTTATGTTATGCCTTTCGAGTTGTTCAATGCTCCAGTCACGTTTGAACGATTGATTAAGACTGTGCTGACTGGCTTAAAATGGCAGGTTTGTCTCATATACCTTGATGATTTAATTGTTTTTGGGAAGACATTTGATGACATGCTGCATATAACTTAGAACGGGTTTTTGAAAAACTGCTTGCAGCTGGACTGAAGCTGAAGGCTATACAGTGTTCCTTGTTTGCCTGACAAGAAACATACTTGGGACATATAATCTCAGAAAAGGGTATCGACACTGACTACGATGAGGTAGACATTGTAAAACATTGGCAAGACAGAAAAAGACAGAACTGCGATCTTTTATTGGTCTTTGTAGCTACAACAGAACGTTTATCCCTAACTTTGCACGAATTGCTCAACCATTACACAAACTTACGGAGGCATCTGTTTATTTAAATGGACTGATAAGGATTCGTTTAAGCTTCTTAAAGAAAGGTTGACATCAGTACCCATTCTCACGCACCCAGACTTTACAATGCCGTTCATATTAGATACAGACGCAAGTCAGTGAGCTCTAGGTGCTGTTATTTCAAAACTGCAAGATGGTCAAGAAAGGGTTGTGGTGTATGCAAGTAAAGTTTTTTGCAAGTCAAAAAAGAAGTACATGCGTCAAAAAAAGGGCTTCTGGTTTTTGTCACTTATATTAAGCATTTAAGACATTTCTTGTATGAACACAAGTTCTTGGTCAGAACAGATCCCGTTCGTTGAAATGGCTGCTATGATTCAAAGACCCAGAGGGACAGTTAGATCGTTGGCTCGAGGTTACATCGACATATGACATGTAAATAGAGCATCGGGCTGGTAAACTACACAGGAATGTAGACGGACTCACAGAATACCATGTGGTCAATGCAGGTATTTCGATGACTGGGACAAGACAGATGTGTCTTAAGGACACGTTGGAGTAATTGAGGACGAATATCAGAAAGTACTGAATCGGATTTAGCTACATTACAAGATGAATGTAGGGACATAAACTTGTTAAATCTTGGTTGCAGGATAAGACACGTCCCAATTACATTGATATATTCTTCAAAAGCTATGTAGTTAAGTCACTTTAGGCCTAATGGAGTAGACCTACCATAAGATATGATTTTTATTTAGGATGTGGGAAGTCGAGGACAGTAACATGACGTAAGATAGTTGTTCCACTATCCCAACGAAGACCTATCTTACAACACATAAATGATCCAAAAACGTCTGCTCACTTAGATGTGACAAAGACCATGAATGAGATCAGGCACACTACTACTGGCAAGTGCTGCAAAGTGATGTAAAAAGCTATATTTCAGGCAGTGTTGCATGCTCCAGAACGAGAGCTCCTCTCTAAACGAAACGAACCCATATGCATCCCCTTACCGAGACAGAAAATAAAAATCGATACATTATTGTTATCTCAGATTACTTCACAAAATGGACAGAGGCATTTCCAATGCGAAATATGGAAGCACAAACAGTAGCTAAGATTATCACCAATGAAGTAATCTGCAGGCTTACTACAGGCAACTACAATCCATTCGGACCAGGGAAAACAATACGAGAGCGTTGTTTTCGCCGAGGTATGCAGGCTTGTCCAGACCAGCAAGACAAGAACCACACAATATCATCCGCAGTTAGATGATATAGTTGAACGGTCCAACAAACCATTAGCTACTATGTTGAGTGCCTACGTGGATGAGAGCCAACGAGATTGGGATAAAAGCATTCCGTATGTGATGATTTCTTATACAGCGTCTCAACATGAATCCACTGGCTACAGTCATACATGTAACATGCTTAGGTTAGGAGCGTCTCTAGATATCATGTCTGATATGCCATCGTATTAGAAAAAAGTACCTAGAAGTAAATGGGTATGAATAATGCAAGATCAGATGGAGAGAGCAGATGCCTTATTTAGAAATCATGCGTAAAGTACAATGTTTAGATAGAAATATTATCATGACATGAAAATGTCCTATGAGGAATTCAAGGAAGGGAAAAGTGTATACATGTACGTATACTTCACTCAGCACGAAGTTGGATGTTCGCCGAAGTTCACGTCATACAGGCCAGGACCGTGTAAGATACTTGCAAAACTAAGAAGTTTTGTATGAAGTCAACTGTGGTAGGAATGGGAAAGACCATGTTATACTTTGTGACCTGCTGTGCAAACAGTATGATTGTGTGCAAAATCTGCCATGCACTGTGGAGTCATTAGATTTCGCGGTGGCTCAATTTACATCCTCCACGAATTAATAAACTAGTCATATTTCCTTTTGTAGGTATATGATAATACACGAAATTACGTCCCCACGAACCTGTAAAATTTAAGCAATCCACGAAAATTGGCCCCACGGATTTTAATGATTCCACAGTATTCTTTAAGAAAATGAAGCTCCTGCAGAAGCACATGCAGACAAAGCATACCGATGCCCCTTCCTCATCACAGATGGAATTAGTTCAGGATACCGACAGCGACTCGGATGTGGATCAAGAAGTCCAGGTTGGCGAGGTTGGAATTAAAACCTCAAAAAGAGATGTAAGCTCAACCATCCTCTGGTGCAATGAAGACTTCATCTCTGAAAGATTAATTCGGAAGAGAACGGCACCAAGTCGCTTCTTTTCTTCTAAAATAGTCAACTGTGGTGTTGTTGAAGAACCAGTACGGAGAAAGAGCATCGAAGTAGGCATTCAAACCGATGATCTAGAACCTGTCCTTGCAATCCCTTTCAAAATCATGGTAGATGAGTACACACAGACTGGGAGGGGGGGGGGGGTTACCATCATATAATAAAAGAGGTTACCATTAATAAGTATCATGAAAATGGACAGAAAGTTAAGAGAATCGGAGAGAGAGTGAAGGGCTTTTAGATCTATAGATAATGACGAAGGTCTATTAGTTAAGGTAGTTGTCAAACAATGTATGCCATTTTATATTGCAGTTATTTACATGTATGCTTATTTATTCTCATTACTTAAAAAGTGCTATACATGAATTAATCATTTTGTACAGTACTCATGTTTAATAATCCATACATTTGTTAAATTAAAAAGAAAAGAAAGAGAGACAGAAAACAATAATACACATTTTATCATTTTTTCATGCAAAGATGCATGAGGCATCCAGGCTTGGGTAATGTGACAAATAATCGGGTTTGGTGTTCTGATAATATTCATAGTTTGACATCATACATATGTTATCTTTAGAAGTTTACGATAGTGTGCACGAATAGCCCGGATGCTGCTAGTATAAATAGGAGCGCATTCGAGTTTAGCGGACATTCTGTGTTCGGCTCTCAAAGTAGCAGGTATGGTAAACAGTGTAATACAACTGCACAGTGTTGTATTGAGTGAAAGTTTTTAAGCGCTTCGTTATTTACGAATTATATTAAATGTGTGTACCTTGCTGCAGCCTTTGTCGGCTACAGGAATACAGCTCTATATTTAATGCTAAAGGCATAAAGCCGTATAGGGAAAGAGCTCGAGGCCTCTTGGGATAGGTAATCCTTATAATTTCTATATGTGTTGACTTGTTTCAGTTTTAGTTTTAAGTCAACCATTAATCATTCATAGCATATTATATGAACACATTCATCAGTCTTATCTAAATCACCGGATTCAACACGTTAGAGAATAAGCATATGTATCAAACCTTAGTTGAATCTTACTGTGCTTCCGAATTCCCCAACTCCCGCCAAAATTGACAATTGCATTGAAATCATACATGTAATTTGTTTGAAGAAACTCTAAAGATATAAACATGCACTGCAAGATCTGTGGACTTAACTGCATAACTCAGAGCCTAACAAAATCCAATCAGGATAAAAGCTACAAGGGGCAAGTGGTGCAAAATCACCACTTTGTTGCCACATCTATACTTTAAACACAAAATTTTAAAAAGTTGTATTTGATGTGGGGACTTCATGGACGCTGGCGGTAAATGTAGCCTTCACACATTTTCAGTGTCAATTTTACAGTATCACATTTTAACTTGGGGTTTGCCAAAGCATACACCACAAAATGCACAAAACACAAAGGAGAAAGAGGAAGGTCACATAGAAGATACATATATAAGGCTATGGGTCTTATTTGCAACTAATTTGGAAAAGAAAATAATTTTGAGAGAATCTGTCCCAAAAATCAAACAGGAGAGTAAAACCACGAAGACCAGGGAGAGTTGTGAACTATGAGGCGGACTACGAGTCGATCATGAACAGGAAACGAGCAGCGACAGTGACGAATATGCAACGAATATACGACTCTATAAACACCAAGGGTTCGTGTAAAGCTAAACGACATAACATCTGAATTACTAGTTGTCACGGGTGTATCGATCAACAAAATTGACCGAATAGCATATAAAAGAATTCGGTTACACAAAGTGAAAAAAGTAAAGGGGCCAAGACTACTTTCATATGGAGGAGGTGATCCTGATCCACTGAAAACATATGGAACTCTGAGAATCCATGTCGATATCAAAACCAAGTTCAATCTGGTAGAGGGGAACCATTGATCTCTTATTGGATATCAATCTGCGTCAGACCTGGGACTGATTCAAGTAATAAACAAAATCAGCAAAGTCACTGATCCTTAAGAAGAGTACCACGCCCTCTTCAATAGCAAAGGAATACTACCAAAAACAAGATAGTCAAACTGCAAATAAACAAAGCCGTCAAGCTAGTTGCACTAAACCACAGGAAAACTCCCTTTCATCTATGTGACAAAGTAGAAGCTTAGATAAAAAAAAAATCATCGAAAATGTTGAGGATCAGCCTACTCCAGGCATATCCCTGATTGTCACCCATCGCCACCTAAAAGAAAGGACAGGAAATCCGGCTGAGTGTGGACATTAGGGAACCAATGAAATATAGCAATTGTTAAAAGCTGTAACATTTTGCCGACATTCGATGAAATCATTCAAGATCTAAACATCGCTAAAATTTTCTACAAACTTGATCTGACATCAGGTTATCATCAGTAGTACTGGATGAAGAATCAAGATACATCACCATTTTTAAAACCAATGTTGGAATTAATCAATACAAGCGACAGAATTTTGGAATATCGTCAGCATCTTAAGTATTTCAAGAAGCAGTGTCATTCAACACATTTATGGAGCAAAAACATATCAGATGGCATTGTAACATAACTGTTATAGCAAAATAAATGAAGAGCATGATAATGCTCTCGAGCAAACATTTGAGGCCGTCAAAAAGGTTGGACTAACACATAATAAAAAAAAAACCCAAAGTGTCAGTTTAATCAGAAAATAAAAAATCATTTTTCGGAGTAGTATTCGGCTCAAAAGGAATCTCCCCAGACCCAGAGAAGGTCATAGCAATAACTGAAGTGAAATCACCCAGAATAGTGAATTAATTTGGTATATGTAGATTTCTTGGCATGACTAGCTACAGTTCTCGATTTATCCAAAATTATGCGACTGTCTGTGAACCCCTCCAGATGCTGACCGAGAATGGACCAAGAATCTTCAAACGACATTCAAAAATCTGAAAGAAATTCCATTAGACAAAACAACAGTTGTATATTTCGACCCCAATAAACCAACAGAAGTAATAGTGGATGCCAGCCCTGTAGGCCTCGGAGCCGCCCTAACACAATGCGATATAGTTATCTCTTACGCCAGGAGAACACTAACAACAGTCGAAAGTAGATACAGCCAGACAGAGAGGGAGGCGCTTGCAGTTGTTTGGACCTGTGATCATCTCAGTCCATATATCTATCGATCTATTGAGTTCACATTAATTACAGACCACAAACCTCTAGAGAAAATATGGACCAAGCCAAAACCAACCTCTCGGATCGAACGATGGGAACTCTCATCTGGCCATGAGAAAAGGTTTGCAGAGTGCTACGTAAACTTAATATGTGAGACATCTATACCAAAGGCACTGACACTTTATGAAATAAATCAGCCACACTAGCTGACAAAGGCTATTCGGTAAGCCATATATCTTAATCCAACCATACTGGTTATTACAATATTGCACCCAACCATATAGGGGCTAAACGTTTACCTTATGATCAAGCATACCGGATATTACAACATAGCATCCAAACAAATTGGGGCTAATTGGTTTACCAAGTATCGTTTTCCAACTATAAGGGATACAATGTAGAACAACAGAGCCCCATCTATAAAAGTTATTCCGTAAACCATACATTGTATTATCATAATCCATACTATTGACTAAATCAATTATCCTACACTTAAGTTTATGGTACATAAAACCCAACCATAAAGGATTTCTGTAGTAAAATTCATTTGTAATCTGTGGAGATTAATCAAGTTTGTATCAATTAATAGTAATACAGTCACTACAGTTTTATCCATATATGGCATGATATATTTGACTACTTGAATCATTTATGTTACTGAAAATATACCATTGCATCTCCAGCTACCTACCATGAGCTTTAAATTTCACCAGTTGTAAACTATTAAACCCAGACACAATTGATGACATGACATTGGTGTAATACCTAAGTCCTCACAATACATCTGCATGAGCTTTATTTTCAGGTAACCAAAAACAAGCATGACGCCAGAATCTGACCCCTGACAAAATATTTGTGCCTAGCATTTCATCCAAAGGCCAATCAATTCACGTATTGAACTACTCCTCGTCAATTGAAAATCTACCTAGTTTAGTTGAAGGGGGGGGGGCCTCCTGTATAGAATTTGGTATACGCAAATGAATGTCGAAAGAACAAAACTGTATTCTGCATGACACCAATAACATATGATTCTCACAAAAAAAGAACAAAACTTGCCAAAACTTGCGGAGTACACCGTATAGATTTATGATTTGGAGCCAAATTAGATTTATTCAAGATTAGGCTAATAGCCTGAAAAGACTCTTTGTGGAAAGAGTGTAAAAACCCGAAAATTAGGACCCTTCAAGCCCACATACCATCATAGTAAAAAACATGATACATAGTATATACGATACATAAAAAATACATAAATATGCATGAAAAAATTGAATTTAATTTATTTGTGAGAAAATACTAAAAAAAATCTTTGATATTTTCTCGTATGGTAAAAGGATAAAACCTAATACTAGTAAGCCCACAGATTAATGACTAAGCGAAAAATCATTAACTCGAAGATCAAAGATATATGCATGACTTAATTTCATTAGCTTTATGTGTTAGGAAGCACTAAAAAATATATTTGATATTTTATAATATTGTGATTTGATATTAACCAAAAATATTAAACCAACAGATTAATGACAAAGCTAGAAAACTCTCACTGACCCCGCATTCGGTTATATGAATCATTTTCATATTTTGTCGCAACAATAATACCATATATCGTTTTACAAACAATAATGTATGTTTATTATAAAGGAGGCTAAACAACAAACTAAATGGACCCAATCACATGTAAAAGATAAGATTTTACCATTTAAACTTGCAAAATCAGTGCTTTTGTTCACATATTCGTAATTGCTTATTTTTAACAACTTTAATTAAGTAGCCTGTGTTAAGATATTTAAAACGTAAAATTGTTATTAGCGCTTACGCAAAATGTTTGTAAAGAACAGAATGATAACAATACCATTGTGAGCGTGATGACAAATATGTCACATATTCAAGTTTCTTTCAATATTTGCCATTCTAAGTTTTTAAGATGATTTTAAAAAAAACTCCTGAAAATATACATATTGCATCCTGCACAAGTGTACATGTATGTGTACAAATACCAAGTCTGCTCGTTTAAATTGTATTCATGAAGTAATAATGATTTGGACCATATATCATATTTTTAAGATAAAGTGAAAATAAAACGCACATATTTTCTTATTTTTTCGAACAGGAAAATTTGTCTAAAGCTGTCAAACCACAACGAAATTATTATTGTATTGGTAATAAAATCGTTAAAATTTAGATTCAAGATATACTATTAAACATCAATGCTAGTAATATTAAAGCACTCAAGTCTATGTTTGTCGACTTAAGACTGAAGCAGAATGAATGCTTAGCTAAGCTATGACAATTTGTATAAAATTTAGGTGTTTAATATGGCTGACTTAAATATGTTAGTATATTTTATAATGATATCCACGAGACTGAGAAATTTTAGATCATTAAAGATTTAGATGGCATAGGATACTCAAAATGGGCTGGTGTGTTGTGGAGTTCTAACATGCGAATTTTAGTTTTATCGAACGTATATTTATTTACAGCGTGCAGTTAAATGCTTTCCCAAGAGCTGGTACAATATAGCATCGCATTCAAAACACAGCTGCTAGGATTATATATGAAATATATGGAAATATGACCACATAACACAAGTGCCAGTCAAGTTACACTGGCTTCGAATCGAGCAGCGAATTCAATACAAGCTGATCCTACAGACTTCCAAAGCCTAACACAGAACATCGCCATTGTATATACAAGAACTGGTCCAGGTCTGGGCCCCTGCGCTCAGAGAACTCTATGCTCCTTGTTCAGTCGCGTGCGCGGACTAGGTCGTATGGTGACAGGCGGTTCGACATGGCCAGTTCTACATTGTGGAACAACCTTCTCCAAAATCTTAGATTAGAGGGAAATTTGATTCGTTTTAAAAAATTAATGAAAACTTATCTTTTTAGCAAGGCTTATCCAGACTATTTTAAACTTTATTTCATTGAGTGCAGAGACAGCACAGCATTGATTTTTACATGTAAACAAAAATTAGTGTTATATATGTATGTAGTTTTTAGTTTAGTGTATTAAGTATATTATTTATGTTCTTAGCTCTGATACCAATAACTTTTATATGTACAGCGCTTTAGAGTAATTTAATATAAATTATATATGGCGCTTTATAAATTTTGTATAATAATAATAATAATAATAATCGCATTTACTTTTCATCTTAGTTGATGGTGGAGAGGTTTATACTGACTCCAAGTTTAAACTTCTAGTGAGAATACTGATTTTGTGAATTGCAGGAAATTTTTTTCTTTTTCAAAGATCACACTGAATTCTGTTGAATTAAAAAAGATATACGCAGAAAAGTTTTGATATTGACAAATAAACATACTGATGAGAAAACATGTGACAACATTTTTAATGTCTAATAATAGACAATGTTTATCACACACGAGTCTCCCGACAAATACAGAATAGCTCGAAGCAGCTAATAAAGATAGAATGCATCAAATACACCCCTGCGAATGTTATTGTCATTTAAATTTTATACCACGTGGTTTCATTTGACCCTTTCAGTTTCGCAGTAAAAATCGTGCCTCGTGTTTATAGTCTATTTCATAGAATCTAGGTACTTGTAATCAAATATAAGATCTAGACGTTTATTAATTTTAAACTTTATCTTCATTAAGTGGTGGATAAAATGAGTTCTAGAAATAAATGTGACAATAGAAAAAAGTAAGTTTTTTTCTGCTGTTGCAACAATTAACATGTTTAGTGGCGATACCCCCTTAGGATTAATTTTCGATCCGCGCCTGACCTAGTAATAGCATCAATAGTGAAACAGACTATACAATTTTATGCAGAATGGTCCTTGAAAATGGCTCGATATACTAAGTTTTTATACAAAACAGACATCCATTCTTATTTTTAAAAGCATGGTATTGCACACCACAAGCATCAAACATGGCTATGATTTTATTAAGCAACCCAGTGTTTATATTTTCAACCACGTGTAGAGTGGTTGAACACGAACGATAACTCTGTTCTGAATATCATCGATTAATTTGAATAACTGCTAGATGATGAAATAAGACATACATCTTAATAGACTTTCGTGTTTTAACATAAATCAAAGTAGGATATGATATGAAAAACGACCAGTACTTACATATTTTGAGAATATTATCCGAACACTTATACTTCCGCTCGAAATTTAACAGGAACTGAACAAATCTCGGGGAAGTCTCGTGAACTTTCATTCGAGCACCTTTGGATTTATTGCATACTTATCAACGATAAAGAAAACATTCCGAACACATTCGCAGGGGTGAAATATAAATACTCTCAGCACAGTGCGTAGAATTTACACTTCAGAAAAAGACTCACCTTTAATAGAACTGGTAACTCATATAAAATAATTTTTCTAAATTTAATCTATTTTTTAGAAGAAAGCAGTTTTATAAAATAATTTTCCTTCTACTGTTTACTGTAATGATACACAACTGGGAAATATACTCAAGCTGTCTAAGAGATGGTCTAATGATAAAATTAATATCTTCTGAGTATTTTCTTATTTATTTCTTAAGAAATCTGATTGCGTTTTATATAGGCATTACCGATACAAATCGCTATTAAATAATTATATATTTACGACGGTTGATTGTTCTACGCAAACTTTTAAGTTTGATTTTGGCATGCTGCGATAAGACTGTTTTCCGTTTAAAATAGTTTTACTCTTTTATGATATTCAATGAAGACTTTCATATGTGTTAAGATTTAGTTGCATTAGATTTGCCTAGATTTGCATAATGTTGAGCTAAAAAGATCTGTCATTGTGGTTTTTGAAATCCTTGTCATTGTATTAAAATGAATACATTCTGAATACATCTGCTGTTTTGTGTTTAAAATCCAAACAATCATATATATGCAGATTGAAAATTACGAGGGTTGTCCCAAAATAGCGTAGACAAATGGCGTTATTCAGTTAATCGAAGTCACATAAAGATGAAACTTGTGCCACAAAGGGTTTAAGTACTTTGTATTAAATTTATGGTTTAATATTAAATATTGTATGAGATTAAATTAGTAAAATGAAAGCATACTCGTTCATAAATTCAACATGCGGTGCAATGTCAAAAATGAAAAGTTAAAATCAACATAGAGAAATGAAAATGAGTATTTTTCGAATAAACAAAATTCAAATAAAACATGCATTTAAGATTTGTTCATTATCCTATAATAACCCAATAACCCAATAAATAGTTAAGTTATAACGAAATTTTTTAAGATTTTATAGCGCATTTTGTGACAAGTTAAAGTGTGAATTCGATGTAAAATGACGACATCAGCGTTTGAGGCGGCGCATCGATAACTAATTAAATTTGGTAAAGACCTTGAAACAAATCCTTAGCCGATTTACTAGTAAATAAAATTACCAAAATCTCTAGAAATGCATTTTGTCAATAAGTTGTCTAGCAACATCGAAAATATTCGGACGAGTATAATGACATCAAGTGAAAAAGAAACCCCGAAAGATAGAAATGGACGACAAAATGCTGAACGACACATTTCGGGAGGACAGACGATAGGCAACAAGTAATACAAGGCATGTTTGGAGTCGGCAGATCGTTCTTCGAGAGAATTTTAAAAACAAAAGTAGAAATGCATAGTTAATGTACACTCAGGGTACATGTTCAAAGAAATATTCTTTTTCAAGACATTTTCGGAAATAGAACGTGAATGTTATCGGGAACGATCTGAAGGGTTTAACAACGAAGAAGAGGCGGCTATTTTCCACGTCGCACATTGCGCCGCTTTGCAAAACCCGCTTATTTAAATTGTTTTGTTTCTCAAAGAATATATTAAGCACGCATTTGAATTTTGGGGTCCTGTTTGACAAAGGCGCAATGATCAAATACAGTTGTCTGATGAAATTACAGTGAACAGAATTTAAGTATTGCCCTTAGTTTACGCAATTTTGGGACAACCCTCGTATACCTTTACTTTTATTAATGCCGAATTTGTTTCGATAATACTTTTTACCAGTTCCTCTACAAATAAAAATTGATTGATTCAATTACTTCCATTTCATAATCTCAATCCGTTTTACCTGTCTATATAATTTTTTTGCGCTGTCAATCAGAAGCCGGGGTTAACTATCCTTTATCGTCACGGGGAGTAGAAGAATTTGTATATAAATGATAAACATGGTATAGAGATAATGATTTCTTAAAATCTTCTATTTCCATCAGCACTTTTCAAGTTTGACCATTAGATATATTTTATATATCATAAGAATGGGAATTGTGGAGAATTTTTCCGTTTTAGAAGATACAGAGAATTCATTTTCTAATAATTCAGAGCAAGCAGTGATTTTAACAGATGACATTTTAGTTTCATTTGGGTGCATCATGCTTCTAGAAAATTTCATATCAATTATTATACTCAGGAGGTGCACTAGATTATTGTTCCAAATCAGAATTCTATCTTTGAACTTGGCCATCTCTGACTTTCTTACCGGATTTATCCTTGCTTTACCAAATTCCGTATTAATTAGCTCATTTCAGTGTGATTTAAAAAAGTACTTAACCTTCTTATGCATAAACGTGTCTCTCTTGATTATCACCATGATGAGCTTGGACCGTTATTTTGCTTTTGCGTTTGCCATGAGATATTATTCTTTCATCACAAGGAAACTGATTACCATACTATGTATTGTGGCTTGGATGCTTAGTTTTTTTCTGACTTATGGTATGTTTTTCAGCTATGATACCAAGTATGTACTTACTTGTGAGGTAATAGTTAATTGTACAAGAAATGGAATCAATACCACTTTTAGGTGTACGTTGTTAAGTTTGGGTATTTCAAATTTTGTTATTTTTGGATATTTTCTACACGAAATTCGTAAACGATCGTTTCAAGTTCATTTATACAAGGCAGTAAATTTTTCAGAAAAACAATCAACGACTGTACGAAAAATATCACTGATTGTTGGTTTGTTTTTGGCAGGTTTTTTCCCATTCATTACAATTATTACGTTCCCAATTTTTGACTTAAAAGAGGGATTTGGAAAAAGCATTTACTTATTAACAGCTTTCCTTTTGCTTCTTAATAGTGCTTGCAACCCTGTGATGTATGTTTGGCGATTCCGGGAAGCAAGATATCATTTTAAAAAGTTGTTTTGCTTTTGGAACAAACATTGGGTAGAAATGATTGACCAGAAACACAACCAACAAACCGCTTCATATGAAATCAATACGATTTCTATGTAAATGTAATTAGTTATATCAAAGAATTTACAAACTTTTTATGGATAGCATTTTTTTGTGTTCAAGTGATGGTACTTATAATTTATGTTAAATGCCTCGCGTTTTAATGATTTTGATAATAATACACATTTCTTAAAGGTGTATATGTGTCTTCGATCGTATTTAACAGTGTTAAGTTGAAATATTAATTTCATTTGTAAAAGCAATTGTAAGCATTTCAAAATTATTCAAGATAAGCATATAAGTTGCACTTAAAAAAAATCGATGCAGTGTAAAGTGTAAAGTATTCAACATTTAACAGTGATCATTTCAGTTATTCCAGATTTATATATGGAAAATATATGACATTGTCATTTTTTTTCATAAAAGTTCAAAGTTTCTAATTTTTATTACTCTTGTTCACAATTCCAGAAAAAATAAATTTACACACGGAAACAGCCGTAAAGAATAGTTATACTCTACAATCTGTTTATCATGTTTGATACAAAATTTGTCATTTGTTGTTCTATGTGTTCTATATATTCTTGAGCTTTAAATGAATTGTGTTTTTAGAGGCATATGAACGGTACTGATTTTCTTTAGTGTTGTATAATCATTATATTCACATGTCTAAGTTTTAACTTTAAAAAAAATTTTAATATTTGCTTAAGTCATGCTAGTTAACTGTACTCTCCTGCGAGAGAATACGTTGACATTTTATGCATAAAAAAAGAAACCACCAGCTAGCAAAATTGCTCGACAGAACCAAAACATGAACCCCATCAACTAGGCCCGTATACAATTGAACATGTACCTGTTTGTCAAGAGAACAAACGACGTCGAATTATAAGGATGGCACCATCGTCTGAAAAGAAGTGCGAAGATATGCTGCCTTCTTTTTTATGTATCTAAAAACTTCTTCTTAGAAGTACCAATACCATACCAAGAAAACTTCAGATGGTCAACGAGGAAAATCTACAACGATGTCGAAATAAGACCACTAGATAATGACAATGTTAATTAAGTATTGCGTTAGACTGTAAACATCCATGTTGTACAGTGAATGTTTTTGTTATATGAATCTTTAAAATAAATTTGTCATTTTGCTAAGAAAAGCAAACATTTTAGATCGCGAGGATTACCGACGAGTTGTCCCGACCAGGGCGACTTTATCGAATTAATATGCGAGTTGTCTGTGACTAAATATTGCTTTTAATCTCAAAAGCTAATTACAGGTTCTTAGAATAACTGATCGCATCTGGAACCAGTGTGCCCATTTTTGTTTTCATTGTGAAACAATGACATTGATATAAGGTCATTTTTAGAGATGGTAAAAATGAGGAAATACGAAAATGTTTGAAAATTTAGGCAAAGCCTTGCTAACAGTGAAAATAATCTATGCTAGATTGTATAAATGCATGTTCTGAATGTGAAAGTTTGCTATGACTGTGAACACATTTCTCTTGTCAAGAAAATACTTAAGTTGTGTTCTCTGTTAAGATTTAATGAAAACCAGGAAAATTCAAATTTTTAAACTATAGAATCAATCAAATTTCTTAATAGGCAATTACGTAGGTATTCTTATGTTCTTTTTAAAAAAAATAAACATCAAGCGCATGCATGCTTAAACACCATTTCTTTTTTTACTTCTATATGCAAAATATTAAAAACAGCAACATATATAGAAAATAGTACTAGGGCAACTTTGTGTTCTAAATTTTCTACTCTTGAATATGAAAAAAAATATTGATGATATTCTTGATTTTGAAAAGAGGTGGAAAATGTGGGGGGGGGGTTTACTACGCCATAAAAGCACAAGGATTGAACGATGAATTGTTAATAGCATTATTCATTTTATATTTTATCAATATATCTGTACGACATGACGACCTGTTAAAATCTGTAAAAAGAGGGAATGATTCTGTGTTTTTTTATCTTAGCGACTATCTACGCAGTACTTCAATAATGCAAATGACGACAAGATTTAAAGAAACGCAAAAAATGAGAAAACTGTTTGTGATTTTTATTCAACAATGTCTAATCTATTTTGCCAAAGGAGATTAAATCTGCAATGGCTTATATTATGATTACCTGTTTTGACGTCTGTTTCTAATCACCATCAAACGCAGGTTAATACAAACGGCTGGGACACCGGTTTTTTTAAAGCGTCGTAAAATAGGTATTACTTAACGAGTTACGACGTGTAAATTATTGTAATAAAAATATTTTCAAATTAAATCAATGAAATACAATGGAACTTTTGACGGATTGAACACAAGGATAAACAACATCTGATCATGGTTTCAGTATTTGTTCAAAGGACTATATGCGGTATTATGCATTTCTCGCCCCCAAAATTAAAGTTTTAGAAAGAGCTTTAAAAATAAGGTGGAAGATAGTTGAAATCATAATGAAAATAAGGGAGCAAAGGGTTATCACCACAGTGACGTCATAATGTAGAAATGACGTCATAAAGATTGTCTTATTTTGATAAATTAATATAATGTTTTGGAGCAAAATATGGGTGTTTTCCGATAGTTTTTCGAATGGGAAACATAGAGCGCATCCTTGCTCAAGTACCATTTTCAAGTATGATTTGTATAATTATATGAACAAAAACATATGTAAAAATTATATATGAGCAGACCTGTGCTCTATACTTTCAAATGCAAAATATAAAGAAAAAATGACAATATTTTTATTTGTTTGCAAAATTGCGGGAATTAGCTCATTTAGGTGACGTCATAGATACACAGCTAATGGACAATGATGACTTATATCAGGTTTAAAGTGATAGGCATGCTCTGTATAATGTTTTATGAAGATTTAATTTTTATACGATACTATTAAAAATTTGTTTAAAATTAGGGGCAGATATTTGACCAAATCAAACATAGTCCATTGATTGAAATTGTATAAGTATTTAGAATTTTTGTATAGATAAACGTTCTTATACATGTATACACATATAAAAGGATTTGTCCAACTTTTATCTAGCTATATAATGATCATTTTCAAGAAGGCAGTGATACAACGTAAAAATAAAATACACAGAAGCTCAATTAAACATTGCAAGAACCTAATAACAACACTGCTCGAACACCTAACCATCGCTAAAACTTACTTATTCTTCTATCAGTGAATAATTAGAGATATGAGACATGACATTCAAATTAAATATTTAGAAAAAATAAGCAAAGCTCGGTTTAAAAAGAGGAAAGATACATGCTATATAACATGCACGAGAATACAAAATCAGATTTTTTATACAAAATTCATTCCTCAAAGTTTCCTATATTTTATTTATTCCCAGTCACAAGCTCATTGTAACCGTTTTCGTCCATTGTTTGCACTTTTTATAGAGTAGGTAAATTTATGATTCATTTATTCATTAGATTATAGTACTTCTCATCGCTAACGTTTAATGGCTATATCTGTCGTCAGTGGGTAACCGTCATTTATTATTGTGTCTATCGAGGAAATAAATTCTTTGGAAAAATACAAATATCACCTAATCGCTTTTTTGTAAAATGAGTATACTTATAAAACATGATATGTTGACTTTAATAATGATTTCTATCATTATCTTCACATTCGTGATAATTCGTGATAATTCTAGAATTTCATATTATAAAAGAGATTCTTTTAAAAAGACGGTTTATCGTTTCTTTTCAATCTTGCATCAATGTTTTAGTATCAATGTTACAAGAAATAGCAATTAATTTTAGAATAAATCATATCAGTTTCCATTAGAGATTTTTTTTTTGCAAATAGCGGATAGATAGAATGCCAACACTGATATAAAGGTGTTCTACATTAAATTTATGGTGTTACAGATGACATATTATGAATTGGAATATAGTGTAATTAAGGAAATAAACGCCTGGTTCCATCAGACTGTAGATTTTTCTAATTATGAAATATTAATGTATAAATTGTGATTCATATATCAATATGTGAAAAAACTTTTAACATGAATATTTCAAACACAATAACATTTCCTGGGCCATGCATAGTTACGTTGCTGAGTTTTGGGAAAGGCTTTCAAACGGGGGATTACTCCTTATTTAATTGAGGATATGAGAAATGAGCATCCGAACAGCCCTCGTAAGTGAATTCAAGATAACCAATTTTCATAATTTTAATATAAGTGCATTTATTTTATTCAATTAACAATAAATGCTATCTGTTCACCAAACAAAACAATATCCAATGCACAGAAATAATGATTTTGTGAGACAGTAACCTTTAATAGATAAGAATAATTAGGGTATGTTTAATGTTTTATCCCATAGTATGAATATAAGTAAGTATTTACTATTGTAGACTTAACAATTATAAGTTACGGTGAATACAAGCTATTTCTACTCTTGCCCAGACAAAGATTCTGCGTAGACGTTTAAGAAAAATAAAACACATCTTAGCAACTTTATGACTTTCAGATACTCGATTAATTCCTCATAGCTTTTTTTCTGCCATTGAAAAGAAATGCTTTCTGGTTTGGCCATCAAATCATAGATCAATTCACATTATTTTATATGATGGGTAAATCCATTTATAATCAAATCAAACTAATATGCCGTTTAATGGTTATCGTACAAGATACAAAATATCATGTTCCCTGTGCTCTACTTTGATGTTTAATTGGAACTTTTGTCACATTTTTTTTTTTGCATTTTATTTCTCAACCAAAAATAATAATAAATTTCTTTCGGTTTCAAAATGTTAAAAAAAGAATGAAGCAGTATTATATAAATTCATAAGTCACATGAAATTGTATGTTGTAGTCGACGTCATTGTTAAAATAGATAAATCAAAAAGTCATAAAACATATGTTGCTTTGAAATACAAATATTTCAACCAGTTCTAGAGTTTTAAATGTTCCATTAATTTTTTTCATGTATTTTAAAATTCAAGATGGGCAACTACCTGATTAGTTAGCAATTTGACATTGACATATATTTGTGTAAAATGATTGACTTTACCATGATGCCATTTTTTAAATATGTTTCTCTCTATTCTTTTTTATTGATAACTATTCCTTTATGATAACAATAAAACATTGATTTTTGAATATTTATTTTGCACAAGACACGAATTGGATAGCAGGTGTTGTCAATATTAACCGTCTTTATGAGGAGCATGGGACATGTAAGTACAATGCATGTATTGACAGATAGATAGCTGGATGGATGGATGGATGGATGGATGGATGGATGGATGGATGGATCGATCGATCGATGGATAGATAGATAGATAGATAGATAGATAGATAGATAGATAGATAGATAGATAGATAGATAGATAGATAGATAGATAGATAGATAAAGGTCATCTCACTTGTCAATATTTGTAAAAAAAAAATTTAAGAAGTGGTGTGTTGGAAAGTAAGCATAATCAATAGAATAAATTTATTGTTGGGACTTTATGAAAACACAGTTTGACTGCAACTGACTTGTCTGAAATTTGCTCTAAATAAGGAAGTATATTTTTTTAAATATTGAACATAATGTTAATATCAAAATGTATTTAGTAGACACACTGCCAATTAGCAACATAAATGGATTGACCATATATGAGAATTCAGGTCTCGTTATTGCACACGGTTCGTCTAAAGCGGCAAACTTTGAAATTTGTGTTTTGTGTTCATTCCTTGGGTAACAACGATGGAAGTCAAAATATAGCCCAGCTTAGCTGCAGAACTGTAGATACACGGACAATTCGGATTGATGGACCGTGGAGCTACAGTTCCAATAATTCAAAAAACTGCATATTTATTGCGCACAAAAAGTTGCTCACGGTTTTGGACTAATTAAACTATTTTAGGAATATGTAAAAATTTCAAAACCAAAATATTTCTAAGACATTTTACTTTAGATGTCATTAGTTTACTTGCCTCTGAATATCTTTTAAACTCCCTCACCAGCCCCGTAAAGTGAAACGGCGTGCTTTGTTTACAGGTAAAAATGGCGACTCTTGATTCCGACGTGAAATTAACATACTTCACTTTCCGAGGTCGGTTAGGGTGTTTAGGAAAACGTTTGAGGCATAGAAAGTGATGAATCAGTAGTAAAATCTTTTTTTTTTAATTTTTTGGTATGAAAGTATTTACAGAATATATTCCTAAATTAGTTTAATAAGTCTAAAAACGTGCGCAACGTTTTGTGCGCAATAAATATACAGTATTTTGTATTAATGGAACTGTAGCTCCACGGTTTCCCGTGGCCCTATAGTTCTGCAGCTATCCGAGGAAACGTTTAAATTATTTTCAACTTCTGTTGATCAAATGTTTTAATCCAGTTTGTCTTTTGTTTATCTTTTCGTTGCTTTTTATTCTGCAAAAACTCTCACAATTGACAATGACCTCTCAAACAATACAGATAAATTAAATCAGTCTGTAAATACCTATTAAACCATAAATCTGTTACATTCTCAGTCGGAATCGAATCAGTATTTATTGCCAGCTGTGAAAAGTTATTATGGAGGTTTTGTTCAAATCACAATTTGATCACATGTTTCAATTTTTGCTATAATAGTTCTGAATTATTTGGATATTTTCGTTTTTGGTTTGATCGCCACGAATTCTGGTCATCTACTGAATCAGGATCAATTGTCAGTTTGATCAACTGATCATTAGAACAGATAAGTATTAATCAATTCGATTAACTTTGAATGTAATTAAAGACAGCTTGCATAATTTCTTCCAATTGTAAAATAAAGAGTACATTTTTTTTCGTACCTTGCAAAATGCAAAATATTTCATTGATTCATGCAATCCATATTAACTTCAAATGATGAGTAAGACGGGTTTTTTTTCTTAGAGGTATGTGCTTGTACATATTTGTAATTAATATTCTTTCATGTCTTGTTTGATAAAGGCAACTTAATAAAATATATTTATGTGTCCATGCCTAATAATATGTTACTTTCAAGTTGTTCCATACGCTATAACAATAACTATTTCAATTACTAGCTGTTGTTTCCTGGAGTCAGATCAAAAGGAGCAGAACATTCTACACACTATATATCATAGATATCATATTTCAATCCGGCTTCTGTGTTTGATTCAATCTCTAATGTAATCCAATGCTTTATGCTTTTTCATTTTAGATCTCTTACATCAGATAAGTAATGTGATATAGTTTATCTCTAATTTTGATGATATTATATTAAATATAAGATTTTTTTTAAGTCAAACAAGAAATGTGATAGTCCATCTCTAATTTCAATGATATCATATCAAACATATGATGTATTTATTTTCTTTCACTGGACAGCATGCCTCGCCGTAAACAGCTCCTTTACGTTTTTCGAATTCCATTAAGTTCTATTTCGTTTAAGTTAACACAGTAGGTTTTTCACAAGCAGTATACTACATTTAATGTTTTGCAAACATAGGTATTAAGAGAAATTGAAATAATGTTTAAACGAAATTAATTTGAAGAACTATCGATTATATTCTTGCTATATGATTTTTTAATGAATGAATATGTAATATGATATAATATGTGGAAATTTATAACAAAATCCAATCTCCAATACATTAGGGCGCAAATTCATTTGTCGACTCTCTAAGATATTACGTAGCATACTTCACTTAACCATACTCCAGTAGATTCTATTGACTATAATTCATTCATTCCTGTTCATTAGTAATCCAACAAGGGTTCATCAATGTACAGAAATTCGTTTCCTGGTCATTAGGGTAAGGTAGTATGAGTTCATCCGGTTAGAGTCAGTACATTAATTGACATATAGTAAATGCATTGATTTTTTGATAAAATAGTTAATTTAGTCGCATTAGCTGAATAGGAAGACAATTTTGAGAACATTATATTGATCAAATTTAATAAATGCCGTTTATTTTTTAAGAAGAATATAGGGCGTTGCATGTATACATGTAAATGTATTTTTCATGAAATTTCCTATTTAGATATTATTATATTAACATTAAGGAGGCCGTTTTCCCCTAAAAAGCCCATCCTTTTTAATGTATCTGTGCACATGTGCAGCATTGTCCTGTAATTTACAAAGGTATCAAACTGAAATTATAAACGTAGGAGTTAAAGACGTTTCCGGGAGAAAAAGAGATTAGTAAGTTTGAAACTCCGTCCGCCAAAAAAACTTATCTGTGCATGGTGCGATATAGATGCTCCTTTAAAGTGATTTTTTTTACCATGTTTACATGTAGATAGTCTCGTTAGGGTTTGTTAAACATTTTTGCCTACTGGAATTATATAACATGTACAGATAAATTGTCTCCCATGAAACACAAATCCCAAATCATGAAAATAAAAAAGCTGGAACATGTGACAGAGAAAATGTGCACAGATGGAAGTTACATGTTCTCAGCGACATATACAATGTAGTTTCACTTTTATTACAATACCCTTTGACATCATTGGCAGTTCTTTTTAACAAGAAGTGGAATGCATTTTTGCCAACATTTACAAGGGAAGTGAAGAGACGTATATGTAATCTGCAATAAAAAAAAATATGCAATGCAGCATATGTATAAGAGAAACCGTCAAATAATGATATTATCCCTTGAAGAGGGCTCGATGGTCGTGGCCATTTTTAAACTGTATTGATCTTTTTTAGAAGAAGAGATCTATATAAAAATATAATAAAATACCCTAATTTAAAATGTAACATTTATGAATTTTATCTTTATTGAGTAATAGTTCATAGGTAAACAAATCGTATCTGAAAGTTTCTGGTAGATCTGATGGTTAATTTGTTAACCATCGAGCCTCATCAAATAAACTTGACATTTAATTTGAGTTCCATGTCTACTTCAGAGTGGGATTTCGAACTATCAATGAATATTGATAGAGATATAGAAATATATTTAATCAAAGTGTTTGCGGATCACCATGCCAGTAAAATCTTACTACAGCAATTTAAATTTACGGTTACATTGAATCAATTGTATATATTATAATGTGTAAAAAAAAAAAAAAAAACTCAATTTGGGGAACAATAAGTAATTTCCTATCATAAAAACAAATTTTTAAAAAAAATCAAATTGTTTGAAGATTTTTGATGACCAGATATTTTTTGTGTAAACATAGAACCCAACTTAAAATAACAACAATTTACATTTATTTTTTCCAAAAGATTATAACTCACAAAACAGTCATAAAAGTTCTTGGTCCAAACCATGCTTGTCTCATTTCAACTAAAAAAGAAACATAAACAAAGCTAACCTTAGTACTCCTGAATAAACAGAAGAACAATAGTAGAAAATGACATGAGGTGATAACGAACAGTGTTCAAAATCAAAAGTCAAAAAAAAAATACAGAAAAGGAGCAGAGCAGACCTCTAAAAAAAAAAGAAGTAGGATCAGGTGCCATGGAGGAGTGAGAATCCTCTGCTGACCGGTCACACCCGCCATGTGCTCTTTGTCGTGATCGGGAAAAACGGAAAAGTCCGTAGACAATTAGATGATTAATTATGCTTAGAAGTAGCTTTACAGATTGACGAAAAATATTCATGTAATAATGACTCTGAGGGTTCGTATATAGTTACAATACGTATATCTGTTGATAATTGAGACCAACGACCGATCGATACACGGTCTTGGTATTGATTGTTTGCAAACTTGTGTGAAAATATCGGAAAAACTTAGAAAACGACGATTATTACTCCTAATAAAGTCGATTCATAATCCATGGCTGCAGAAAAGCAAACTTATCTTTTGAGGGGAATTTAAACCTGTGATTAGGAATAATACCACATCTGGTTAAAAAATGATTATATTGAGAAATATTTCTGAAACGAAACATTTCGGAAATAATTCTGAAAATGCCACCAGCAAAGTTATACTTCTTCAAGACGGACTTTTAGTTCCCGTTGGTGTAGTCATGCTTTTAGAAAATATGATCTCAATCATTTTACTTTGGAAGTGCACACGGTTGTTGTTTCAAATCCGAATTTTGTCCTTGAATTTAGCGATTTCTGATTTTCTCACTGGATTCTTTTTGGCCCTTCCGAACACCTTATTCTACGAAAAATACCAATGTGATATCAAGAAATACCCTTGTTTTTTGTTCGTTAACGTCTCTCTTTTGATTGTTACAATGATGAATCTAGACCGGTGCTTTGTTTTTGCTTTTGCCATGCGATATTATTCGTTTATCACGAAAACATTTATCATGATAGTGTGTGCTTTGGCTTGGATTTTCGGGATTTTTCTTACATACGGAATGTTTTTTGACTATGACGAAAAATTCGGCTTTTCCTGTGAACTTATGGCTTTTTCAACGAAAAATACAATCAATACTATATTCCGGTGTACCTTAATTTGTTTTGTTTTACTGAATCTCATTATGTTTGGATATCTGTTGCATCAAATAAGAAAATGCGTATACCAAGTTCATCATACACAAACCCCAAAAGTACCCCAAAGGCAATCAAGGGTTGTTCGTAAAATAGCACTTTTAGTTGGAATATTTCTAGCTGCTTATTTTCCTTTTGTGGTGATATATACGTTTCCAATATTTGACATGAGATCTCAATTAGGAAGGAACATTTACACTTCTACAGCTTCTTTGGTTCTTCTTAACAGTGCATTTAACCCTATTCTCTACGTGTGGAGGTTTTCCGAGCCACGATATCACATGAAAAAATGTCTTTGTTTCTGGAACAAACAATGGCTGAGGACAATCGACCAAAAATATAATCAAGACTGTGCTTCCTTTGATATTTATACTAGGAGAAAGTAGAGGAATAAGTATTGATTTATCAATTTTAAAAAATAATGTTTATAACAAACTATGCATCAGTTTATCTTTTTCCAATAAAATATAACGAACGAGAGTTAACGGATTTGGTAAATTTAATGTCTGTGACACCAAAAATAAACTTAAAGCTTATGCTACTTAAGCTTTCTAAAAGTTAATCTTTGATTTTCGTTATTTTAAATTTTAATCATTTCAGACTGCTCGGTACACTTTACTTATTTGCAAGAAAAACTATAATCTTGAGCTGTAAATGTTTATTCAAAACCTTCAGAATATACAAGTGCATATAAAAGCACTATCTGCACGATCATGAACATGACTCTTTGTAGCGCCGCCTTTTTAGGGACATGATCCTTCGGTGAGAACAATATTATCCAGAGCAATATCTCCTCTCACTTGATTGCTCTTGTTTCCTCCTCGGACAGTTCTTATGATAACCTACAATGAAATTAAACAATTCTCTAACTCCTAAATAAATTGTTAATTAAAGGACTATGTACGATAAAGGCCTAAAATGGCCCTCTAAAATGAACATCATCATTTTACTGTAATTCTTTGTTTTCTTTGTACATATATATATGTGATGTTTTTACATAATGTTCATTTTGATTCATCTGCTCACAATGAAGAAATATGACATCGTAAAGACAACCTTTTCCCGCCATTTTTTGCATTTTTAGCATAAAACAGCTTGTTTTCAAGCAGTTTTTCTTTCAGAAAACATAGAGCGCATGCTTGAACAAACAAAATATTTTAATCAGAGATGTATCTAGCCAAGACTAATAAGTGACAAAAAAATTTTCCTTGTTCAAGCATGCGCTCTATATTTCCCATTCGTAAACATATAAGAAAAATGTCAATTTTGGACTGATTTTGATTGAATTAAAGAAATAGCGTCACTTCTGACGTCATATACTACCAGTGAGTGCAAATAAATCAAATAAACAGGTTAAAAATATATTTTATATCAACTCTTTTAAAAAATAACATAATATTTTATTGGAACAGAAACACTCTAAAAAGTGGCTAATTATGGGGGCAAAATTTAACTCATATCATATATAGTATATAAAAGACAATATAATCACAATATTTTGAATTTGACATATTTATTTGAGCTTACCATATCCGATGACGTCAGAGTCAGCTGCTCTGTTATCAGAAACCAATCGTTTGACTGTTGTCCGTTGAATTGCCTCCTTATAGTTTCTTGTGATGCGCTGTCTTTTGTTAAAACTGATAGTGATCCAACATCTTTTCCGTACATGAAGGCCCAGAAGCGAAGACAATGAGTTCCAGCTAGGAAACATTTTTTTTTTAAATTCATTTTACAATTAACGTCAGCTTACTGCATTATTTCTCTATAGCCAATCAAGAACCTTCTAAAAAATAAAAGGCACATTTTCTTAGTTTTGCTTTTCTCTTGGACGACGGTTAAATAATTAATCCAAATATTTTTGTTCTGTTCTTCTCCTATAAATCAAAAACATAACGTTTTCAAATGATATCAAATCTCGTGTTCTGTCTATTGTACAGGTTACCCATCATGTAACTAAAATGTGTCTGCCCAGTAAATATTACAAATATAAAATCTTATAAAAAGTGAGAAATATTTACCATTAAAGCTGACGCTTGTTTCCAAGGAGGCAACATGACCTGGCAACTGTCCAGAAATTTCTGTGTACTTATAGAAACTTCCTGTTTTAGCACCAAGAGGTCCTGTCAAGGAAGTTGGCGTTGATCCCTTAAAAAGAATAAGATACAAGATAATAAAAAAAATATTATTCTTCTTTTATGAAAAATTTTTGAAGATTTTTGTATTTTGATTTTGGATTTTTTTATCGTGAATTTTTTTTTTTTTTCTAAATATTATTTCACGGAAATATATTATTATAATTATCTTAACTTTTTAATTTCAAAAACTATATTTTTGTCCCTTTTTTTATATCTAACAAAAAAGAATTAAAACCTACGCTATTTCTCGTAAAATCGAAGTCGTCACTTGTACTCTCAATAAAAGCACAGTTGGATTCATCCACCGTCTCAAAATCGCAGATGTACGTAACTACAGCTGAAGAAATTCAACATATGAAATTAATGAATCTGAGAATGTAAAACTGCGTTATATCTTTTCGTATATTTATGTTCTTCTATAAGATGATTTTTACTCAGTCGAACTAAAAGCGGGTGTGAGCTTATTTTACTGGCGTTTGTAGTCATTTGGCATCGTTGTTTGCGGCAAATTTACAATTTCTGAATAGATAAAAATTAAGACAATTCGTTCTAAAGGAAATGAACCCTGTAAGATTGATATTTCTTTTTCAAAATGATCACAATGTGATCATTTGAATAAGGAAATAATTAGGGAAAAGAAAGAAAAATATTTTCCTTTTTACGTAGATACCTTATTTTCTCCATATGACAAATAAAAGATAAAACATACTCAACCATTATAACCCTGTGAATGGCAAGAGAGATTAGGTGAAATTTTATATTGAATGATTATAAGAGGAAAACTGAAAAATGTTTCATTAACAGAATAAGGAAATATTGAAGAGGTTTCAGAGTCTTCAAAAGAAATTTGAAATAGAACAGAAAATTACTCTGACAAGGCATGTTCTTTTCACCGTATATACAAAAAAAATAGCAATAAGATTACATGACTTTAAAAGAATATTCCGACTATTTTATATGTACGACATACATGTAGTAAAAAGAGGGCTACTTGTTTCACATTTTTGAGTTGTTGTTAAATTGAACAATGTTGCCCAATGGCCTCTTTTTGTGTATTAACATCACATTTCCATAATTTTTCAGACATTAATAGGGTCAAACAAGGGGGTTAATGAAGAAAAAATCCACATATTTAAGCTTTATAATTTGAACATTTTCCTATATCTTTAAACAGAGCTCTTCGTCTAAAGGGGGTAGATAAATGTAAATAGTATATATGTACGTGTACAGCTTAAAAATGGCCACGACCATCAAGCCATTAAATATTTGAAGCATAATGCGCTCTTACCAACATCACAGAAATCACCCGACCAGCCAGAGTCACACTGACATTGGAAGGACCCTTTATCTTCCACGCACTGTCCGTTGTTACAGTCTATTCCTATGCAAGGGTTTCCAGCATCTGACTCAAGAAAAACGTGTAATTGTAAAAACAGAACCTGATCAAGTTTATTATTTTATCCGATTCAACATAAGTCTGAACGGAATAATCTTAGACAATCACTAACACATCATATTCTGTTTGACGTTAAAGTGAGAAGGTAAATGATTTCATATTTATAAATTCTAGATTGTTTTATTTCACATTAAACAAGCAAGAGGCCCATGGGGTCACATCGCTCACCTGAGCAACAATGGCTTTATATGGGTGTTCAAAGGATATTGTGCTATATGGCCTCTCGGTAGAATAACAAAAAAAGAATAACAAAAAGTATCCAAATTTTACACTTATTTTCATACACTTAATCTTTGACATTGTACCTTTATGAATTACCATTTTTACCAAAAACAAGATCCTATGCAAGATATAAAACAAAATTTTTGGTAGGGGTACACTGTTAACTTCCTCCCTCCACCCCTCACTTTATAAAGCGATCAAAATATATGAGAGCATGCATACAGGTACGTTTTCTTCTTCAACTACTAACTAGTTATTGTATTTTATTTTAAAAAATCCTATATGTGAAAGAAGAAAATTGTACCTCAATGCATTCAAATTAAAAACATCCAAAAAATTTAATTGGTCTTCCGCATTATAAACGATTGTTGTTTACCAGGCGTGAACTCGTGTGACGTTTTATAACCTTACTGACTTGATCGATGAATACACTCGAATGAAAAATGTTGTCATGCGATATGTTAAAGAGCTATTATAATCAATGCATAGGCGTCGGAACCGAGGGTGGGGCTAAGCCCCCCCCCCTTTTTGCAAAGTGAGACATAGCCTACTCAAAATCCTTCTTTTTTTTTGCTTGTTCAGATTTCTGATAAGGTCTAGCCACCCCCCCCCCCCCCCCTTCACCCACTTTTAATTAGCTTCCGACGCCACTGCAATGTATTGACAGGCATATCACTCTATTTTACTAAGGCCCACCCTTTATTTTCATCTTTATTCAAAAGCGATAATACATTTATCCCCGTAACAGTAATGTTTTAAACTGTTTTAAAGAGGTCGTTTTTATTTAACTGTGTCTGAAAAACCATCAAAGTTGGTGTAGATATCATAATTCATCGTATAAGGAGGGGGCCCCAGAGAGTAGTAACAGCATATTATGATCCTTTTAATTTTTCTGTACAAGTATTTAACGTTTAGCGAGACATTTCTAGTGATTAATCAAAATTTCCAAAAATTCCAAAATACAGGCGATAGTTCCCCTCAAGTTAAAAAGCATAATTAACGAAAATGAAACGAAAATCAAAACAAGCTAAAACCACCGTCACAAGTTAAAATGTCAACGCATTGAAATATTTAACCTCAATTTACTTCACAAAATCGGCACAAATATATTTTGCATGTTTCAAATATTCCCTTCGCACGTAAACTGTTGCACAACAAGCAAATTCATCTTTGTCAGTTTGACCCGTTTGTCATGCGTTAAACATGGCTGCTTCCAAGAAAGAACTTTCGTTTTCGAGATATGGAATACCGAACCCGAAGTTAATAACTGATTGACCGCGATTATCTCTTTATCATTATTTTCGTAAATTACTCAAATTTGAAACAGAATTAGCCCATAATTTTTGCAATTTATATTTTCCTTTCCATAAGGATTATTTGTGCTAAATTACGTTGAATTTTACTCAGTAGTTCTTGAGAAGAAGATTTTTTAAAATGCACCCCCCTTTTTCTACAGTTTCGAGGTTTTCTCCGCTTTGAATAAAGATCGGTCTTTCATTTCTGCAATTTATATTCACCATACCATAAGCATACTTTGTGCCAAATTTGGTTGAAATTGACTCAGTAGTTCTTGAGAAGAAGATTTTTTAAAATGCACCCCCCTTTTTTTTTTACATTTTCGAGGTTTTCTCCGCTTTGAATAAAGACCGGTCTTTCATGTCTGCAATTTATATTCACCATACCATAAGGGTACTTTGTGCCAAATTTGGTTGAAATTGGCCAAGTGGTTTTAGAGAAGAAGTTCAAAATGTGAAAAGTTTACAGACGGACGGACAGACGGACAGACGGACGGACGGACGGACAGACGGACAGACGGACGACGGACAAAATGTGATCAGAAAAGCTCACTTGAGCTTTCAGCTCAGGTGAGCTAAAAAAACCAAACAACGATAGTGACCTAAAAATGAGGCCTAAACTTCGTATCCGGAGTAAAAAGTGCTTATACAAAAAAGGTGTTTGTTAGCAACTCACCACATAATTCGGGAGAAATTCGAATATTATCAACAGCTAGTTCTTGTTCTCCGTTAACACCTTCAAATATGATCTAAAAAAAATGACATTGTGTGAAAAAAAGACATTTACACTAACAAAACTATTGATATAACTTTTAGTTATGGCTGTGTCAGATATTGGTTTTTTGTGGGTTTTCTTTTTTTTTGGGGGGGGGGGGGGGCAGGGGGGGGGGGGGGGGGTTACAAAATTACCTTCATATTTTCCATTGAAGGCAAGTCTATCTCGGCTTGTACCCACGAATTCGCCGTATTGGTATCGAACACGTGAGGTGGTGACGTAGTTCCAGAGTCTCCCATTACATAGACATTCAGACTTGTGACTGCAGAACTCCCAACATTTCGATCCGATATGACGTAATTAAACCTCAAACAGCGATTCGCACCTAAAGGTATCAACAAAGACACAATATCGTGACGTTGATATTTCCTATAATAAATCTTATTCTTGCAAGTCTACTTCTATCCCCATTAACGGAACAATAAACATTGATTTCAGTTTCTCTATATATGTTAAAGTCAAAATCAGGATTTTATTGATACTATAAAGACTGGAAAGAAATCGCCGCTTTGCATTATGGTATTAAAAAATTCAATTTTTATAAATCAAAATTACGTTTGGTATTATTTGTTTTATGTTTATTATAGGAAAAATTAATTTTTATTGATAAAACATTTTAATTGATTCTTATCGTATCAAACAGCACCAACGTCTTGTACTACCAAACATTGTTGTTTTGTTTATCTCAAATCATTTATAAACTTTTACTTTGAAATACGACTGAAGTCTGCATCTTAGCGGTGGCACCAATAGCCAAAGGAACCCCGAATCCATTAGGATAATTCCACAATTCAGCCACGAGTGAACCGTCAACAAGTGTAATTTGTCCTTGACCGAAGAAAGGATTCTATAATTAGCAAAGAGGAAATGAACTTTAAAGTTGGCATGAACAAAAACAACTATAGTACTAAAGATGCAACATTAGGACGTGTGTTCCGCATTTTCACTTATAGAGAATGGATAGAAAATAAGAAAATATTGTGAAACATGATTTCCTTTAGCAAATAGATTTTTCAGTGTCTAACACTCAAGAAGAAAGTATTTAACGCAATATGTTTAATAAGATATTACCGCTGTGGTAGACCACTTAAAATCTGTTCCTTCTACGAGTTCCATCAGTGTTGAAAAATCCACCTCAAAACTATCGACCACGGTAGCAGAAGCTAATAAAAAAATATATTGTTTGATACAGGCGAAAAAATATCGAAAAGTCAGGAAGCGTCAGTTTCCGACCATGGTACATCGCTGAAAATCTGGATAAATTCAATTCCATAAAATAAAAAAGCATTTAAAATTATCAAATGATTCAATCTATGAATTTTCAAAAAAAATGAGTTGATTTAGCATTTGTTCTAAATGTTAACCGATACCTTTCTGATACAGACTAAACTATTTGTTCAGTTGTCAGATATCAAACATTAAAATAAAAAAAAAATTCAAGAAGAGTTATTTTTGAATTTGTAAAACATGCTGAAATCAATCTCTCTCTCTCTCTCTCTCTCTCTCTCTCTCTCTCTCTCTCTCTCTCTGTTATTACTTTGCCTATGGTATATTATGTTGTTTATTTTTTAGTTTACCAGCAATGGTATCGCAATTAACACCGGAATAACCATCAGTACAGTCGCAGGTATAATCATCGATTGTGGCGCCATCTGTACACGTGGCGGGGTATTTACATGGATTACTAGTGCATGCTGGAAACAAAATTAGGGATAGAATAGAGCATTTGGTGATTACTGAGTTTTGAGTATAATGTAGCTTTTCTTTTACATCGTGTTGACATAAAACATGAATCAATTCCAACGTTTTCCTTATATAATGTTAACAATAATCAAATCTATTTTTTAGAAATGCGGGTTTTTTTTATTACGATTAGAAATAAGCTAGTGACAACGTTGGATTACTCCTTCCTTTGCCTTCGAGTTATATTTCTTTTGTTTACTGAAAAGATCTGAATGACATAACTATTATTGACCTGATGGAGCAGCCTCCACAGTAAAGGTGAATCCTGTCCCTGGGGCCACTGTGCTGTAGGTCTCACTGTCAAACCTGATGATCATCATGTTGCTTGGTCCAAGGAGCTTTTTGGTAAATACGCCTCCGCCAGTGTTACCACACACTCTAACAAAAACAACATTAAAATTTTTCAATCGATTTGTCGATTTTGAAACCCAAGCAAGATATACGTTCTGTTTTCTTTTAAGATACAAAAATTCGACAAAATGTTAAATCTGGAAAAATAAAGTTATATTATTTGAGAAATACCATATTGAATATTTATTATTGATAAATATTTAGCTTATAAATGCTTACAATTTCCCCGGAGAACCAGCCAAGTAATCTTTTATTTCTAGAAAATGGAAACAATCGTTTTGGTCGCTTGTAGGGAGATCCATAGAGTTAATGGTCATCCTTATCTTTGTTTTGTCTGCACCCTGAATATATAAAACCATGAAACATGAAAACATGTTTGACATTTTTTTCTTTCGATAAAAAAATATACCAACACAAACACAGACATGACAGTGCTGTGATTGCAAAGGCATTCTCTTAGAGAAATAAAATGAATAATGCAAATTTAAGATTAATTTACAAATGCATTTTTTTATTTACTTTTTAAGACTGTATAATCTTTTCTATCTTTGGTTTAATTTGTTTATGTTTATTTTTACGAAGATTGGTACGACGTGGTCATAAAGCAAATAGCAAGGTCCTCAGTGGTTCAATAAGACAACGAAACGTACAGTACTAAACTCCAGATAAAAATGAATGGCAAATCTTTCTTTAAGAAACCGTTCTCTTACGTTTCAGGTGATTTTTTAAACTTTCATTACTAATATTTTGAACAAAATGTTTAAAATATCTGCATAACTAGATAAAAATGTATTCTTAACATTTTTTTCAATCATTCTAAAAAAGAAGGCAATGATAAGTAGATGCTCCTATATGTTCTTATATGTATATAATTCCATTGGTATTGCAGAAAATGAAAATCTATTTTCAAATGTACAGTTATTCTTAAAGGTCGGTTTTGACTTGCTAATATTCATTGTCTTTACAAAGCTACATACACTTTGTCTTTTAATTTTTTTGCCTGTATATCTACTGTCATAATTTCAACCATTAAAACGTGTTCATGTATCTATTGACCTTTGATACTTGTGTGTTTAATATTGAACATCCCTTTGTATTGTTACTAATTATGTAGGAAAGGGCGTTCTAAGTTTTAGGACTTGTTCCCAATCCATTTGTTCACACCAGCAAACAATAATATATGTTCAAATCAAATCAAATCCTATATGTTACTTACAGGAATTTTTCTTCAGATGTATTTTTTCAGTTGAATTTTCTTTTTCCTTCTTTTCCAAGTTTATTATCTTTCGACTATGCAGGCCAAAACATATCCCAATTATGTGCCGTTTGGCGTATGCGGGCTAACTATGTTCCTTTCCGATTACCGTTTAAAAATACGGGCATCGTTATTTTGAAATAAGTAATAATTTGTCTGTACGTCTGACAGCAAGTTTTCGACAAGAGTGTCGGTATATTTGTTTATGTTTGTTCACCTATTTTCTTCTTACAAATAATTCACTACTGATTGATTCATATTTTAGGGAAAACTACAAAGGCAAGTTGTTGGAAGTTGATTGACATTGCAATTTTTCTTGGTTAAAATGTACATGTATAGTTGATAGTGAATCAATACAGCATTACCTTGACCAACCATGAGCAATGGATTCCTGTCTGATAGGGTGACAGGATAACCTGCTGAGTGCCTCCTACATCCAAAGTAATAATTTCCCCACAGCCTTCAAAACAATGAAACTAACAGTAAAAGACAAAAACTGTAATATAATCAAATCATGTTTAGAAAATGGTTTAATGTTATATCAGAAGTTATTCCACCGATAGTTGTTTCTAACAGCAGTGCTTCGTACGACATGCTTAAGGAAAAGTTATTATTTCGGAAGAACATTTTTATAGACTTTGAATAGAACTTGAGGGTTTTTTTCAGTACGGGGGACTGAAACTTTTATATTATTGACAAAAAGTACGGGGAGAGGGGGGTACTTTCCCTGTGATGCACGTTTTATGTTATAGAACAGAACAGAACAGAACAGAACAGATCATTTATTTCTAATTCAGAGTCCAGAACAGACAAGTACATATTAGTATAATTACAAGAGAAAGACAAGCCAATGATAGTGTAAAAATTATTAAAGTATAACAATTATAGCAAAAGACAATGTTAATTCCAACAATATTTCACTTAAAAAAGGAGTACTATAGCATGTTATCATTTATAAATCTGCCCACAAGATTAAGGATTTCCTTGTCTTCAATATTGAGTAACCAAAAAAGTTTTTGTTCATTATCCAAGGCTGAAAATTTTGGAAATTTGCTTTTAATTAACTGAAATATTTCTTTTCTTTGATGATCATATTTGTCACATGTAATCAAAAAATGAGTTTCATCATCTATACTGTTACAATTACATCTATTACATAATCGATCTTCTCTAGGGATGTTGGTAAATCTTCCCACTTCAATTTGCAATCTGTGACAGGAAATTCTTAATTTACATAGAGATTTTCTGTGATCAAAATTTTTAACTATTGACAAATAATTTTCATAACCCCAATGTTGTTTGAGTTTTACATATGTGCTTAATTTACCATCAGCATAGATTTGCTGACTTGTATACCAATTTTTTACATAATAATCTAATAATGTTTTATAACAGACTGACTTAAATTTATGTTTTCCATAAAAAATTACTTCATCTTTAATATTAAGAATTGTTCTTAATTTTTGTATAAAAGCAAACCATGAATTCTTGCCGGTTACAAAAAGATTTTTACTACATTCATATGCATCTTTAAGTAGAGGAAATTCTGTGGACAAATTTTCAAATCTATACCAACTTTTGATTAACAATCTTACAATATCATAATGCAAGGGAAACCTTCCCAATTCAGACAACACTGCAAAATTTGTACTTTTCCTGTGAACACCAAGGATATATTTATGACAAACATTACGCAAATACTACCGGTGACTTCTGCCGTACTGTGACAGTGTATGCCTGATTTTCATAAAAATTTGTTTTCACAAGTTTCTCTTTTTTTCAACTATTTTATTTTTTTAATCTACTATAAAAACACAAGTATTGAATACAAATTTTAAAAATGATTATATTATACAATTAAAGTATACCATTGAGGGAGTCAGTAAGATTCCAGTTTCCCAAGAGCAAGCCTATTTCCCGAGGCGAAGCTGAGCGAAGCATGCTTGCTTGAAGGGAACTGGAATCTTGCTGACTCCCTCAATGGTATACTTTAATTGTTTTATTATACCCATACAAACAATAAATCAGAAGGAGGTTCAAATTAAATATGAATTGGATTCTTCACATTCCCAACAAATTATAACAAAAAATGTCAAAGTAAATTGCATTTGCTTTGTTATGGTGTATTTTTATAGCCAATAAAAAAGGGCGTTGCAATCAGATTAAATTATTTGATAATGAATATTCATGATTTTCTTTGGAATATTTTGGAACGTTTTCTTAGATCAAATAAAATTGCTAAGTGTTCCCGAATAGGTGTGTATCAGTTCATCAAACTGACGCGCCTTTTTGATGGGAAATAGTCTTTTGCAGGGAATCAGTCTGTTTTCGGTGGTTTTCAGTAAATCAGCAAAAAATATCGAATTACTCTTATATAGTGAAAAAAGTGGAGGAATAATCATTTTTTATTATGCTAGTTATTTTGATTTCTTGTTTTTTCAATCAATGCCATGTTTTTATATTACTACAATGGTTTCGTATGCAAATTTGTTTCTTAAATAAGACATGATTGCTTAATAAAATGTCCGTTACCGTTAATGATTTCATGTGTAGGAACTTTACGTTATTTTCATTTTTAAAAAACTATTTTCAAGATTCACTTTTAGTCGCTTTTTATGCCACACTGGTCAAACAAAAAAGAGAAGCTGAGTAGAAATATGGAAATAAAAAATCGTAAATGTTGAAAAAAAAAATTTACTGGTTGCGTGGTAATAGAAAGTAACACTTATATAATAGTATCTTATCCTTAATGTTGTTTGATACACTTATAAGAACTTCATCTATTTTAATGCTGTACCTGGCGATGTATCTAGCTCTGTACAATCACTTCCGGTCAAACCTTCTGGACAGACACAACTACAGACGCCATTGTTTTTCATAAATCCTTGGTTTTGACAAGGGGGTACACCAACACAGCTATCTAAAATGAAAAATAAAAATTGTGTAATTAAATAAAGTGTTATTTCTGTTTGTTTTGTATCATCCATCTATGCCATTTTTTTTTATTCTTCATTAGAACAAGGATACAAGGAGATTGACCGCTGCAGCTATATAAAATGCAAATAATTATGATTAAAATCATAATAGACTTTATCATTCTGTTGAATAAATTATATACCAGCACAGTGATAATATGCGTTCAGCTCTGCGATATCATAAAATGATAGGTCAACCAGCGCCTGCGTAGTCAGGTAAGTCAGGTCAGGGTCTTTGGAGATCATATAAGTCTGTCCCCCGTACTGAAAAAAAGTTTTATTCAAGGTATATCAAATGTTTCCCCGTAATAAGAACTTCTGCTAAAGACATTTGAAAAAAAAAACCCAGTTTTATTCAATGTACATCAAATGTTTCCCCGAAATAAGAACTTCTGCTTAGGATATTTTTTAAAAAAACAACAGTTTTATTTAATGTCCATCAAATGTTTCCCCGAAATAAGAACTTCTGCTTAAGACATCTGAAAAAAAAAAAACAAAAGTTTTATTCAAGGTATATCAAATGTTTCCCCGAAATAAGAACTTCTGCTTCACATGTCTTAAGAAGCGAGTAAATGAACAATTTAAAAGTAAACATTCACAAATATTGTCAACTGTATTTCTATGAACGTACCATTTTTTTATGAAATAACAAGCATCTATTTATTTGTTGTACGACACTACCGGTATTTGATTATGATAAAAATCATTTCAATTAATCGCTAATGCATACTTTTAAAAAATTTCACGTGCTTAAAAAATGTTGTTGTTTTGCATGTTTAATATATAAAATCATTGATTTATAAATCTATCCATGACAGATTACATTCATATAAATCAAATTTTATGTATCAATATTAAGAAATCGCTCGCAATAAACTAAAAAAAAAACTGTGTCAAAATTCACATACCGACAAAGCGTATTGCAGAACGGAACCAAGATCATAATTTTGAGCGTTAGTTGTATGTATTCCTACATAGTTGAATTCCGATAATGAAGAAATTGCGTTCCAATTGAATGAAATAAGTCGGTTCCTGTCGGCTATTCTGGATTGTTCGTGCATTGCCCCAGAAGCGTGAAGCATTTCATGAAGAGCTGTATCAACCTAGTATTATGTTAAGTTAATAAAAAAGTATATACAAACATCAGTTCTAACAATCGTTAAAGTATTTCATGAAATAAAAACCAATCATTCAATTATTATGAGATCATACAGCAGAACTCACATAATCGCAGCCAGGCGCGTACAACCAAAGAGGTTGTTGTCCGGCATACAGGCAGCCAACGTAGGATGCACACCTGCAATTCAATAGGAAGAAAAATTCTCTCCTTAAACTACTACAAATTACAAAATCTTAAAATCGCCTTTTACTTTAGTTTAGCATAGTATTCACTTCAGTACTCGTAACAAGTTTTTTTTCAATTTTAATGTGTTGGTTATGTTTAGAATTTTAAAAGATTTGAACTAACATTTGTCTCTGTTGGTTCGTATTTAAATAAACTCACCGTTGTTGGTTGCCTATGACAGTGATATAATGTGTTTCTGAATTTCTTGGAACCCACTTAACACATCCCGCATCATTGAATTTGGAGACGGCTTCATTAAACACGGACTCTATTCTTGCTTTGGTTGCTATAAACAATTACAAAATTGAAATAATGACTTCAAAAGTATTAAAAAACTAAATTTGTGTTACAGGTATACGTAGCCTAAATTATAGATTAAGATATCGTAAATTTCAGAATCGTGCTCGATTTACCTGGAGAACGATATGTTTGGAATGAAATTTCGTAAGGAATTTCATTGTTTGGCCACATAAGATTTGGTAAATCAACAAATATCCTCTTTCTTCGTCCGGCTCGTGGTCTCTGATAATATAATTAAGAAGTGTAATTAATGGCATCACTTGAAAAAATTTTTATGAAATTTCACGAAGACAGCAGGCATTAGAAACATCGATCAGATATGATCTAGCAAATACAAATATTCAATTTTTACCTCCCGTGGGTGTGCCATTGGATGATAATCATATTGTACAGCTTCTCGGGATGCTTTTGGCGTCGTGTTAATATTTTTGGGCTTAAAAATGTCAAAACGTCCTTGAAATACTTATTATTATTATCTTATTTTACTGAGTTATTGAACATTTTCAGTTGAATTACGCATGTTATTTTTTTTACGAACTACAAGCACACTGATAACTGTTCTTCTTGAGAAAAAAATTTAGGTTTATTTACTTTAATATTCTCACTTCTTACATAGATGAATCAGTTTTTTATTAAAGTTACCTTTGTCTTTACTCCGTCTTTAAACACAATAGTTCTTTCAGCCATATTTTGCTCCCGAGAATTCACGTCTAGTTTTGACTAAAACCAGAAAATGATCCGCTCTTACTAAATATATTATCAAATTTGAACAAAAACTTCAAATCCGAATTGCTTGGCATAACAACATACCACATTCAGTTTAGAAGGATCCATCGGCTTCAAATTTGGAGACCTTTTTTCCCGGGACGAGTGATGTTCATGATCTATATTTGGATCTGAGAATTTAAAATGTTGAATTATTATTAAAAAGTGCGTACATTTGATATTATACCGCTTTCTTTTATAGCATGCTTGGAATTTAAATTCTAACAAGATGGGGTTTTTTTTAATGATTACCATTGTGCGGTGGAACTATGTTGCATTAGTCTTTTTCACAATAGTTTCAAATTTTTCATGCTTTGAGACCTTCAGTCTTCATATATTTACATTTTTTTTAAAATACTGTTAATAGTTAGTTTTGGCAATTTTTTTTATCCTTTTTGAATAAAATCATTATTTTCCACATAATGATACACATTTACTGCATATAAATTCTAATAAGTTCTCACTAAAAATATTTGATTTTTTTTGGGGGGGGGGGTCGTATTTGTATTTTTAAATAACATTTAAAAAATTATTTAAAATGTTAAAATAAATTTTGAAATACACTAAGTTTTAAGGTTTGTTTTAAAGTAATGAGTGGTACTTTTTCAGTGATTATTACGCTGACTGTTGTAAATTTTGTTAGAAGAAAAGTAAACCGAAAAATGAATTTTTAAAATATTTTAATTAGTTTCTATACTAGAGTGGTCTTGCATCCATGCATGAATATAAATAGAATTACATCCCAAGAGTCGGATTTAACACCAAGACTCTCTCTCTCTCTCTCTCTCTCTCTCTCTCTCTCTCTCTCTCTCTCTTTCTCTCTCTCTCTCATATTATGCCAGCTTCCTAGTAATTTAATCGAGTTGAAAATTTGCCTATATTATACAAGTCTAAAAGAAACTTTATCTTACATTTTTAAAGCATATTGAAACATATTTATTAATCCCAAACTGATATGTTTTCAGATACACTACAATATAGCTTTCTAATTAGATATACATGTATATATGTTTATCATATTAAAAGTTTTAATGAATAAAGGAATCCAAAAAGATTCTGAGATTTTCGTTATGGTGATCTAGCTGTCATGCTGTCATATAGAATACTATGTCAAAAGAGATAAAATACAAATAAACATGTATATTTTAAAAAGGCAAAAAGGTAATTTCATCAACAAAATAAGAAATAAGAAACTTACTACTCATGGAGGTCCCTTGTAGCAAAGTAAAGTGGATGATAAGTAAAAAAATAAATGAACAGCCAACTTCTGGGGTTGCGAATCTTTGCCGCATGGCTACAGAATGGGCAGCTGAATTAGCTGCATTTGTGTGAGTGTGCAGATATATATTTACTCACCTAACCATCAATCAAAAATTGAATGGAATTTAGATGTGTGACGAAGGTGATATCGTCAATTCATTCTTTATATAAAATATTTCTTGATAAATCTTTACTTATCTTTATAGTTTCAAATTAAATTCATTTTCTGTCAATTTTTTGTTTGAAAACTATTGTTATCAAAATATATCTTTATATACTTTCTGCGAAATCTGAATAACACATCGACAACACAAATACCTTTTTACGGTGTATTTTAATGTGGTTTTTAATCTCTTTGTTCCTGTCAAATGTTTACTGACAGAAAACTGTTGAAACATTGTACAAATCGTCAGAAGTTAGAACATAGCATACCTTAATAAATTAAAATAAAAAAGATATTTCACTCTGGGAATTATTATACCTAAAATATCTCAAACCAATCGTATAAGCAGTGACAGAATGTTAAATAGGTTAAAGGAGAAATGATTTAAGCGCGTAAATATCATATTTAACGAAATATTGCTTTCTTTAATAAATAACTGATGATTCGCATTTTTAATGAAAACATTTGATAAAATCAATAAACTGAATGTCCTATTTCTTAGAGGTTATCTAAAATTCATTGTTTCCTTTTCTCTCGCTATCAGATCCAGTGACAATCTCCAGGTTTGTTTTATTTTATTTGCCAATGCAATCTACTGCGTCTTTTGAAAAAAGTAAGCACATATGTTTATTCTTTTTTTTTCAATTAGCACTGAAAGGCACTGGATAAAATATACTTGATGAATTCAAGATTAATGTCGATTATTGTGAAAATGAAAGAGCTGAAATATTTTGAATTATTAACATATTTTAATTGACTAATCTTGAAACATATCATGTCCATGATCAATACTGATTTTTAATCAAATGGGGACGATACGTTTATGGTTGTATTACATTGGGTTTTCCTGATATTAACCTAAGTGTGTTCCTAAGATATGACTTAGGAAAAAGTTAGGAACATCCTAAGATCAAATTAGGACAGGTCTTAAGATGTGTAACTTAGGAACATCTTAGGATATCCTAACCTTCTACAACCATTCTTATACAGTGGCGGATTCAAGGGGGGGGGGGGGGGGGCCCCCCCCCCCCCCCCCCCCCCCCCTAAAATTGTCAAAATAAAGTTAAATCATACTCCTTCTGGCAAAGAAAATGTACAGCTTGTGAGTCTTAATTATCAACTTTTTAGACACTCATGGGATTTCTCTACATTAGACTAATTTCAACGGTGTAGTATGAAGAAAACCCATGGGTTCAATGGTGTAACGTACATAGAAAGCCCATTTTAGTTACGCTCTCCATGGGTTCAATTGTGACCAGTCACCCACCCTTAAGTAATTAGTTATACTTGCTTGTGTTTTTAACGACTCTTCCATGTTTATTATGATACAAGCTGCCATCGTTATCTTTTTTAAAACTTTATTTTCATCGTCCCATTGAAGTAGACTTTTTTAAACTGATTAATTTACAGCCATTCGTAAGAAAAAAATAAAAGGAAATGTTTCTTATATTTCTGCAAGGAGATGGTTTTGATGGGACTTCTGCAGGTCTTAAATCTACAAACCTTTAAAATTATAAATAATTTTATTAATTTTAAGTATAATCACGAGAAGAAATATCACAAAAGTCTAAATATGAAGACTTCAATTTTACTCTACAAAATCTCTAGTATTCAGCAGCTTCCGGGGGCTTCGCCCCCTGGACCCCCATAAAAATGAAAGGAAATGTTTCTTTATATTTCTGCAAGGCATAAGTTTTTGATGGGATTACTGCAGGTCTAAATCTACAAACCTTTAAAAATTGTAAATAATTGTTTTACTGCTAGGTATAATCACGAGAAGAACTATCACAAAAGTCTAAATTTGAAATTTGAAGACTTCATTTTTACCCTACAAAATCTCTAGAATCCAGGAGCTTCCGGGGGCTTCGCCCCCTGGCCCCCACCAGGGCTTTGCCCTGGACCCACTGAGGGCCTCAAGGCGGCCCCCAGACCCCCTGCCTAAAACTGGCGCCCCCTCTAACTTCAAATCCTGGATCCGCCCCTGTTATATTTCACATTTATTCATACAGATTGAATTTGAGTGACTTATGTAGGGTTAAATCATTAAACATTTTGCCAGAGAAAATTGTACGTGTCGGTAGTTAACACAATATGCCTAAAACCAGTAATTTTAATGTTAATATTTTTAAATATTTACATTTATCTAAATATATATCAGTGTCCAATAACAATTTGGTTTAAAAAACCTAAAAGAAAAAAAGAAAACAAAAACAAAACAATAATAAAAAAAAACACCCCTCCCCCCCCCCCCCCCCCTCCGAAATCCCAATGACTGCTTCTTTTTTTTAAAGAAAATATGTTATAACAGTATCAGGACAGAATTGGGTTACAAGCAAATAATTATTTAAACAACACGTATGCATTCTTTGAGTGTAAATTAACATTTAATAATCTTGTCATTCAAGTACATGTAATACACAAACACGCGCTTTTTATAGAATTTAACGTTATATGTAGAAACACACACGTACAAACACAACCAATGTCCTTTAATCTGTAATATATAGAATACACGAACATGTTAAATAAGAAATAAGTTATATCTCGAAAATACATAAATACAGTTTATTCAACATTACGATTTTTTTAAAGATTATTTTTTTAGAATGAAGTGATAAAAATTAAGAATGGTCACGCATGGCTTATATAAACCGATGTAAATTTACATTTTAGCCAAGGGCATTTGAATAATTTCCAAAAGTAATCAAAACAGTAAATGTGACTCACTTAGTGTACAATGTAGATATTAAAATTAAGTGAATAATTTTCATTCGCCGAATAGAGGAAGTATTTGAGAAAAAAAAAATTAGCTTCATTTGTCAGCTCCCAGACAGGCATGCATATAGCAACGGGGAAGGGGGTGAGAGTTCGAGGTCCCTCTCCACATAATTTTGTTAAAATGAGCGTACATGATAGAATAAATGACTATGCCCCCCCCCCCCCCACTCCTCTCGGATTGGGAATTTGAGCTGGAACTATATAAAATATTTATTTATTCTACCGGTCTTAAGAAAAAGCTTCACAACAGTCCCAATATCCCCAAAAACGTGATTTTACAGCCTTAGGATTGTCTTAGGACAAGGTAAGTGATGTCCTAAAGTTAGGACAAAGTTATGGCGGTTCCTAAATTTAGGAGAGCTTCGAGAAACAGACTTAAGCTAAAGACGTAACCTAAGACGTACTTAGGACGCACCAGTGGGCATGTTCATGAAGGTATCTTAAGACTAAGATATGTCTCAGATTTATCTTAGGACATATCTTAGTCATAAGTCAGTTTCTCGAAGCCATCCTAATTTACGATACCTCTTAAAAATCGTCTTAACTTTAAGACATCCAAATAGCTGTCTTATCCATAATAAACTCAGCAGTAAACATGTAGGTTGTGAACCACCACTTCCTAAAAGAAGAGGAAACCGATATCTACACCATGTCAGAGTACTTTGGGATATAAATAAGCACACAGACTAAATATTTACATATATTTGGATGCTATGTATAGATACAGCATTTCTGAATTGCATGGCTTAAAATTCCTAGCTATACATATTTGCTTTAATTATATTTGAGTCTTAAATATAATACAAAAAATATATGGGTGAATTATTTACGTGCCCTTACCTGTGCTGATCGGGGGGGGGGGGGGGGGGTGGTTACGGGGGTTAATATAAATTTGCTTGCCAGGAAGGGAGTTTCCGAGGCCTATTTTCAGTAACTTTACTATGTGAAGTTAGTAAGATCCCGACTTCTAGATCCGCGCATGGATTATGTAACATTGAGTAAAACATTTCCAGGGCTGCGTTTTACAACAGAACTTACGACTTACGACCAAAATAATGAATGCTAATTAATCACAAACTAATCAATGCTTTATTGTTATGGCTGTAAAATATAATTATGGGAAATGAAATAGTTGTAAACAAATGGTTTTATATAAATTTTGTTCATTAAAAATCATTCTACAAGACTGTAAATTTTTGCGACCTTGTCGTAAGTTCTTTTGTAAAATGCAGCCCAGAAGATTTTCCGTCTCAAATTTTATTAACTATTTCTAGATGTAAATGAGCCGTTTGTATTTGTATTTTATCCAGTAAATAATAAGCGGCGAATTATATCTGATCGGAATGTAATGGCAAATTGATAATAAAAATATCATTGAATAAATGTGCAAGAAAATATTTATATTTGAATCTACATTTATTTGATAAATGGGGGCACTAGCGGTTGTTGAGATGCAATTTAAAATCAATGAACACATGATAAATATTATGAAATGTGTACATATACACCATTGTCTACATTTACCTGGGCAAAACCTGCTTGAAACCAGTACAATTTCCACTGCGTAGAGACGGTTTCTATTCCTTTGCTTGAAAAACCCCCATCCTCTCCCAACCCCACCATGGAGTTACACGAGTTCGATTTTGTATGTTATAAATACTTGTAGGAGTGTTTGAAACTCTTTATCTCGGAGAATTCCGATCTAATTAAGGTGACAATGGCTCACTGATATTTAAAATGGGTGATGAGACTTGGAGAAATAAAATGTTATGTTTTAGGCACGCATATTACTGAACGTTTAAACATGTAATGGGTGATACGAAATCGGTGCGAATAAAATGAATAATCGTCACTGGTGGATCAAATACCACATTAGTAACACAGTCATTAAAATGTTAATTGCTTATTCAAGTATGTTTATGATAGGCATTCACAAAAGTATTTTCACATTATATTTTGTTGATATTTTATTTTTTTTTTAAAGAAATTTAGTCAAAATAAGATATCTTAACTAAGATACGTCTGAGATAGCTTCGGTTTACATCTTAAGATATGTCTCAGAGTGGTCATAAGATATGTCTTAAGATATATCCTAGGACATGTCTTAAGATGGATCTTAAGATACATTCATGAACATGGCCCCATAGTCCTAAGATAGCTTCGTGAACATGACATGCCCAAGAAGTACAGGAAAAGTGACGTTAATGTTAACCTAGATTATGAAAGCGGAAGTTGCACACTTTACATGTAATGAAAAATAATGAGCAATATGAATTGTTTCAGAGGGTGAATTAATAGTAATCATTGTGATCTCGATTGGAAAAAGTGAGAGATCATTGAAGTGTTATATTAACCTTTCAATGACTTATTAATGCATAAAAGTTTCAATAATCATATATCGTACATGAATCCTCAATGCACCTTTTTTTAAAATCAACTATACATTTAAAATTTCAGACAAAAGGGGACCAGTCGTTTATAATTTTATTTCATTTTTTCAAGGATAAACAGATTTTTTTGTTTCAAATTGGATAGCGGTAGGAAATGAACTTCGGTTTTTTTATTTATTTATTTTATTTATTTTTTATTTTATTTTTTTTCCAATGCTGGTAACATGTAGAAGAAACAATGTATCAATAATAAAATATCACACTTCAACTTTATTACGTCAACTAATTGAATACGCATGATATGTCATGAAATAAACTAAATTTATTTATTTTGAGCTTAGAAAACTAATAAGATAGAATCTTACGGTTTTTACATTAAGGAATTGTCTGAAAGTTAGTGTCATTTGCGAATATGTTATTCGTATTTGTAAATAACTCAATCGTTTCAAGATCAATATACAAATGCAAAGAGGGTTTGTGTTTTTTTTCTAGAGAAAACAACACAAGATCAAATTGTTCTCCTTTTTGGGTTTT
>WFKH01011925.1:87107730-87131733 GCA_016163765.1 Magallana hongkongensis
TGTTTTTTTGTTTGTTTTTTTTTTTTTTATGATCTCCAGTGGCATGTCTTCGTCTGTGCACTTTTTACAATCATTTTGAATATAGTATGGAATGTCACATTACTTTTTCAGAAATAAATTTCCATAAGAAAAATAATCCAGTTGGGATCTTAACATTATCAATTTTTAAAAGTATTTCTGTGTGCAAATCATTATAAGAATCTTTGGACAACGTTTAAGAATAATTCTACTTAATAATTGAAATTACAATGTGGTGTACAGTCTCGCCTTCTTCCAATCTAAATGAAACCTTTAAACATTGCTCCTCTACGATACGCTATATAAGATCTCTTATTCAATTGAATTGTTCTTGTTCGCCATTATTTTATCTATAATAATTTGAAAAACACCGCGTTGATAATCAAAATCAACAATAAAGTTTTCCTTTTTTTAAACTCATATCCACCTTATTTTTGTGTTTTTATCGCCTCCCCTTTCCAAAAATTGGTGTTTTTCAACGGAATTTGTTTGAGTCCCCTTAAGCCAAAGGTATTGGTTGCAAATTGCCAAATGGTTTCAGAAAAAAAAAGGATGATCATTTTAACCTATAACTTGTATATACAAGTAATTCCTCTGGTAATGTTACAGTATGTAGTGGAGCGCACCTAATGTATAACTGTGGATTTATGTAGTAAGCCATTTTATTTTTTATGAAAACAATAGAGACGTATCTTTAACGTAAAAATATAGAACAAGCACCATCGTCTCTTAATAAAGGTCGGTCGTTGGAACAGTTTACAACGACATGATAAAGTTTGCACGAGGGTCATGCGCGGATCTAGAGGGGGGTCAGGGGGGTCCAGACCCACCCACCCATCCTGCAAAATTCAAATTTCTTTAAATTACATTATGAAATTACCAAAAATATGCCTCGTACCCCCCTGGCAAACTTAAATAACCGTCGGCCCCCCCCCCCCCCGGAAAAATTTTCTGGATCCGCGCATGAGGGTTGATCCAAAAGTAATGTCACAGATGCGATAAAATCATGAAAAATCGGCGTAAAGCCACAAAAATTTGCACTTTGTAATATCCACTTATTTTGATTCAGATCTTAAATTTCAAAGCAAAATAATAATTTTACTTTTGAAGATAACATATCAAATAGATTGTGAGGCAATGATAGTCGCTGCACGCCTGCAATGTTAGTTATTTCTGGATTTTTGACATTTTGTTTTAATTAAATCCATAATTCAGTACTTTGCAAAGAATTGGCCATGATGCTTTATTCACACTTAATTGTAATTTTTTCCACTGAACAAGCATTTAACTATTTTCGTGTATGATAGAGTAATCTGTTTGTATTTGTTTTTATTTGCAATCAGTTAAATTGAGGACTCTACAAAAAGTCATGACCGTAGCCTTTTAACGTTAGTGATGACGTATTTACCTAGCTTCAACTTTCCTTCTGCTCATCTCTTTTTACTTTTTTATCTACAAGCATGGCATATGCTTTCATCAGTAAAACATTAGAACCACCTTTAGGGCATCCTAATCCCTCAGGCTCTCCCTCAATTTTAGTTTGATATATCAACTTCAATACCCTTTCTGGTGATTTGTATTAGTCAAAGCAAGTATGCAGCGAATCTCTTTCTGCATTTAATTGCAGCTAGCTTAATTTTCTGCTCTTTGATAGAGAGATGAAGACCACCGCGTAGATAATCAGAATTAACAATAACGTTCTGAATTTTTTATAACAGTTGGAAAAAGTTCACCGTAAATCTGTTTTAAATTTGGAGCTTTTTCAAAATTTCAGTAATTTGCTCTAAAATTAAAAACGTAAATCGTGTATCGCTTTTCGATCTTTTGTATTATTTTTAATTATTTAACGTTTAATCAAATTTGCATTCAAATTCAAAGATGATTTATGTAAATTTTGATATACCCTTTAATTACGATAATACAACGCCCATGAGAAGCGCGATGCGTTGTATGACATTATTTTTGGATCAACCATTGTGATTTATGTAATAATAATCAAATTGAGGACGAGTTTTACAACCTGTTAGAATTAGAAGCAATGTACTATCTTTAATTCGGAAAGATTTTTAGCCAGAAAACCATTACTCTAAGTTTTTTGATTTATTGTCGAACACTAACTTTGCGTTTCTTTAAAAAAAATTTTTTTTTTTAAGTAAATAAAAAAAATTGGTATATTCATAACTTGAATTTATAAAATTGTCTGTTCTCCACAAACATAATCATTTTGATCCAGCTTTGTTTTTCCAGACTGTTTGTATATAACACTGTGCCGGATAATTTTGCCGGTGCCAATGTGGCATTTGAATCACACCCGCTTTTAAAGATGCCGTTTCGTAAAAATTCAATATTATATCAAATGATAGACCATTGCCTAGAGAGAATATAACCACTTTTGTTTTTAGTGTAGCTCACCTGGGAGGAGATATTTTACTTTTAAAAATAATATTCCATGGGGAAAAATAATTCCTAAGGGAAAAATAACTTTCCTAAAGGAAATTGTAAATATTTCGACTGGATCCGCTCCCAGGAACTCCTCGGGAAAGTGTGCAAACGTCCGAGAAATTCCGATGATGAAAGGCCGCCACCTATTGGATATACAAACAAGAAAGGTAACTCTTGTGACTTCCGGAAATGTAATGAGGATGACATTGGTTGTGTCGACGAAGTTTTGGTTTAATTTCAGAGATCTTGTCTATCGTTAGAATGTTACATCTATAGAAGTCTCAAGAAAAGTATGTCTTGTTGTGTTTATCTGCAAATTTCTTTCTGAATGTCAAATGGACAATGAATAGAATGACAATGTTTTGACTTCTCGATTACACGAGGTGTAAACAAATTTTACCGGATGTTTATATTTTCATATAGTTTTAAAGTGTTCTCTTTCAATTCAAATAGTATGCCATACGTTCTGCATAGCACAATTGTTTTATTTTATGATGGAAAAGAAAATTTGACTATTGATAGATGTGCATGATTGTATAATCACGGCCTTGCCCCTAACCCCCCCCCCCCCCCCCCTCAATCCCTTTCACCATTTACCTATTTTAATCACCTCCAATTCTTTAGATTATCAATACATGTGTTAGGAATACTAGCAGTGTTTTATCTACTCTTACATTGTTTTGATCCCTAAAATATTTGTTTGTTCTTTATCAAATATAGTAAATGAGGTCATGTCCATGAAGTAGTTCCATTGCCATGTTGAACCAAACTGTTTCAAAGCAGTCATCTTCGCTAGCCAAGGGTTTCTGATCTGCATCGCTTCTCACGAACCCTTGGCATATCGTGCTATCAAAAGTCGGGATTTTTTTCCTGGATTTTGATTGGGGTTTACTGAAACCGGTTGACCAATCAAAAAGATGCAAAACATCTCTGATTTAATAGACAATGTTTTCGTACTGTTTATTCATGAGTGTCTCTAATACGCATAGTTCAAAACCTGTATTTTTCTGAGTCTTTCTGTTTGAGCCTTCATGATACGTGTAGCTTGCATTCCTTGCAATGGTGCAATAACAAGTACCACCTAATCTGTGTATCAAGAGAGGCATGCACTCATATATGAAGGATTTACCGCTCTAAGTCTTACAACCTTCGAATGAATCCGATCTATATGTAAAATTTAACAATATTCCCATTTATTGAATATGGTAGGCATTAAAAAGTTCTTTCAACATGTCAATATCATTGTCTATGGAGGCTGCCATTACTGCACCGGTGACGTTTAAAGTACGGCATCTTTCATTATTTGGCTGATTTATAAATAGGCTGGCTGATCACGTGACAAAAAAAATCCCGACTTTTGATAGCACTATATGCCAAGGGTTAGTGAGGAGCGGTGCGGATCAGAAACCCTTGGCTAGCGAAGATGCAGAGCAGTATATGCATGGTTTACAATAAAGCTAAAAAAAAAAATATCTTAGATGCTTGTTTAAGTTTTTAACAAGCTATATAGGCAAGCAGTATTAACAGATACAAGATGATCTGCACACTAAGTAAAATGAAGAATATTGCAGTGTACATTCTCTTAAGTTTGTATAAGTTTTGCTACATTAAAATGTAGCTGCAGGTCTGTAGCTCTCGATCTGAAAAAAAAAATTTGGATGGGAGCTACCGTTCCATATATCTTAAAAAATTGCAATTTACATCACACAAAAACTTGATTAAGTTTAGACTACGGTATACAAGTAGTAAAATTTGTGCTAGATTTTCACTTATTAACCTCATTTCTTTAAAACATTCTTTGGAATTTTTGGTACTAAAAAATTTTTCAGACATTTTCTCCAGATGTCTCACTTTACTTGCTTCTGAAATTATTTTATGCACCCTTCTTACCCAATAAGTAAAGTAACAAGGTTTGTTAACAGATATAAATTTGGACTCTCATGTGAATATAATACAATTCACTTTCCTGGGCCATTGAGAGTGTTAAAGAGATAGTCAAAAGCAAGTAATGCAATGAAACTAGTTCATGTAGTAAATTTTCCAAAGAATTATTTGGTATCAAGTATTTCCACAGACTGTGATTCAGTCTGCACAATTTCAACATTAACAATGTTGGTGTATTATCTTTATATAGATTTTTGCATCATTGTCATGTACATGTAAGGGTGTTCTTTGGATAATAATTATTTAAGTATCTTTTTTCATTCAGAGTATACCTCTCTACAGAAATCATCAACATGGCAAGCACAATAGGAAACTCCTCCATCTCCAACAGCACCACACCAAGCAAAGACTTCATCATGGCTGGCTGTTTTATCAACTTCAACACAGTAGCTTGTATCCGGTGGAGTTTATTTCCAATTTTGTATATTTATTGTATTACTGTAAATTTTAACATAACATGTTGAGCTCTGCATCTTGCAACTGACGTTAAAATTTTGGCTGACCATTGGACATATATTTGCAATGATGATTTATATAATGAAAATTTATACGTCCAATTAAGGTTCAGTGGCCTTCACAAAGAGAGACAACACTGACTGGAATAAAACACTATTACAAAAATTCTGTCATAAAATAGGCAGGTTGAAATGACCTTAGATTTTTCTTCTTTCTTTTTTTTACTAGGAGCTCGATTTTAACTTTCCTGGCAGTGGTGACTGCGTTTGTGTGCATCTTAAAAGTGGTGCGTCTTCACATGATGCACCACCCAGCGTGGCACCAGTATGTCATCTTCTACACTGCCTCACTAGAGTGTGTTATAGCGTAAGTAACAAACTAACTGTAATAAAGTCACTATATAAATTGAAACATAAAATTGTAATTTGATGAGTGTTCTACCCCTCTTCCCCCTTCAAAAACCATTGATAAGCTTGGAAATATAGTGTTTATTGTTTTAATACTGATAAAGAGATGGTGCTTGTTGATCATTGTTCATGTTTGATGTTTAAAACCAACCCACAGTCTGTGTCTATGTGTTTCTGATTATCAATCATACCACTGTCACACATGTACATACAATGTACATCAATTTTGTTACTTTTTAATCCATCATAGGGGTGTACACTGGGTGCTGGTTCAGTATGCTCAGATGGACTTTGTCCTTCAGTATCTAAAACTGATCCAGTTCCTAGTTATGTGTCACTTCTACTGGACACTGGCCACGAGGGCACTACGAAGGGAACGGCTGACCAACTGGTAGGTTTCTCTCTCTCTCTCTCTCTCTCTCTCTCTCTCTCTCTCTCTCTCTCTCTCTCTCTCTCACTGACTGGTCACTGTCCTTTTCTCCCTTCTCTCTTTTTTCACACTGACAGATCACTGTTTTCTCCAGCTCTCTATCTGTATATCTCTTGAGAAAGAATGACAAGTAGAGGAGTTCTATGTTATAGGTTTCTGATCCCCCTCCTTATTCTGGTGTGTGTGTACTTTACCGTCATTGCCACGCTAGGAATTGTCAATGTAGTGCCTGCCATCACAGAATGTTTACGTGAGTTTTATATAATATTCATTCATTGAATAAAAGCATGAAAGAGTAAAAGCTTGCAATTATCTTCAATATAACTGAATTGAAGTCAAATATTGACTATTATTTGATAAGACAAATATCCTTGTATCAAAATTTGAATAAATAAATATTATTTATAATTTCATATAAATAAAGGAGAGGTGCATAGTGTCTTTTCCATTTTAAACAGGACAATAGAAACGAAAACCATTTATTTATTACTTCATGATAAAAAAAGGTGAATTGTCCTATTCTAAACAAGGGCGAGAGGAACTGAATGCAACTTATTTTAAATATATTTTCACATTTTATTCTCATACTTACTCTGTTTCATCATTTCATTCTCATCAGATAACGACTTGTGATTTCAGAGCCCTATTGGCTGGAGCTGTCAGGTGCTGAGTTCGCTACCGTTCAGCTGTTTATGGTGGCAGGGTTCTACATCACGCGGCGACTTAACGAGATTAGCACGCTGGACTCGGTCAGGTGGTCGCAAAAAAGGGACCTCTGGTGGTAAGGGATGATCTTAGACCCTGACATTGTTATTCTTTTTATATATGCTACATATGCATTTGATGTTGTACCACAGAAAATTTACAAAGGATCAAGCTTTAGATTGATCATTCTAAGATTACCTCTGGTTTTATCACTTGATGTTCAGTAAAGAAATTTGGCAACCTCAGTTTTAGTTATTGGATATACTGTAACATGAGCTGCCTATCTGACATCTTACTTAAACGATGGACTTTATATAGCATCATCCATGAATTAGGACACAAAAAAATGGAATCATGTCACTTTATGATTGTGATATTTAGATTATGGTATTCTTTAATATTTGTATTTTGCTATTCAAAAAACTATCATAGCAAAAAATTATTGCCAAAATCATTTAAATGCAGTTTTATGAGTATATGTATGAACTCTACGTTGTTGTTTTTTTTTCAGCATAATCATTGTATTCGAAATCTCAGCCTTTATTGGATTCTTGTACGATCTAACACTTCAGATCAGTAAGTAGATTTTTTAAATAGTTAACAAATCCTTGTTTAAAAACAAGAGAAATAAGACAGTTGTTAAAATAATTATTTATTTGAATTATTATTTGAAAACTCTTAAAGCCATCAAATATAAACTTCTGTTTTTAGTTTTGTTCGAAAAAGCTGTTTGTAGAACAGTGGCATGAATGCCAATGCCTTTTAATGCAGGAAACTTGGAACATGGGGGCAAAGTGTTGTATTTAATGTTGATAGATAATGTCTCATAAATATGTTTTCCACTGATTTTGGCAAATATTTCAACCCCCCAAACTAAATATTTACTTATTCCTTTTATTCCTGTAGTTGGTGATGAATCCAGTGGTTGTGGCAACATATTTGTAAGTATGGTTTAATATATACTTGTTTAGAATCACTTTCACCTTGTACTGATCAGAAGAGAATTGTAACCAAACAAAAGAGGCAGTGAATTTAATTTCGATTTTAAAACTTGTAGTTAAAACGTTTATATTAAATCTAAGATATAGTTAATCAGAAACTCAGGTACTTGTACATCTCTCTTAATCAGATACTTGCAAAAGTCTATTTCACATTGCATCATTTGTTCTTGTTACCATAAGTATGATCTCTGAGCAGATAAAGGCAATGGTTTTCTTTTCCTTCTTTTAGGGCGGGAAAGAAGAGCTCTTCTCCTCGGTATTTCTTGTGTTTATGGTAAGCTTTGTTCTAACTGCAGTAAATTCATTGTGTATTGTAGAAAGTTAATAAACCTACAAATAAACAAGTGAAATCCATGTTATAATTTGGTGCTGGAAAGTAATGGAAGCATGGGTTTCTGTATCGCCAGTAAGGTGTCCTATTGCTGAGCTACTTATGCTTACCTGACACCATAGGTTGCTCACGAATCTCACATATTTATCTCTTGGGAATATTCCTATGTAGCTGTAACTTACTTTTACTTACTGTATTTGTTGTTGAAAAATATCTTGACTATTTGACTGTTGGCGGTCCTGATTTCTATTTGTTTTTACAGTATGTTGACTTTTGATATTTTGATTTTTAAATATATAGGTCCTAAAGCTTCTACTGCCTATCTGGGTCATGTTGTTTGTGTTCCAAGCAACCCCTGTGGTCAATGAGCCAGACGACATGGTGCCGGCAATCAGTGAGGATGGGGTAAGGACTTCAGTGCACTTAAATGATCATGTAGTCATGCAGTAGTATTTAGAATTTATGTCTTAATTTAAAATCAACTAATGGTTCAAGATAAAACTTATTTGGAATACAGTATGTTATATAAACATTTTTTTAGTTTTGTTGCTGAGGAGATATAGCATTGCTTACTCTTTCTATGTTTGTTAGTGTTCAAAAGCTTGTTGGCTAAATTGAAAGTGAATAGAATTTGGCTGATTAAACTTTGCAGACTTTTATAGTGTTTACTGATAAATAAGTCGAATCCCTATTCTTTTCCAAAGTTATCAGTGAATTATTTCAACAGATATCTGATATTATGGAATAGATACAACTCATGACAAATTTTTGTGCAAGTTAACAATACAACATAATAAATGACTGAGTTAACTTTACATGATGTTTTGAATGGGAAGTCAGAATAGATGAGAAGTCTGCCTTGTAAATGTTGAAACTATAATACAACTTATAACGTTAAGCTTTGATGATATTTTATGAAATAGTCCTTTAAAGTGCAACTTAATTAACACTCTGTACATTCATTAGTATTTTGCAGAAGTCGTTATAATTGAAATTCTCTCTATTTCCAGAATTCCCTGTTCGGAAGTATAGACGACCATCAGTACCGACAACTCTACCACCCTGCGGAGGACTACAACAGCTTCAGGGATCACTCCCCCTCCCCTAACCGTCCCTCTGTCAATACTGGCATTACCAAGAGCAGTTCCTCCAACTTAGACCCCATCCGAGAGGAAGGGGCAGCTAACTCTGATCAGAATAGGACAGTTGTGAGGGGTAACACCCAGACACGACAGGGGACGGAGGCCATCAATTCCTCAGCCCGTCCACATGTGGAGGACGAAAGGGAAACCCCACCCAGTCAGAGGGGAAAGTTCTATATTTAGATTGCTGTTCTATATTTAGGTTGACGTTCACAGTGGTGGTGAGGAATTTTGGACATGTTTATTACATTTATCAAAAACTCGTGTTGTTGTGTTGATTCTCATTTTGCAATATTAAAATTATGACTTTCAAATATGTTGAACTAAATAAGAAATTTGATTCTTGACTATTCAGATCTGTGAATTTTGTTTATGTGTTAAGTATGATGTCAACAAAGATGTTGTTGACTTTATTTTGCATATGCATTATACATGTATATTACTTTCTGGACATGTAGGTATTTAATTTGTTTGTGTCAGTTTAGTAGTTAGGGTATCAAAAGCTTGCATATACTTCTGCTTGAAAAGCAGGCCAAGTAAAATAAATAGTGTGTTTCTTGTTCCCTGACCAACCAAAATCTCGGTTCAGCATCTTTGAATTCTTCATAAAGGGCCGACTGAGGGGCCAAGATTAGAAATAACAGTAGAATGTAAAAATAAAATGAAATATTATGAGCACCCATGTTGGAATATCTAACAATCTATGTATATGTTTTGGCTGCACAGAGAATTAATGTTTTATTTTAAAGGGAATTTTTTAGGACTACTGGTAAGAGAAAATTTCAAGTTTTGTTATTTAGAATTATAAAATTAGTATTGTACACCAATTCAAGAGTGCTGTTAAGATGGAGTTTTGCATCTAAAATTTCTATATACATGTATTTTATTTTATTTTTATCCTCTTTATTAATTTTTACACGCCTATATACATAGTCATATGCAAATAAAACTGCATGTTAGTTGTAGTTTTACACAAAATACACTGAAACAAACTGAAATAGAATTGAATTGAAAATATTTCCAACATGAATCTGTTAAATTCTATCATTTACTTTACAAAATCCCTATATATATATAAAAAGTTGCATTTTTGTATATATAGGTGTTCCATTTGAATCTTAAAGGAATAAGTTGAAGTATTGTTTTTTATCTGCCAATGTTTTATTCCCCATGCTGGAAATCTTTACACATAAAAAATGGCCAAATTGACCAAACTTTATAACTTGATGACTTTATTTTTGCTCAGTATTTAATGGCATTACATAGGAGAACATGTTTGTGTTCAGTTTTGAATTGATACTATTTTTGAGTGGCTTTGTAATTCAACTTTTCCCCCTATTATTTGTTATTTTAATTCAAGAAGTGCTACATGGAGTGACTACAATGTTCTGTTTTTTTTCTGCATACATTTGATGCTTTGTTGATTTCTCTATAAAGCTTTGTTGATGTGATCAATATTTGATTTTACTCTCTCTGCTTTCTGAATGTGATGTGTATCAACATTTGTTGATAAGTATATTCTGTGAACCCTGGCCCCACCATCACCCACATTGTAAAATTACTGTAAACCAACTTTTAATCATGATAACTTTATTTTGCAATAATGGGAGATAAACTGGATTGTGAAGACTTTTTCTCAGATCAAGATGTAGATTATCTAGAAATTAATATACCATGGAAATTTGAGAACTTGTTTGCGACGATAAATATTAGCAGCAATTAGGCTCTCATGAACCTCGCAAAAACTTCTCATGTTCAAAATGTAATCACTGGTTCAAAATTTCCAAACTGAATAAAATTTAGATATAAAATGCTTTGTGAACATTCTTATAAAGGTTGTGAAAGAAAAAAACATACCAGTAATAGTTGTACAGCATTTAACTTCATTATTTTAATAAAAAGATGTGTCACAATATAGAGGTGTCCCATACTTCCTATATAGACAAATGCATAAATTTGAGAAAACCTGTAATTTGAAGCTGAGAATTTACCTGAGGAATTTTGCAAAGTTGGTGATGACGGGGTCTGAGTTAACACTACTGTGAACATGCAGATATAGATATATGTTCATCATATTGTGGCTGTCATTTTATACACGTCATATACCTGTCTAGTCAGTATCCATGGAATCCAATCTCGTCTCTCAAATCTGTCCTGTTTCACTAAAATTGACCCATGTTGTTTACTACAACTTGCCAGGAGTACTTCATAGTTCACATTTGATGTAACGTTGTATGAGACGAAAACAATTTCTGAAATTTTTTTTTTTTCCGAATCTTTAGCTTTTGCCTTGATTTAAATGCTCAAAAACAAAAAAAGTCAAACAAAGTCAGGAGAAGTAATGATATTTTCCAGTATTGTTCATCTTTATGCCTTTATCTCATCCCTTTCTTAATTAAAATGTATTGCTGATTTGTGTTTACTTTTATAGGATCATGTTATCAGCTACCACCTTTCAATATTTAAGCAATATAAACAATGTTTTATAGCGAACATAGTGTGTTGAATTGTGATTACTCTGCTGGCATTGTCTATCATGATAACTATACAATGTACCAACTGAGCAATTGTGGTTTATAAACTATAATGCTGTGTTCACTGAAAAATTCTGTTTACTATTCTTATGTTTGTATTGGGAATTTTTGTTGAAACTTTTAATGGGAGCAAATGCAATGCATTCATGGCTTCATGAGTACGATTGATAGTTATAGGGTGTTTCGGTATATAGAGGGAAAATGTAATAGATATGCAAACTTAGAATGGAACATCAATATCTCAACTTCCTTGTTTATGTAGAAATGAGTTTGAAGGCTCTACCACCATGTAATTTAACCTCTATATCATAAGTCGATGAATAGATTGAAGTTTATCCTCTGTTTAATTGAATTTGGGACAACAAGGTTTGACTGTATATTCTCCTTCAATGAAATGAAAATGTCTGTACTTATAATTATAAAGTAAATGGAGCACATGTTGTAGACTTTTGCTGTTGTTTGGTGTTCACTTACCCTCTTTGATAATTATTTATATCTGTTTTTTACTTCAAGGTCATGTACTTGGTCTTTTTAGATTTATTGTTATCCTTGTCAGTTACTGAAATAAGTGCTTGATTGAATGTTATCAATTGTTCAGATATTAAAAAAATGAAAGATAATTTGAATGTAATTTTTATGTACAGTAACTCTTGTTATGTTATGTATGGTTGATAGTCTTTTAATGTTTTGTCCTGTTTGAAATTGACATTGTCAATTTCAAGCCTTTGATTTTAATTTTGACTATAAGCGTCATTCTTTTTAAGAATCTGACAACATTCTGAGCTGATTGTTTCCGTTAGAAATTTTTAAAATACATGGAAGCATTATGTGGCTGTGCATAAAAAGTGGAAAATTTATTAAATGGGGGAGGGGGATCAAAATTTCAGTTACCTTAAATGTAGCATATAAGTGATGTTGATATAATTATGTGGTTTGATATTTTAATAGTAAAAACATGTATTCTATATTTCAGAAATGTAGGAAAGTTTAATTTACTTATATATTGTTTTCTGTGAAGACAATCTTGTGTTTTGAAATGTATTCAAAATTATTGTAAATTGCACCATTGTCCATGTATATGTATATTGGTAAACAAAAAAAGCCTTAGAGTTGTGTACTTTGTAGCACATGTACATGTAGGTGGCACGAGTCTAGAGCTATAGGAAGTATAAGCTAGGCTGTACATGTAGATATATGTTGCACAGTAAAGTATACATATGTACCGGTTTGTGACCATAACTTCCCAAGGCAGAGTTTACGTAGTATATAAGTTTACTATTTACCTTACGGCTCTTACATGTATATAAAAGCTGGAGATATACAAGTAGCTGAATTTATTACACAAGATATTGTTTTCTTTGTTGTCATATTGTTGTTAGATTGTTTAGATGTTAACATCCAAATTTTGAGTCCTTTACTTGCATATTGGATGTATGGTGAATGAACTGATTCTTTGATGACATGGTTATTTTAATTTTATTGTTACCTATAGTTCAGTCAATCTATAGTTCCGTCACTGATGCTAAAATATTGTAATTGAAGTAATAAAATTCTCATATCATGTTGAAGACATTTTGTTCTTCTCGAGTTATCTTCCTTTTGCCACAAGAATTGATTATAGTGCTATCGGTAGTATATTTTAAATGTAAAAAAATATTAGATTGTTGAATAATGATATTTTCTATCAGAGAATATTGGCGTCCCGTTAGTTAATAATGAAATTGCAGATTTTCTTGAATTAAATCTTGATAGGTGTGTTTGTTACGTGCAAAGGCTCAAAGTAATCAGGAAATAACTTTAAATGGCATCTTCGAATGTCCACCAGCTCGTATTGGCCGAGATGGTGACGTAATTTATAACCTGTCGTCTGCTTTGATGGCATTACGAATCTCGGTTTTTTGCAACTATGAGAAAACATAACTGTTAAATTATTTATTTATTACGGGCACCAGTGTACCTTCGGTTGATTTGGGAGGTATGGGTCATTTGTCTTTCTTTGCTAGATGATCGAAACAACACGTGGACAATTTCATCATAACCTTGTTTTATAATCTTTGACAAAATACACGTGTACTATAGACTACAGTAATACACTGTATACAAAATCATAAGATGGAGGTCAACGCATTCGAATCTGTGAAAAAATTGTAGTGAACATTATTGCAGTGTTGCTGAAAAAATAAAGATAAATGCTACATATGTTGCATTGACAAGTGACAGCTAATACCGTGACTTTGCAAATCACAGTATTAAAGCTTACTTGTCTACTGCTTTAGAGTGCAAGAAGAATTAATTCGTGTTTTCGAACCCTTCCTTATTTGAAAATGAAATATTCAAGAGTGGGAGGGGTATAGAAAAATTCTTTTTTCCCCTTTTACCTGTTTTTTTTATTATGAATTTCTTTACGTCTTTTTAAGGAAAGTAGCTTGAATTCCAATCACTTAGAAAAATGTTACATTTCGCAAGTGACGAAGTCTCTCAATGCAAGCTAGAAGGGTGTGTTCCGGAACGTCTCCTATTTCCCGCCAACTTTAGGGTGTTTCTTCCCCGCGGTTCTATCTCCGCTGTCCATGGAATATTTTCTGTCGCGCTGATGATACGTCTTCAAATTACTGTTGATTGACAACATCAAATTTCAGGATTTTATGACAGGTGCATTTTGGTTCTTGTCATCGTTCCATGTCTTGGAATACTATTACTGTCAAACGTCCCATCATTTCTACAGAAATCTCCATTTTTCATTAATACGAAGATATCTTCATTAACTTCAATCCTGCCAGGTCTATTAAACTAAAGAAAGTCAAATCACTGGAAAGACGGGCTCACCTCTTGGTAGCAAATGCTAATTTGCGGTGTTTGTCGTTTTTGGCTGTAATCGATCAGTCAATTTAACGGCTTCTTAAACGTTTTTGTCTTTAGCTCTCGTTGCCTGTTAATAATTTTGAAAAATGGACTCCATATTTCAATTTAGCCCGGCCTGACACTCTGCGATCATTAGTCTACTGCATTGGGGTCTGTTTCCTTGTATGGTGGTCCTCTACATCCACACACGCCCATGTTGCAAAAAGAAGTCTAAATTTCCTTGTTGGTATTAAGTGATTGAAGTCAACCTTTCTGACTCTTCTTTTTTTATCCAAAAAAAGATTTCATAACGCGTTAAAATGTCTTTTTTCATTTTGACACCTATTGGGTCCTCCCTACTGGAATTTTCCAAATTTTCTAAAGGTTAGAAATACTTGCATATCTATATTAGTTGCGTTCATAACTCTATAAACGCAAATGCTAGCGATCCCATCTAAATACTAACAATGTTTTGATACTAGAAAACGGTGCTTATCACATCAACAACTGAACAACAGGCAAAAATTACTTTGGTATCGAAGACAATCTCTCTGTTTATTCGTCTAACCTTGACCCAATTTTACTTATATGATATACACGTAATTTGTCAATATATATTCATAATATAAAAAAACATGTACAGCAAAGTATTTTTTCGAAAGAGCTTATACAACAAATTTGTATCGTTTTATGAAAGATCACCCACAATATTTAATTTGTAAAATTAATATTACACACTTCATTGAAAAATAAAAGTTATGATCCATAAATTGAAATTTGTAAATAAGATTACGTTGTAAATATCAGAAGCCACCAACGGAAGCTGTCGTTTTCCTTGAATATATATATATATATGTTTTTTGTTTTTTTTTGGTTACTTGCCGAGTACGTTTTTTTACAAGGAACATCTTGATCAGAAATAGGTTACTTAAAAACCAAATAATAATGATCGAGAGCATGGTAGATTTAAGAGAACAAAATAGAAAAGCAATTATAAGAATACTGTACTGACCGATTTGCTATCAAGAATTCGGGAGGAAAAACATCGAAGGTGTCGTTCGGTGCGTTTCAGTTATTCATCTTTTAGCACTTACCAAATATCTTCTGGGTTTTTGTTTTTCTTTTCATGTTCCAAAGATGTCAGTTGCTTGTTAAAATGAGTACAGTTCGGTTTACCTCAAGTCAAAATAAAAAATAAAAATGTATCAAATATTTAAAACAAAAAAATACTGTTTGAAAAATCGGTTAATTAAATATATCACGTTTAGTGAATTGAGAGTCCAATTTCAGCTTAAAGATCATTGATATACATGCAGGGTTGTTGGGTTTTTTTAACTTTGCATATTTTAAATGTTTATTATAGTCTCAACTACCGTACATTGCACGTGCGTTGAAACCATTACATGGCAAAAGTTTGTCAAACATGGTCATGTATAATGCATCAAATATAAAACGAGCATGATAATTGAATGTGCTCTGTCATTTTACTTATCAACCAGGAAGTCTGGCGCGGGAAAACGGTGAAGACAAAACCGCGATCTCTGTCAGGAATTATCGTAGAGTTGTACTCCACACGTCTCATTGATGAATTCTCGTAGAAAATTCGACACCAAGGTTTTATCAGAATCAATAATAATATTATAATATTAAAATCAGGTCGCGGAACCAATACACTACAGCTATTATTGATGTGATTTATGTGGTAAATGGTTAAGTTTTTTAGCACATTATATGACAAAAGTCATAAAACGATTATTGAAACTGTAATTCTACAGTATAATACCTTTCAAACTTGCGCAAGAAAAAAACTTTATTCAGTTTTAAGGGATTTTATTTCATGAATCTTTATATAAATCATTCTCTCAGGTTTGAAAAGAGAAACAATGTATTACAATTTACGAATACGAATGTCATTCCTATTTATAAAAGATAACGCACAGGGACACTTGTAAAATTTGACGAAATGAATGATGCAAAAAATGATAATACTTCCATGTATTCATTTCTCACTGAACATACTGTAGAAATATTTTGTGACCTATATACGTCGTATTGCTACATTATGATGTAAACGTTTGCATATATTGGATGTATGGCATTTAAACAATTCAAAATGAATTCGTATACATAACTATAAGTGTAATCAATTCACTTCAAGAAGAAAAAAAATGCCTTCTTAAAATGAGTATTTGCACGAATGTTTTCGATACGGAAGTCGTGCAGGCCACTGTCACTAGTGACATGTCGCCATCTTTCATCAACTTTTGAATAACCTTGGAATTTTGATACTGGGTCAAGGCTTAATTATAAACCAGTAATATTCTGATGAATATGTCACAACTTATTAAGAAAACATGGCATGACATTTCTGTACAATTGTGCGGCCTGACAAGGGCTTATACAGAAGTCATATGAAGGACTTATTGTAGATATCACAAAAACTCATTAAACGATGGTTCAAATTCAAAAGTGTTCCTCTAAAAAAACATCAAAAATATTTTTCGATATGTTTAATATTCTAAATCTTGCTAATGTCGTAGAAAATAACCTACTCTCTTAACTACTATCCCCCCCCCCTCCTTTCCCATCGGAAAATTGTATAATTGCTCCATGAAATGAATTACCGCGAAAAACTGAAATATGACTTGGTTCAAAGTTCAACAAGGCTTTATTCTACGTTCAACTCTGACCGATGAAAAAAATATTAACATATTAAAATGATTTTCCCCTTCGTTATCTACATGCAGAGAAGAATTAGCAACCAATTTCTTGATGAACTATTTTGAACTATGTTGATTTTCAGACAGCATCGGGAAGTCATTTGACTTATTTTATGCAATACTCACAAACTCTATTTATAGTAATTCATGATGTAATTCTGTAGCACCTTCAATTTCCTGATCTTTCTAATTTCCAAGTAACAGAATACATTCCTCATCTAACCCCCACCCCCCCCCCCCCCCCCCCCCCCCAAAAAAAAACAACAAAACAAATAAAAAACAAACAAAAAACACATATATATTTACAGGGATCAAGCAAGATTTAAATATGTGGAATAAAGCTAATATTGATATTATAGCATTACTTTTGTATATAGTGTTTTTGACCCGAATAATATAGCTAATAATTTCAGGCAGCAACTTTCATGTCAGCTGTTTTTGTGTCTCTTTAAATATTTTTTTTTTTTTGGACATTTCTGAAACACCTTTATCATAACAACCTTCTTAACGAGAGACAACGGGGTAAGAGTTGCACTGAAGGTTCAATTACTATATATATCCCATATTATTTGATTTCCTGTGCATGAAAAGCATGATCACCAGTATTCTAATTCAATGTCTATTTTTATGTCCAAATCTGATAAATTATCATTATGAATGAAATTTTCGATTTATGTGTTCCAAAATATCTCGGTAAATGCGGTATGGTTCAAGATGTATGCTAATTTGCTATCAGATAATTATTTAACACATATAGTCATTTTTGACAATCTGACATATGTCATTAATTACAAAACCAGGAAAACTTTCTTTTCTATTTTGTTTTTTGGAGTAACATTCAGTAGCTGCCTCGTTTTGGAATACTTACTCGCTAATGCGGTATGATTTTTAAATATATACTTTTATTATGCTCGGTGAATTAAAAAAGTTCATTAATTATACAGTGTCGCATTAATTAGTTGTCGGTGAATCGATTGACTAGATATAGGGAAGAAAAATAAGTAGGTTAAGATATGATGACCTTGGGCGAATAATCAAATTCATCTAAATGTTTGTTTTTTCTTTCTTTCTTTTACACTTTGATGTTGAATATTGTGATTGATTTATATCAAATAAAAGATCCTCGCTACAATAAGTCATTATCAATAAATCATCCTTTAAATTATAAAACCAGTTATTTTCATTAACGGCATTATGGGAATGAATTTTTTATCAACAACAGTGTGTTGTTTTTTTCTTTAAGGTGTTATCAGTCGAACCGAGAGATACATATATATACATCACTTGATATTAATAACATTTATTATAATAGTCATGATAGGGAATTGTCACGCGATGATACAGAACGTTCTGTAATTAAGATGAAACCATGTCCCACAGAAAGAGAAATTAAGAGAGAGAAATTATAAAGCAAGGGATTCGCCATTGTAATTAAGTGTTTTTAACTGGTAAAAAAAAAATAATGAAAACTTGTGGGTGGTATTCTCGTGACTACACAACATCAATTGTTTCAAGATAACGAAGTCGTTTTATAAACATAGTCGCTTTATATATCATGTTTAAAATCACCTCGAGGAAGACTACCACCCAGTAAATTCAAAATTCACATCATGACAAAATGACCTATAGTTAACATTTCTCTCTCTCTCTCTCTCTCTCTCTCTCTCTCTCTCTCTCTCTGAATATTTTTGCATTCATACAACTATTGCATTTATAATATTTACCAGCTATCACTTACAATAAAATTTACTTGCAGATTGTACTTAACTCATAAAGTTAATTGATTTTTAGAGACAGATTTCATCTCCTTTATGCAGTGTCTTTGTATACGCTCAATTGTTAATTCCTTAATTTTAGGGTGTGTGCTGTTGAACGCGATTTAATTCTTTATTTGAGAAAAATATTTTTTTCTTCATAAAAATCAGGGTGTGTATAGTCATGAAATTAAATAATGAATATTAAAACAAGGCGCGTGATATATTCAAATTTAAATAAACACATTCTCCATTGTCCCTTTGTGCATAATATTTCCTGTAACTTGCGTAAAGTTGTCGGCCATCTTACTACAACGAGATATTCTATACCTAGGTGTGTGTTGAAACCGCACGATTTCCATTAATTAGACAAAGGGCATCTCTCGACAGAGTCTCTTCTCATTGACAGATTCTAGACGTTTCAAACTCATGTCAACTTTTACTCGGTTTGAAACGCATCTTTTCTGCGATACACATTCTGTGTATATAGGACTAGATGAATAATGGGCATTTATTACATTGCATGACGCAAAGATATATGATCATCTTAGTCATGAAAATAAAATAAGGACTACTATTGTATACGACCTTGTTAACAACAATATCTGGAAAAAAAACATAAAACAATACACAAGGGACAGGAATTAATTATAAAATAAACATGTTTTTGTCAATTAATTTTGGCAATGATATTGTCATATATTTTTTTCGTCTCTGATTGTTAAATTGAAAACAAAATTATATCAGTAGATTATTGTGAGAACATTTTAAAGCAATGCAAATTATTAAATAGATTTGTAAATGATTTTCAAAAATTATTAACCTTTGTTTATTATTTAGCTGCAAATGAAAGATGATTGAAAAGAAGTTTGGATTTTCTGTGAAAGGTGAAAAGAAATTATATTATTTGTTTGAAATCTGTAAAATATACTTGGAAGCAATTTTATAGTTATAAGTTTATAGAGAAATGATGATACAATAATTGTAAAGCATTACATGTATATTAAAAGTAAATGTTTAAATTTTTGTGACATGAATATATTAAACTAAAGATGTTTTAATGTCGTACAGTTATATTTTTATCTGATTAAAATATTTGAACATATTTAATTGTAATGAATTTTAAAACATTGATTAGTCTTTCTTTAAAAAAGCTTAATTTGCTCTCTCCCTACATGTATATATTTCATTATTTGCCAAAAATTACACTGTAAATAACATTTACGTTGCACACTTTGTACAGAAACAGCCTACATCATAAAATTTATTATTATGTGTTGAATTAAGAATAATTCTGTGCGAAAATAACAAATTTATGCTTTATACAAATACTGAATGCAAGAAAGTCGATTAAATGCACAGTGTGAGTTTTCCTAACAAACAGTACGTGTTTTATAATGTTCACGTAGGTCCTGTGAAGAAAATTAAGAGGAATAAATTCAGAAGTTTTTAATGGAGGCGCGATTCTTTAATTTCTTATTTTCACTTTTAAAATCATAAGCACGTATACGCTTGTACATTATAGATTACTTTTTTCATTTATCGAAGAAGCTTTTTATACAGTTATTTTAACATAACTGAAGTCCAGCAAATATATATTGGTTGCAATGCAGTATAATCGAAGTCTAGAAATGCACGGAACGTATATAGTTTGCGATGGAGACGTTTAAAAAATATCTTCTAAATGGTAATAAAGTCGATGTTTTGTAAACAAAACAGCGACATTCTTCAGAGTGACAAATGCTAGTTGTTATTTAGGCGAGATGTTCTCAGGATATTACATTAGTAGGTATAGGTAAATAAGCACACAATGGAAATAAATATTAATTTAAAAAATAGTACCTTTCCCATTTAACCAAGAAGTTACCTATAACTTCTATATATTTAATGTTATTATGTATTGTATTTTGACAATTAAATTCATTATTTGTATGGAAAAATACACAGGTAAACGTAATCATTTGTTTTGTTTACTTCCAAATAATTCATATCTACAACAACAAAATCAGTCGCCGACGCATGACGATGCACACAATCCCATTTTGAGTTTCTTGCTTTCTTTTTTTTTTTTTTTTTTCTTTTTCTTTTTTTTTACCAATAACTTCAAGTTTGTTTACAAAACTAATAAATCAGTGACATTTCAAGATGTACTTTCGCACCCGCATAACATTTCCTTGTATATCTTAAATCATGATAAATTAGCACGTCAGTCCTTACGCAACAGAGCCAGTGTCTTTAACGGTAAATATTGCTGATTAGTCATTTCCAATTCGTTTTTATTGTTTTTGCTCCTGCTCTTTCCCCATCCCTTATATAGAGAATTGTAACAGGTGCCCGACGCCTTCTACATTGTCATAAGGACAAGCGAGCAAAGAAGCAATAACCGGACTGCCTTTATCATGAAGCTTTACGTTTTTCATGGATGTAAAGTCTCCCCGAGTGAAAAACATTACGGCGTGTTTTTTTTATTCGTGTAGTGTCGTGAAATGGGCTGCGGGATACACGACAACAATCTATTTGATTGGCTGTTTCTTCTGATGACGTCAATCTTACGACGGACCGATTCCGTTAACAAATAAGATGAAACAAACTGTTTAATTTCTATTTGCAAGTCTGAAAAAGGCAACAATTTCGTAAACATTTCTTAATTAAGTGTCTTTAATAATTTGTATAAAACTTATTTAAGTTCAGAAGAATTGATATCAATTGATAAAGCAAAGAAAATTCAAAAATACTTTAATACACTAAAAATTTTTAAATCATTTGTTAACAGAAGTCACAAAACTCCAGTTTACTTCTTTGTTGATTAAAATTTATCAGTAAAATCCTTTTAAAGGTTATTCACAGCGAAATAGTGCGCGTGTCATGTAGCGCAAAACAAACTGCCGAATACCTTGATGATAAAATTATTTTATTAGAAAGTGTATATCTAAAGGTCAAAACACAAATCAAAGGCATCTTAAAATGCAATCTGACTTATTCAACGATAATGCAGCAACGATAAAAATTCGTGCTTCCTCTGTTTCGAGAGGGCAATAAATTAAAATTGATCACATTATGAAAATGACTATAAGATTCCTAGCATGGTTCCACGGGTAAATTAAAGGTCTATGAATATCTTGATAGTCAGATCACAATCTAATCTAGATAACTGTTAGAAAATTAAAACTGAAAGAATATATATTATCTAAATCGTTCAGAATTGTGTGTGTGTGTGTGTGTGTGTGTGTGTGTGTGTGTGTGTGTCGCATTACCTTTACCCATTCCAACTTCTCTATTTTAAGAGATCTTGCTTGTATAAAAATGTGCATGCTGTCTAAGTATAGTTTATATATTAGTCTGGGATAAATTATGAGCTAATTATAATCGGAATAAGTTCAAAAAATTATAATCAAACATTACTAAGAAAGTGTGAAACCTTACAGATGTACAGGGTTTGAAGTGGAGACCTATCTTGTAGTTAGCGGCTTTCTATATCCCTGTGGTTGACCCTTTACATGTGGTTGCAAACCTAGCTGGCAATCTGTACGCTGGTTTGCATTTTTAATACTTGCCGAAGTGCCAAGTTTAATTCAATTAACAATAACCTTCATTTCAAAGTACTATTAGTTCCAGTTTACTGTCAGAAATTACAATTTATATTCTTTATTACGATTTCTAATAGTCCAGACATGAGAGAGAAAAAAATGTGTCTTACTTTTCTAGAAATTAGACGTTAACGCTGTGTTACGTCAGTCCTGTTACGAAATCAATAAAATAATTATCTCAAATATCTAAAAAAAAATGTCAGCGAATTCATTGGAAAAACACTGCACAATTTAGAGCTTCTTTACTGTTAATGAAATAGTTCCAGAATGCCTTTTTCGTTCTTTCATTCGTTCTTCATTCCTTTCAGGATCAATATTTCAAAGAAGAGAAATCCTTTCGTTGCTTGAGCTTGAGAATATCCAACCTATGATCATCTGAATAATGCAATGTAGAACCTATCATATTCTATAGCATACGAAAAATTAATGCTGAGATATTGCAGGTGTCCTTCTCTTGGAATAAACTTTCTGTACTGATGGTATTAAGCCATACACAGAACAAATCCTGCATTAATTCAGTGCCTACCGAGGACATACCGGTATCTTGTATGATTTATATACCTCGTTATTGCCAAAAAGCGATAGGTGTCCCGTATAATTAAGTTCAGACTGTTTTTGTTCCAAACTATTTCATGTAAAAATAATTTTATGCGTATTTAAGGAGTCATAAAATAGTTGAAATAATCATTTGCCATATTGTCCTATATGATCGAGAAATAGATTTATAGTCCCATTTTTCTTCCTATGTCATCACATTTAGACATCATAGAAGATTTATGAAGAGTTATTGATTTGCAAATGGAGTAAAGATATAGAACATTATTAGCTTTGACTGTGGTAAATTTTATTGCGGATAAAAAACATTTTAAATTCTGGACATTGGCTGTTCTAGGACGTTTATGTTTAGTCAGAAATGTCTTGCGACATCCTAAACTGGTGACATTTAAATTAGCTTCCTGAAGGAAGCGTACAAAATAAATAATATAACGTATCAGGCATCGCTTATGTCATTTCAAATTTCAATTAGGACCCCCTCCCACCCAAATTAAAATATGCATTGAAAAGAAGGTTTCTGAATTATTAAAACTTCCTTCTGAGAGTTTGACTACTGGTGAATAATTCACGGCCAAATTATTTCAACGAGACAAATAATTATCTGATGACAACAGTCCCCTAGTTAATAATATGAATCGTTACCATTCCTTGATACTGACCCATGGTTTACGTATACATTTATATATTTGTACATGAATATTTCCAAAACTTTAAAATTTATTCACTGCCTAATGAGCTATGAGTTGGGAAAAAAAAATTGCTTTCTTTTATGCGTCAGCCCTTCGTATATTCAAACAAAACTGTTCGAAAAATCAGTTTTAAAGTTTTTTTTACACAAGCCATTTCAAAAAAATCTTATGCGTATACTATTACTAGTATTTGAAAGGGTCTGCTTATTCATAACTCAACGCCATTTTTGGAATCACTATCCTGTTAGGGTTAAATAAGCAAGTGTACTAGATAAGTGATGACATTTTATGGTCAGCAGGATGCCTAACCGTCACCAGTATTGTTAAAGTTACTCCATCCAATTTTGCATGCAATAATTGAGTTCAATTCTTTAGTCACCCAAAACCAGATAAACGTAAAAACATGCGCAGATCTAGAGGGAGTTCGGGGGGGGGGGGGGGGGGGGG
>WFKH01011925.1:87131833-87176082 GCA_016163765.1 Magallana hongkongensis
ACCCCCCCCCCCCCCCCATTTGGAAAACAAAATTATCCATCGAACCATCACCTGGAAAAAAATTGGATCCGCGCATGACAAGAATATGTACATAGTATCATCATATGGTGTTATAGTTCATAACAATCAGTGAAATAAATTCGAAGACAAATAGAATAAAAAGCTAAAATGATTACATAATATGGCTAAACGTTAAAAATATGATATATAGCATAAGGTTAATATTAACATGAAAGACTTGTGATTTGTAGAGTCAGCATTCTAAAAAATAATCCTAATTAGTTTGTTTTATTTAAGAGCTGGGTTTTTTCCTGTACTTTTACCAACGTAATCTACTACTTCTTAATTCAGTACATTAATTGAATTCAAAAATAGTTTGTTCCAAAAATATTTTTAATTGAATCTTGTCTATAAAGAGCAGCATGCATTAGTTTTCAATAAAGACTTTATGACGATCATGATGTGTTAGCATATTTCATAAAAGTGCTACAAGAATTCCTTAGCCTCAAACGGTAAATGCTGAACACCTTTCACTTTTGAGAAAGCCTTTTCTGCGCTTAAACAGTTATATAATTATTAAGTTTCTCTCTTTCTTATCCCCACAGTAATTGCAAGTACATGTAAAATGTATTTAGGTTTATCCAAAATAAGTAACAACTATAATTACTGATAATCAAAAACACTCTCGTGACATTTATGCATTTTCTTTCATTCTCCTCGCAAAAGCCGTGAGTGCATGCTACATCTCTGTATGGCGGCCTGAGGTTTCACACATTTCCTTCAGCATCTTTTGTCCTCCAAGTGCCTGGCAAGCGGCGCTCTTCATCGGCTTGGGAATTTTCTCCTTTTGGCCAGCTTTGGCGACAATTGTTCTGAGATTTACCGCAGCTTCCGACTATTGACTTCTTCAGCATATGTTGTCTGCAAACGAAAGGTCAGTTGATTGTTTTCTCGGGGTCAACCTTTATTTGGAAAGATTTCCATTTTTTTTCTTGGCTCCCTTCTGTTTAATTTATTTCGTAAGCTCCACCTGCTTTGAGCTCATGTGAGAGGGAAGAAAAAAAATGTTAATGATTTCTGTAGCAATTGGTTTCAGCAAAAGACTCGAGCTCCATGACACCACGTGTTTTAACTTAAAAGATGTCTCCTAGAGTATCTTTCTGATACGCGGTGGAAACATTTTAATCACAGCTTGAATAACAGAATCCATACATGTTTGATAAAAGGGATAATCTGTAAGTGATTTGAAATAGAATAAAGTTATTAAATCTTGCTGGAAATAATTCAAGACGTCTGCAGCTGAGTTAATTTTCATAAAGACTATTGTGATTGGTTATACGGTATACAGCAGATGAAAATCTCCTCTGATTTTAAGCCATTGCAATTACAGAAACCCGCCATGTGATCTTTACCCATACAATTACTCAAGGTTATCCTTGAGAAAAAGAAGAAATACGAAGTATACCTAGTGGGAAATTTCTACACGCCATTTTACCAAGTTGACGATCGCATCGTGTAACCTGCTCCCTCAAGTGGCCTCTTTTGTTGTATCGTTCTGTGCATGGTAATCTAATTACAGTACCTTAAACTTTTTTTTAAAATAATTCTTAATGAAGCCCCTGTCTCTTGTCTAGACGATTGTGAGTACAATCACATGAAGAAGACAGCCCCTACCCCCCGGCCTACAGTAGTACTTTATGACTCGTGTGCAATTACAATGCCATATTCCTTTTAGTTACTTCTACACGTATACATTGTACGTCAGTGCGCTAATTAGCGTTTGACGTAGAAGACGAAATATTCAGAGAGAATTGTGACAGTGGGTTAATAATAAGCCGTCACACGTCAAAAAAGGTGTCGCATATCTGCAGAAAACGTACTTATTCAAATTACTTACTCATCTTAATTTTAGACAGTCTTCCATAGGATGTTTAGTCTAAGTCATTATCCTAGTTTCCTTTTACTTTTTTGCAATGCGTTGAATTCAAGATATAGTTCAGTAGAAATCAGGAAAAATTCATACCAGAATTTTTTCGACATTTTTTGAATATTTCCGTGGAAAGAGCTAAAATGGCAGAATCTTTAAGATTGGTTTGAGTACTATGTGAGGAACAGTAAAATACAGATTTTCTAACGTATACATGAATATTATTCAAGCTTACGATTTGAGATGTTTGATAAATATTAACAAATATAACTATATGTAAAATCCCACTTTTAATGATACTGGAATTCAAAATTGGTGGTAGGGGAAATTTAATGAATGCGTAATAAGGTGAATGTTGTGAATTAGGATTATGGCAGTCAGAGGGCAGCTGAAATGTATCCCATTGCTTCCAAATAACCTTCCATTCTTATTTTGGTGCACCCTTTTTTCTGTGCCCGGTCATTGTCTGTTTACAGATGACTTCCTTTTGCCCCGCCAAGAAAGAACAATCAAAGATACTAGTTACACCGACACAAGAAATATTTACTATCTATAGTATGTATTTTAAATCATTTTTCACCCTTTGTGGATATTACACAATTTAGCTGCATTTTTAAATTTTATATTGCATGTATATACTGAACATATATTTTTTCATCACTCCCCTTCACATAATTAATTTACATTGATGTAGTGAAGTATAATAAATCAATTGGACAAAATAATAGTTTTGTTTTTATCTGATAATATTGTACCTTTTATTTACTTTTTTCTGTGTATTGTGGGACGGTTGATGTAACATGATTGCATTTCCACCTAGTGTTATTTTGCGCACGTAGCTGTCTTTGAAAACCATTTTGGGCAGAACTTTTACCAAAAAGAAGCAGATTTGGCCACAGATGTGTTACGGGAAACAATACAATGGTTAACTTTTAGGAATGACAATAAAAAAGAAACAAAACGGAATGTGTATGGAGTACCTCGAAGTGGCCAACAGAAGGCGGCTTCGCGGCGCATACAATGCATCAACAATCGGTGCTTCTGCAAACATAAAGAGATTGATCAACTGTATTATAGAGAGCAATTTGAAGAGGTCCTTAAGTCGGTTTTGTGTTTTAGAAGCTATCATCTGCTCCTTTGGCGCCGTCAACGAGTCCCAGTGGTATGCGTATTCTTTTCTTAAAAATCTCCAATACATGTATCTAAATAAAGTATAGGTTTTCTGCATTCACTGCAAAAGAAGTACATTACTTTTTTATGTTAAATGCGATTGTGTATATTAGGTGGCGGATGAAAAATTATTATTTCATGGTTGAGTAAATGTATTGCAAAGGCTATGTTGTTTTTTTTTCTTCAAATTCTGAATAATTGTATTATTATGGGGATTTTTTAAATTCTTCTAAAGCAGAATTAATAATTGGAATTACCCTTTACGTGCAATATCTGATACATATGAAAAATTTATTCACAATTTTTACCATTTATTGAAACTAAAAGTTGTTTTTGAACATAGACATATAACGTTATATCTCTATGTTTTGAATAATTGTCTTTTCGTCATTTGATACTAAACATTGCCATTTGTGTTGTCAGTGCTTGCATATGTCAAATAGAACCATTACTAGAATGAGCTATAAAATGTTTCAAACCGCACAAAATGAATTTGTTTATTTGTTTGTATCCGGGCAATAAATTATTTATTCCACTTTATGCAAGTAGGACTTCTATCCGGCATAACTTGCAAATGTCATATTTGTTATACAAGCACGATTTTCTTAAAATGGTGTACACAAACTACACATAATTAATACTTTAACACATATGATGTGACCTTGAGTAAATATTTTAAAATTTTTGGCGAGTTTGCAAAAAAATTGAAAAAAAAATTGTCGGGCAAAGACAGGAAGGCATTTGTCAACCCGAATGACGTCAGTACGCAGAGTGTGTTACGTCATTTACCAGTTATCAACTACTGTGTGACACCGCAGATGTCCGATATCCGTGCTATTACATGCCGACAGGAAGTGAATCAAAGTGTCTTTGTGAGGTCAACTTTTCAAGGTCACAGACTGAGTACATGTTAACTAGACATGTTCTATCATTTTACTCTCAATTTCATATATCCCCGCGATAACTTAATGAGAGTGAAAAAAGTTTGTTTGAAGTAGAGATTTGATGTATCCATAATTATTATTATCATCATGCATTTTAGTAACATCAAATACTCAAAATTTTCAAATATATATGTACTCGCAATTGTATTTTTTTTTACAAGAACTAAATATGATTTTTACTGTTAGTAAAGAAATAAATAAATAAATAGATAATGACACTGAATGGTGAGAATGATGACTACTATTTATTATTCTGATGTAGAATTATTACTTATCTTCTTGAGAATAAGAGCGCTGTATAAAGATAAAGGAAAATATTCAAATTTTAAAGCTAAAATATTTGAATTTTTTCCTTTACTAAGTAGTTTATGGTAGTTTTTGATAATTTATTATATTTTATGGCCAAAATTATTATATCATATATAAGAAGATCGGTGGATAAGGCGTGTAAAATGCCTATATAAAGACAGATATAATACTGTAAAATTAAAATATCAACAAATCTGATAGTTTTTTTAATCATTTAAAACAATGTATATTTAACATAACATCGATTTGTAACCCTTAAATATGTTCAATAGTTGATATATGTTGATTTAAACTGGAGTATGCGTATCAAAACCTCCAGATAGTGTCATTTTTTAGAACTTCAATGCCCTTTCTTATATAAAGTGGGTCTGTGCACCATATTTTGTCATAGTCTAAATAAGGTCTAATGGAAAACAAACCGATTTCAATCAACAAAAACTTGGAGAGATGACCCACTATACATTAAAAATATCATTTTGTATCCCTACAATTGAACGTTTTAGAAAAATAATACAAGTCCGTAAATTCGTGGCCAAAGTCGCATATAGCATTTAAACAACGCACTTTATTGTCACTAAAATGGCTCAGTGGTTAGAGCACCAAACTTTAGGTAACCTTATATAACTAGGCATTTTAGGTTGTAGATTCGATACCACTAAAACTTATGGCAACATTTTTTTTCTTATCATTTGTTCAAATATTTAAAACTGAATATAGTTAGAAATTGTGCTTTTGCAAACTAGGATTATAACATTATCAAATAGATTTAATTGGGAAAAAAATAAATATAAAATTGTATTTTACTACTAAACCAAATGGGCATTTGCGCTATCTTATCCCCTACCCCCACCCCCTTTTTAGGTGGATTTGTGGGGTAATTTGTGGATCACCCAGCCTTCCTAAGCTCCAGGAATTTTCACGTGAAAAGTGTCTGACAGGATTAACTATAAGAGGAAGAAAAGGAAGTCTGTAATGACTTAATAAATTCAGCAATTTAATTGAAATACATTGCCCAGGATCATGAAATCCTGAAAGACTTTTGTCAAAATTTTAGTCAATTGCATGTATCAGCAAATTAGGGAAAAAATTCTGAATTACAATTTGTCTTTGGACAGTATGTGATAATAAAACTTTTATACTGTGTACAAATTGTGACTTTATTAAGTAGAGGACAACTTCATGATCTAAAAATTAACCTAAAATTGAAAATTCATTAAAAAAAGCCCAATAAACTTATTGGGGATTTCCCCTAAATTTATTATTGAAGTGTCACTTTTCAAAAAAAAAATTCGAAATATTTAACAACAAAAACGTCATTGTGCTAGTATCATGTTTTTCTTTGAAATTGTTTAAGAGTGAGATATGTATCTTGTAAAAATCCGATTTGCTCAATTCAAAATGATTTGTGTTTTTTAAAGTTTCGAAGAAAAGGCAATTTAAGTTTCAAGAGAGAGAGCTTTGTTCACTTTATTGTCTAAGAAAACTATATGTATAATTTAATTTCTTTTAAAAAAAATCTTACAAATGTCAAACAACAAACGGCAATATTTTACCTGTTGCATAATGCTTCTTTATAAGACTCTCTTATCCATCTAATCCGATTTTACAATGGCCAGATTCAAATTATACAGTCGGTTACCATCTTTAAAAGCACTGGATACTCGTGGCCAGTTTTAGACTATAATAATCTCCATGAAAAGACGAGCTTTGTATAAAGATATAGGAAAAAATTAACTTTCAAAGCTAAAATATATAGAACTTCATATGAAAAAAATAGATACATTTATAGTAACTAAAGGATTAACGTTCTACCAATGCATTATCTCCAGTTGTTTTAAGATATTTGTTGATTAAATCCATTCAAGGATATTTGACTCTTGCTGAGACACCACAAAGAAATATTTATGATGCTCAATGTGCCATTTAGGCGCCAATTTGTTGCAAAGACTTTTTTGTCTTAGACAAAATTTAGACACCAACGCTTTGCGCAATGATATAAAAGTTTATCAGACACCATTGTGTTGCATGCATATTTTGAAAGGTAAATCCAGGTATGTAAGCCATTTTATCTCTCTAACTGACAGTTTTGTCAAGAGAAAGGAGTTTGTATTTTTCTGTCGTATTTCCATTGTTGAATAGGAAGCTATACATGTACCGATAAATCTATTCGTTTCCGGTTGTCTGAATGGACCCATTGTGTCAAGTGTCATTTAAACGTTTTAAAAATCAAACCTTTATACGGCATGGAAAAATCTCCCTGAACATACATTTAAAACAGTATTGTAATTAGATGAGTAATTAATCGTTCGAAGGAAGTTGCTCATCCCATTAAATCCGTCTGTCCCACATTCGAGGCTTGTTCTTCAGACTCAGAAAATGGGCTTCCGTCAGTAATTAATATTTTAAAACAGTGTCGGTCGAGCGATTTGAAATCACTTTACAATTATAAATAAATGTTTCGGATGGTTTCAGATCTTTAATATCCCTAGAGATACTAATTAGGCTTCTCGAGGAATTCTTAATAACTCAAATTTACAATGAAAAAGAAATGTTGGATGTGATATCAGACCTTTAATATTTTTAATTATACTTATCTAATTATTTGTTGATGTCATCAGATATACAGCGGTTTGATCACACTGGAGTTTGGTAAGGCACAAGGTACATAAATGGTATGTCACAGACTTCAAAGCGTATATACATATAGTTTTTTTTTCATATAAAAAATAATTTTTGGGTCGCCATTTTGATATCTTTTTTCAATTACAAATCTGGGTCATAATTTTTTTTTAAATATTTGTAATCATATATATAATACATTCAGTTTTAATTGGTCTTTTATACAAGGCGAAGGTGCATGTTTCCCTATTCTTTGCAAATAGTATGATGAAACTAAAGTTTTTTTGTATATACTGTCTTTTACTAATTAACAATTTTTAATTGTCAATGAGTCCATGACTAATTAGTCGTGGACTCATTGACAATTAAAAATTGTTAATTAGTTAAAGACAATACGTAAATGTCTTCCTTTATACGTCAAAGAAATTTCTAAGAAATTGAATCGATTTCTAAGATACTAATGTGGATTAAAAACAGCATTCACATGTACACATAAATCTCTCTCTCTATATATATACATTTCTGATTACTTACACTTTGATTACTCATCATATCATAAAAATGACTTCTTTATTAAAAAAAATAAAGGAAAAGTATCCCCATTCCATTCATTCTCTCAAACATATTAGTTGTGCAGTACATTTACACTACTTGTCTGTAATTTAACAAAGATGTGATATTATTAATACAGCAGATGCTGTTGCTATGCACAGTTGTCATAAAAATGTAGAATTCGACTTTGTCAAACAGCAAGTATTTTTTGTAAAGGAGAAAAATGAAGACGAAATGGAAAATCAACGCAAAGTCAGTTTCATAACCATTTATTTTCATCATTTAAAAAACCTGTTAATATTGGGGGTTTTTAGTAATCTCTTGTATGATTTCAAACATTGATAAAGTTTTAATATTTATTTATAAATTTATAATCAAAACACATGATCTTGAATTGGCAACAATTGAGGGTCTTCTGTTTTTATACAATGTCACTGTGAACATTGGAGACAAATTTAGATTCATCTAAAGAAAATCAATTGAAAATTTTGAGACCATTTAAACAAAAACATAAAACAAATTCAAGGTCAATTTTCATCGATCTTAAAAGCACTAGATCTAATCCAATGCATGACTAGTTGTACACTTCCAGCAAGCAGTCCCGTGTCTGTACAGCTGTCAAACGTATACTAGTTTTAACTGCTACTGGCGCACGTAGATTGGGTCTAAATTAGTTTATCATGTATATAACAGTGAAGTATATAGATGCTCTTTTGTGTGTTTTTGAAGTCGTTTTGTTTTGGGGGTTTTCATGGAGGTGGTTTGTTTGTTTGGTGTTTTGTTTGGTTTTTGTTCGTTAGTATTTGGGTTGGTTTGTTTGTTTTTGTTTGTTTGTTTCTTGTTGATGTTGTTGTTGTTGTTTTGTTTTTTGGGTTTGTTTTGTTTTGTTTTGTTTTTTTTTTTTTTTTTGGGGGGGGGGGGGTTGCATCCAGAAAAGCCTCCTTCCTATTTCCTTCATTATCCGCCAAGGTCTAGACAGTCTATAAATATTAACTGCAATACCACACAGAATCTATAAAGTCTTTGGTTACAAAGTAAACGAATGTTATTTCGATCTCACTGTTTACATGTTTTAATGCATGTGTTTTGTTTATTAAGGATCAAATTTTCTCGTGAATATTTGAAAGAGGATGATAGCGCACGAATCATACACTTACAGTCCTATACCGGTATATTACATTTCGGTTGACTTAACGTGGGCTTTTACTCGTATCTGTAATATAATTAAACAAAAAAATCAAAATCATCGACTGGTAATTCAATGCTATTTAAAAATCCACTATATCACATTTATAAATTGCAGAATTAGTTCTGAATATACTAGTATAAGGAAAAAAAAGATTATATAGAATTTTCATTGCGGACAATACCGGTACTATCATAAGTCTCTTTCGTATCAATTGCAATAAACATGTACTTGTATATAAATAGTTCAAGTCTTGCGTAAGACAAACATGCATGCAAGCTTGAGAAGAAATCTTTAAAATGTCAGAACGTATATCAGTGTACGTTATATAGGCTTGAAAACCTACATGTTACCTTAATTTTTAAGACGACAATGGATTGACCAATGACTTAGCCAAAATGAGCGCATACAAGGAAAGCTATGAGCAATTGCCGACTATATACGCTCTTAAACTTTCTACATGGAAGGTTCTACCAACAAATTAAAATTAAAAACAATGACACAATTCATCCGACAGTCGGACAATATATTATATAGGTTTGGACTTTAGTTGTGTTTTATAACTGACAATATATTCCTAAGATGCTGCATGAAGTAATGTCTTACGATGATATTTGACATGTACTAAGACGTATCCTATTTAATAAATGTAAGTCTTGGGAAGTGCCCAAAATACTTTTCATAAGCATGCTTTAAGTTTTTTGTTTTAAAAGAATCTGTTTAAGCCAAAAGAATCGTTTTATGTTTATACAAAAAGCGTGAAAGGGAGAAGCAATAGGAGTGCAAGTGTTTGCCATTCACGTATTTCTATTCGCAATATCAGAATGATTGGTTTTTGGGATTCTAAGTAATTATTTTTTTAATCCTTGAAGAAAAAGTGATTTCATTTATCAAAAATGTTAGCATTGCATATCTATCTAATGTCAAGGAGACTAGTTCCGGTAGCCATTACACAGGAAGAATCACGTGACGCGATATATCAAACTTGGTTGACATGGTGACATGGGCCACCAGAGACCTGTAATACATCCGCCATCTTAATGCTTTATTGCCTCGTATATATAATTGATAAATATGAAACATTCGTCTTGCTACACTTCTAACGGGATTTCCCCTCAAATTACTGAAAGCCCTTCTTTTATGACAATACGTATCCAATGACACCCCCCCCCCCCCCCCTTTTTTCTAATAAAATTTTTTTTATTGAATATGTAAAAATGAAATACTAGTAACTTGCATTGCATTTTAAAAACAGGACAGATGTGTTGCAATCAATAACAGAGTATTTCGACACCCACTGTTTGTAGACTATAAAATGGCGCCCGCACATTTGTCAAGGAAATTAATTATTAAGCACATTAATTAAAAGATTAGAGTTTAGAAAAGTCCTAATAAAAATGACTGTAGGAGACTAAATGAGAGAGAAAGAGAGGTGTGTACTGGTTGTATTGAATAATATTCTATAATCTATCCTTTATTTATGACTGTAATCATTATGAACTCACATTTCTTGTTTTTTTATGCTCTGAAACTGTACATGCATTATGAATGTTTGGTTTTATTTACGATTGTTCCTTGGTTATATCCCCGTTATTTATCGACACTGCTCTCGTTTTACGACAAATGACTGGAGACAATATTAAAAAGTCACTGGAACGAACTTTATCCTCCTTCCTCGTGATTCTGTTTTTGGTGTTTTTGTGTTTTTGTTTTTTACTTTTTAGGAACATTTCTTAAAACAACAAGATATGAACTCTCTGAATTGCAAAATAAATAAATAAATCATTTAATTAGTCTAGTCTTTGGTGTCATTTTTGTTCGTCATTATAAACGAGTGGTTAAGAATATGTGATTTTTCATTAAGTATATTGATAGGAAACAATCATGTCTTTAATCTGGCTTGTGGAAATATAAATCTAGTTTCATACAGGATGGGTTTATATTTGCCAAATGCACGTCCAAATTTTAAAGCTATATGCGTCAATAATTTAATAAGGCCAAAATCAAGATTTATTCTCGTCTATCTTTAATAGTTTAACTTATCCAGGAATCCCTGAAATTGTGGACAGAAACTACTTGTAAACTAGTACATACATGTTCAGAATGGGTTCCGGAAGTACTTATATCGTTTCCCTTATCCTAGTGTGCTAGTTTACTAGAGCGAGGGGTTTTATTTGTATACACAAACCATCGTCTAACACGGGAGTAAAAAGTCAAAAACACTATGAAACACATATTCAACATTTTATTAAATGCTTTACCACACAAAAGTGCGGGCATACAAAGACTGGAAAAGACAGCACTAAAGCACGGAAATAAAAACCGTATCAAAACAATATCCCCAACAAGAGACCCCTCCTCTGTAATCTAAAGATTCCACAGACTTGGGTACATTACACAACTTTACACAATATTCTTCAGTAAGTTTTGCAAATTCGAATAAGAGACACGTGTCTGTAAATATACAAAGGTTCAAGACTTTCTTGCGTTCTTTCTTTCAAGAATAACTATATATATAAACAATTTATCACCCTCTACAGCTATTGCTGTCTTTAAATCCTATGGCTGTCGTCGTTTTTTGTACCAGTTGACATGACAACAGAAAAAATGCATCTTTTTTTAAAAAATTGATTAAACATTAAAGATTTGGAAAGACTACATCACAATGTACAAAACGACAAAATTGGAATGAACAGAAAGGATGTTTAATAAATACGTGATCGGGATGGTTCGATGAGCAGCATCAAAGGTAATACTTTCTATCCTTTAGCTAATACTTTTTCTCATAACAAACAAACCACCTGCCTTGATTCAAATACATTTTCTACACATCCATAAGGATTTCTTTGGCAAAATTGATTGTAATCACAAAGGCTCTTGAACTATTGATCATGGACAAGAATGCTAAACTTCAAAAAAGATATTTTTTTTTCAATTTTCCCTCACATCTAATACCTGTAGCAGAGATAAAAAATACAGTAGCTTTATGAGAAAACGTTTCGTAGCTGACAGTTTCTGATATTATAGTATATTAAGTAGATACAAACATGTTTGAGATCAAAACACTGGACTTTTTACACAACATTCGATAAGCACGTGGTACGTAACATTGGTATGTCAACGTCCATGAGATCACAGAATCCCAGAAAAAAACACTGTCCTTCCGAAACACAATCTTCAAGCACCATTAAATCAGTTTCAATTCTCTCCCTCCAATGCTAAATGTCTTGGCAAAGTACAATCGCCTGTCCAAAGCGTCTAAGTGACGTCGACTAACTGTAAGCTCCAGCGCAAGCTTTCGATTCCCTCTGTCAATTTGGAAAACGTCAGTCAAATTCAGGAAGTGGGCGCAAGAAAAAGACCGCCAAAATTACAATAGCAACATGGGAAGTTGCGAATTTAAGAGAAAAAAATTCTATTTACATGATTATCGTCAATATGGCCGCCAAACTGATGAAACGTCAGCGACAGTGTTTGGATTTCCGCCTTGACGTACTGGTGAATTGTTCGCGTCCGTAACGTGAGTATCCATTGGCTGCATTAAATTGGCGCGAACTGCTTCCATTCTTGATCTTTCATCAGAGTCGTCCCTGATGAGCTGTCTGTTTGGACCTTCAATTGGCAAGCGCGGGGGCGTCCCGGAGATAGGGCGGTCTCCCCTGACCGCGTTCATATCTTGTGACCTTTGGCCCAATATAGTGTATGTTCTCTCTTCGGGTAAGTAAAGACCGGATTGCATTGGCGGCGGATTTGAATATATGTGTGGATAAAAGAGACTTGGTGATGTGCTCAAATAAGATGACGTCATAGTGGTGGGAGGATTTATCCTATCCAAAATTTCGTTTGTGGTCATCATGGGGTAGGTGTTATGAGACCCAGGAATGGGGAGCGAGATTTCCCGATTTATATCTCTTGAAATGTTTTCCGAGGCTCTGAGGATAGCACTTTCACGTAATATAGCTAGATTTGAATTTGTAGAGGGATATGGCGGTAAACTAGACGATCCAAATATGTGTCTGGATTCTTGAAAACGAGACTCTGGCATTCTGTGTTCAGGAAATCGCGTAAACAACGAGAGTTGCTGATCAAGTGATGAAGATCTTTGTTCCAGAGCCGTTCCGTCCGCTCTTTGCGGATCCGGAATAATAACAGGCATTGATCTGTCTTGATTTGGGGGTAAAATGTCTAACTGTGTGTTGTCCTTGGACATTAATGGAATTCTATTGTCTTGAAGCACCTGATCCATTGGTTGAGTGATGGGAGTTGCGGGGGTTATTGGATGTCCTATAGAAAAAGAAAAAAGTTGACACATTTAGGTTCTTCCTCAATTTTACGGCGATTAGGTGAGCAGACAAGGAAGCGAGGCCGGTGTCTTGCTCCCCTGTCATACCTGAAGGTTCGTCTTCACTATCAATCACAAACATGCCTCGTGATTTCTTTTATTTTATACTGCTCAGAATGGCGTGCGATGAACGAAACAAAAAACTACAGATGACTTTAATGTCTTAATGATTCATTAATTCTCTATTTGTCCTAGACTGCTGGTATGTTCACGACATTAACTATTCAATTAAATAATATATGAGCCGAAGACTGCATAATATTGCGACCAATTGCACACGTCTGCAGAAAGAGCGCCTTGTATTATATAAGTATTCGCTGAGACAAATTCTGCCTCTAATTTACACAACCAAGTCATCCTACTCTGAGAATATAATAAACGTTGACACATACTTTATTTCTCCCTTTTTTATGTAGTACAAAATCATTATTAGTCATGGAGTACTTGTCAGGTCAATTCCAGATGACCTTTACAAATGAAAGTTACGACAGATTGGGTCTAATTTCTTTTTTCCGTTTTGATGATTTGGCAAATCTTGGTTGTATATATTATGAAGCAAGTTCAAATCGCAAAACTACTCACTTCTGAAAAATTTACCTGTGACAGATAGACCTTGTGACTGAGTATAGGGTGGGACCGATGCATGGGTAGTGATGGAGGGGTAGGGGGAGGGATCGAATCCCCAGTGGCTTCTCTTCCCAATCGAATCTGCCAAAAAAAAAAAAGAAAACTGAAAAATTGAAACAATGCAAAAGAAAAAAATCTAATGTAGGTCAATCTGTCAGGTGAATTAAATTTATGGATATTTGATAGAATATATCTGCATATATCAGGCAGAATTTGGATAACGGCGTGTCTAAAATAAAGCTCAGTGGGTCGCAGTACCAAAGCGTGTCTGGCAACCCGGCGGTGCCGACTTTTGTGCACGAGGTCTAATAGCCCTCTTCACCTTCACAAGAAGAAATATATTACGGCGTGTCAGTTGAAAAAATTCTCTATTAACGCAGCGTATAGTATCATCTTCCAATAAGATTTATTTGACTGAACTCTTTAATCAACTTTCGCGGACATTGTTCTAATTAAGATCTTTGACATTTTCGGTCTGTCGACAAAATGTCGATTTCTTCGAAGTGTTCTTAGAAAAAATGCGGTTACGACAGGTCTAAAATTGTCCCGATTGAATTTTTTTTATTTGCATGCATAATGCATGATTTAAAATTCTATTTTCAATAATTTTCTCTCTTTTTTTCTTTTATGAGCCTTTTTTTTTGGTACGTATATAAATAAATTCCATTGACAAGGCATATACGTCTTCTATTGGGGGATTTCAATCTTGAAATAAAATGACATCACTACAAATAATCTAATTGTAACATTCAATACAACTATAACCGCCAGTTTCTAGATTAAATCTTATTCCCAAAACTCTGAAATAATGGAATTCCATGCTTACCATTATGATGGAATCCGTTGGAATCTGAGGATTGTAGTCGTCTGGAATCCCCCGGATGTGACGTCGGTCTACGAACGGGACCCCATTCCGGCATGTGTTGGGTAAACCGGGTGGATTCCAAGGGATTTGGGAATGGATTTCTGTCCGAAGGAAGGTCTAGAGGACATCTAACGCGTCGGTCATCCGTCCGTAATTCTGAAAAGAAACAGATAAATTAATGTACAAACGCAATACAATGATTTTTTTTTCTAAAATAAAAATTAATAATTATGTATAACTCATATATAAAGATAATTTATATGACTGCAAATATTCCTAAATTAGCATTTTTATTGAAATGCACATTTTTTCTGTCATGTTGTAAATTTTGTATTTACACCCACCCAGTAAATTCAAAATTTACAACATGACAGACTTATTATGTACAGAAAGAGGCGTGAGGACGTCAACGTAATCAAAAAGTGAGACCGGGGCAAGAAGACAGCGAGAGTGATTGTTTTTCGTCAATAGATAGGAACAATTAATCCTTGTATTTGTTATCTTGTACAGGTCGGGTCGTTGGTACCAACTCCCTTTCGATTTCCAGTCCCCGTGTTGCCATATAAATCCAGGCCGTATATTAGCATTCATGATCGACATATTATCAATTTATTATGCATAAATGCCAGTTTTATCCTGTGGTATGTGTGGCGTTGCTGGGCCCCTAGAATCTACTGCGGACGGACATAAAATCTGTCCATTTTCTCCTGTCATCTACCATGTTGTTATTTACTCGTAAACAAGGCTTATAGAGCGAGGCGTCACGTGGACAGTCTAAGTTTCACTTCCCGAAAAGCAATCATGCATACATACTGCATTGCTATCCTATGACCCACCGGAAAACTGGGAACTCCCAAAAACATCAGAAATTTCTTTGTTTCTGAACAAAACGTTGAATATCATGGTGAAAATATTTGTTTGTTAATTCCCTGTATTAATTACACTAGACTTCTCGAGTTTCAACGTTTTAATTATATAATACCTACCTAAAGTACATGCAAGATTAATAGAAATGAGGGTATTTTTGGTTAAAAAATATGTACACGAATTTCTGATTTATTTTTTTTTTTTGGGGGGGGGGGGGATTTTTTGTCATTTTTATAGTAAATTCTGGTAGTAACGATTATCGTTTGGCATAGGATTAGTGGATTGTTTATTAATTATGAACATAAATTTGCCACAATTAGACCATCATACCACAAATTCTGCTGTAAAATCTTGGGTTTGTGGTTCACCAAAAGTTTAACCACTCTCGTGCACATTCAAGAAACCGAGTTTTTGTGTTCATTTACAAAATAAGGGAATTTCGTTAGGTGACGGAACAGCGGATATAGGGTAAATAATCTGTCATTGTCAATTGCGACATTTTATTAGAATATTTTATTATAAGTTATGATGCCAGTGATATTTTGTTTATTCATTTAGCAATAAAAAAGACGGATTGTTAGCATTAAACATACATCTACGGTTTTATTCAATTCCGGAATGAATTCTGTCTTACACCAAAAACTAAACGCACTAAGCCTTAAATGAATCTATTGTGTCGTTCATAAATTTTATTTTTTAGGAACTGATATTAATCTTTTTTTACGATGTCCTATACAGATAAATTCTAGCGACAGTATCCGACTTGGTCGATAAGAATCACACGCGCTTTTTCTTTGGAACACGTGCGCGAACTCCCCCCGTTTCGACACGTGCTTTTCTTCCCATTTCCCTCCTAAATCGGCATATGTCCCAGAGGAAAGAAAGGAGGTTCGAAAATTCATCTACCCCTCAACAGTGGTTATTTGCAGACCTTAATCAACTAGGGTATTCGGTTTCTTTTCCATAAAACAACAGTTCTCGTCTTACGAGACATGGCGGACGTAAAAAGAAGGTGTCTCGATTTTCTTGAGACATCAGCGAAAGGGATCTCAAAAAATACTTTATAGCATCAAGTTAATTTCCATAATTATAGAACACTCCATTTATTTCTAACGCCTAGAAAACTAATTTTTCTCCAAAGGTGTTTGAAGAAATGGAAACGTTCTCTTCGAAAAATAAATTCACTTTTTTCTGAATTTGAAAAAGTACGGCTATTGCTGCGATCTAATGCCCTATTACAAGACCAATTCTCACATTAGGGTACATGTGTCAAAAATCACCATATGGTGTCGCTAAATTTCCGTAACACTCAAATCTAACTAATGATCTCTTCCCTTGTTTATAGGGTTAAGGTGCTATGAATACCGTTTTTTCTTCGACTTTGGAATAATTATAAATTGCCGAGGGTTTTCATTTAAAAAAAATTAATGAAATTTAACTTCTTTTCAAGGATTTTTTCCCCTTTTCATCATTAAAGACGCAGATGGTATGAGCTTGATACAACACTGGATGGGTATCCTTTGCGTGTTACGTAACACACACGGCAATTTATACCGAAGGTCCTTTGTAATGTAAATCTAAAGATCGGGTTCGAGGTATAATTGCATCAACTTAGACCACATCTCTCCCGAAACAACTGTCACAGTGAAGAACATGTCCCCAAAGAGGCCAGAAAACGTGGCTTTTGATGAAGAAGATATGCGGCATGCTAAACCCGCGCTTTTTTGTCAGATAGCTTTAATTTTGTTAATTACAAATTCATGAGTTCGTTTGATGTTTAATTTTTTTTTCACGGAGATTTTCGTTTTAAAATTCTGTTAAACGGTTTAACTTTTTGATAAAGTATCAGCCAGACGGTTCATAGAACAGAGAGATTGCGCAATAATTGTATGTGCCCAATGAATAATCGAACCTGAAAATGACCTCCCATAAGTTAATATCAAAACTAAAGAGGGTGGGTCGGGCGTGGGAGGGTCGGGGTACTTACTGACTTTACTGCGAGGGTCACGTGGGCCATCTACAGTCACTTTTATGGCTTTCTGGTACAAGGTTATCTGTGGAGGGTGTGTCCACACCGTGATTGTCAGAGTAAAACTTTTTCCTGAAAAACGAAACATAAAACAGAAATGAAAATTTCACAAAATTTAAATCATTTTCTCTCTCGAGTCTTGATGAATAACAGTAATTAATATGTTTACTGTTAGAATTGCATTAACATAATTTTTTCTGTTTAAATGAAAATCGTTCTGTAGCATGACAATCCTTGGCAATCCTTTAAGATTTTTTTTTGTTCGTTTGTTAAACAACAAAAGAGATTGATCCGTCTCATGAAAACGTCAAGAAATTTATCTCATTATAATCAGAAATAAAACATATTCATTAACAAAAGTCTTGATGACAATTCGATGGTAGTTGAGACGTCTTCTTTGTTTAAGATAAATTTCGGTGACAGTTGAATTGATGAATGGGGACTACAGTCGTAAGCTTTTTATTAAGTGTCTTTTACTTAATTTATCCATTGTTGTACTGTCGAAGAGAAGAGGGGTTGGGGGGCTTATTTATTGACGTTTTTGGTCAGTAATTAAAGCTGATTTATGGGGAGAGGGTCAGCGGGTCCATCCTCATTTGCACTCCAAAGCACCGTTTTAATACAAAATGCTAATTTTCTCCACAGATATTATAGCGACAGCCTTTTCAGGGTAAAACAAAAATAATTGCGCTTTTCATATCTCTTTATTCGAAGAATTTGGCCAGCAAAGGGAGCTTTTCTTGTTAATGCTTTCTGGAGGATTCAGAAAATTGTTATAAAAAAGACACACATCTATCTAATAAACTTATTAAAAGTGGGATAAAAAAATGGGAAAATTGTTTATCTACGAGGAATAGTTTCCAATAATATTGCGCCTTGTACTGTTGTGAAATTTCCCTTTAACAAATAGGTTTTCTCATCTTGACCTGCTTTGACAAGAAATATTTATTATTCTTCAATAAAGGATGGCATCGTGATGATACGCAATATTCCACCGATACCCCAGGGTCTTCCTCCGCAAAACGCCCCCTCTATTTCTCTGGTGGCAGTCCCTGTACCTTCAAACAATAATGTTTTACTGTTTCTAATTTACTTGTGTACAAGACTCGAAACCTACCAATATTGATCGAATTTTCTAGCGACCTAGTTTAGATCCACTGGTCAAAAATCATTTTTTTTAGAGAGAGAATTCTTTTCTTAGATATTATCTTTTTTTCTGGAAACGTTGTGTGTCTTTTAAGGCACGTAATCTGAAATCGATCCCAATTGAAGGACGGGTATTTAAATGTATTTTAACTAGTATATCTAAGCTGTCAAATATTTTACTACGTTTCGTCCATATATGGTCAATGTTTACTATGACCTACTTTGGCGGGCGAAAAAATAACCGCCCACCAGGTAAATTTTCCCACTACCTGGTAATCCGTTACGGATACCTGAGCAATTCATGAATGAACATTTTAAAGGTATGTAAACAGAAAAACTATGAATCAACTCCGAACTTGAGGTATTTGTGTGGCTGACTTCATTGTAAGACCCAGCAATAAGAACAGAAAGGGTCGCACTAAGGGAAGTAGAAGAACAATAACGAATTTGTTTATACGTCTAAATTTCACGTCACTGTCACCGGTTCTACATTCAGCCTATAAAACTACAAAAAATATCGCAAGAGTAATTATACTGCGTCTTCTAAAAGCGATTGTAATTAATCAACACGACAAATCCCAGGTATTCTTTCAAAAAATTTTAAAAAAAAAACCCCTTTCCAAACATTTTTAATAAAGCGACGGTGCATCATTGGGGGGGGGGGGGGGATAGGGGGCCTGCTAATTGAACAGCACGGCCACTTCATAATGGCAGGACTTTACTTTGAACTCTCATGACAGGGTTGAAAAGAGTCCTCAGTTCAAAGAACTTGAATTAAGAGCAATAGATTGATAGATACTTCCGATATATACGCTGCTGAGTCGCCTATCGAGTCAAACCACCAGAAGAAACCTGAGAAAGTATTTTTTTCTCAAAGAGCATGAAGTGCGGCTATTTCCGATTTCGTAAGATGTGCGTAAAACCATGTAGTGGTCCCAAATTTCTATACGAGCTTGTCGTACACAGGCTTCAAATGACCAGATCACGGGAGCATGTCCATTTCACTCGATCAGCTGTCAAAGGTCGGAGACTTAAACAATATCACGGCACAACGTGTATATAGGTGACTACAGTAGATATAGTAATATACTTACCACGACCGCTACGTCCCACAAAACGCAAATCGTTAAACTTTGCCACTTGATTCTTCATGTAAGCTGTACAATTCCTCAACTCTGAACAGAAATTTTCATCGTTTCCAGCGGAGACCTGAACTTTTGTCCCATCCTTAATATCTCCCAGGGCCACGACCCTGAACGCGAGGGGTAGGGTTTTGTTGGACCGCCAGTGGGAGGGTAGGGCAGTACACACAAAATTGGGACTCCCGGTCCTGACCAGCTCGCCTCCTCCCGTGTCGTTAAGTATCGAGGTTAAACTTCTCTCCCCGGGCAGAACTTCGGACATATTGTGGGGAGAGTCCGGGAAAGGGGTAAGCCCGTTTAAATCTGTAGGTAAATGCATGTGGTTTAACTTCAAGTCACAGAATTATAACAAAAACACAACGGCTAGAGAAAATCTATAAATGTTGACATGAGCGCTACTGGTGTGGTTTTATGAATGAAGATACAATTTGTCGCGGTTTTACTCGGTCTAAGCCACTCCTCCGCGCTGCGTGACTCACATATATTACTCCGCCCTAAGTGTTTTCTCTCTGTGTTCTAGCAATCTACGAATGCTATAAAGTTTATTTCTCAGATATAAGCAAGACTAATATTGTTTAATTATTGAATACAAAACTTGATTTTAATTTTGAAATTTGCTGTCATTTGGTCCTGCATACACAAAAGGTCGCCAAAATGAGGAACTATTTTTTCTCAGGGATTAGCTCATTAGGGCTGTCAATCATATGCGAATTACCTGTAAAACCCACAGTTCTATTTACATGAGTAACGTAGATAATATCGTGCGTATACAGAGGACGATTCGCTTGATTGATCCCTAGTCGTAAAACCAAATTCTAATCTGTTCCGCGTTTTGTTATCGAGTTTGAAAAATGCAAATTATTTATGACAGTTGAGAATTGAGAATAAAGATATAAGGCGTGCACAATGATTTCCTCTTACCGAATTCAATCGGAGTGTATATAATGAGTAGGCAAAATTGAAGATAGGATGGTTATTTTTGTATTATTTAAATTTTAAAATAGTGTATTTTATTTGTTCATGTAACTGACTAATATATATATCAATTCATCTCACAACACCCACTTTTTTTAAATTGAGAAAAGTTCAAAATATTTGAACATTTTAAAAATATTTTAAGTCATAATATCAAATCTACAATAGTGTCACAACAGCTTCATTTACGCAAAAATAATAAATTTAGAAACATAACAACACGGAACAGGTTTTGTTTAATTACTGACAATGTAATATCACACAAAATTTTATAATAATGCTACATAGATTATAGTGGTTTATTTAATGCTTGAATATTAGATTTGAACGAAGAAAACATGTCATTTCTGATGTACATGTATATATTTTTTTTATCATACAGTGAATTCCGTGTCTCAGTGTTGAGTTGTATGATAAAATTAAATTGATATCATCACCATATAATTGAGTAAAATTTTCTCTAATGTGTTAAAGGTTGTTTGTTTTTTTTGTTTGATTTTTTTCCCTTTTCTTTTTTTTGTTCAATATATCTGGATCATGTTTTTATATGCGAGTGTATCTTGCTTATTTAAGAGCCTGAACATAGTAAAATGTTTAAATTTCTTTCCGTTACTTCGAAGAAATTGTATATTACACATACAATGAGTTAAGTTCAAACCAAACACTATATGCCCGTTAACCGAAATAAAAAAAAAAACAAAAACAAAAAACAAAAACAAAACCCCAACAAACTATAGTACACATGGTCATTTAGCAACTTTGCAACAGTAGAACTCTCAACAACCAAATTTTCGCATGAAAGTATTTCTAGCAAGACATGATATGGGTATATAAGAAATTAGAATAACAAATTCAAATGCTTTGAAAGTTGTCTATTTGCATAACACAAAAATCAGTTAATTATATCGAAAATATATTATAAAAATGCTCAAGAGGAAATTTCAGTTTAAATAAAAAGTTCAGTTTAAATAAATATATCTATGAGAAGATATTCAAGTTGGCGCGAAAGTTATATGCAAATTGCGTTTCATTTGTGCGCATGCGTATCCTCAAAATGAAAGTAGACTGCATGGTCGGTGCAACGAATCTTTATCGTAAGTGTTGTGTGTATATTTATATGGTGATATTTGCACATACAGAGCAATGAATTAATATATGCATGAAATATAGTGTTCAATTGGAAGCAAATCATGACCTAGAATTGTCCCAGTGAAAATCTGCGTGGGTGGCCTGAAGAATTTGTTTATGTTGACTCACGGACTATGTGTACCGTTTATTGATAACTTACGTAACCAGACTTATCCGATATGTAACAACACTCGGATGATTAGTCGACACAATACAAAGAAATAGACTTCAGTGAATGTGGGGGGATTTAAGTCGCCTAAATTCAATAGAGATTACACATTACACACACATTGAGTTCTCCAAGACGGAATGGAAATAAATATAGGGACGTATTTATAAATGTAGGTTATGTTGTAGGGAAGGTTGTGTTTGGCTGGGTCCATTTGACTGTTATAGTGTGAGATCGGCACCATTTACCTCCCAACATTTTACCACAAAACCACATCAAGTGAAACCATTACATAATTCTCTATAATATCTTAACCTCTTTTATAGCAGTCCATACTGGTAAAATCACTGGACATTACTGAGTGAAAACTTTAAAATCAAAACATAAACTGTTTAAAGAATTGTCTTGGTCACATGGTTAGAAAATAAATATGTTAAAAGAGTGTAACATATTCAGACTTTTTTATCATAATCTTTAAGATTAAATTTGTCTTTTATACGTTATTGTTGTCATCGAGAAATAACAAGGAGAAAGACCGAAATTGGCATTGTGAATAATTATTTTCAAAGAGATACTTGATCGTAGTGGATATGCCTCATTGTGTCAATTAACATGGAATCTTCAAGCTCCTCATAACTAAGATATTCAAGAGGTTACCGTGATATGCTGCTCTTGACACCACACAAAGCCTCAAAGGTCACAAATTATCACACTGATACTAAGGGCTGCAGTGAGTACACTAGTAGTTAAGTGCAGCAATGTAATTTGTACTACTAGTACGGTGTGCACTAAGCACTGTTTAGGTTTTTTTTTTAAATACATGTAAGTACCTATCTTATTACGGTATATATGAATTCATAACATCAAAAGAGTGCATGGTACATGTATTTGCCAAACAGATGTATAGAGAATACTTTAACATCTTCAGTTTTATTTCTTTGATGTTGTAGCAGTCAGTCAGTTTTTTAAAACAGTGATTAAGACACTGAATTGCATTTATATAGAAGCCTTTTGATCTGATTATGTTGACAAAATGTGTATGGCATTAATAACTTCACTTGAAATGATTCTAGAAATGATTCAAATCACCTGATAATGCAATAGGATCCCCATGACTTGCGATTTTGCACTCTCTTACAAGTGAATTTTTATATCATTATGTTTCTAGGAGATACCTGGTCATTTTCATTAATTAAGAGTAATGTCTGGAGACAGTCTTGAAAATGTACTTTAGAAATTAAAGTTTAATGCATTAAAAGTCCAAAGGTTGATTAATTAAAAAAGGAGGGATGTGTTCTTTTGTTCAGAACATGCTAAATTGCTTTTAGAAGGCAAATTGCAGACATCTGAAAATTTGCATAATGAGGTTTCCCTATAATTTGATTTGAAATTTAATTGATCTACTCAATTTTCAAAACCCGCAGAATCATCATAAGAAGAATTGATATTTGTACATTTTGATATTCATTAATAAAACACATTTTGTCTTTGTGAATGCGCAGGTCTTTTTGTTTAATGTTTAATGTTAACAAACCACTTATTATTTATTTCCAGAGTGATTAAGCACATCTGCAGGGGATAAAAGAATATGTAAGTGTAACAATATTACAATAATTATCTGACCTGTGCCAAGCATCAAGGTAGTTTTTATACACAGTAAAAAACAGATTTATATTAAATGGGATGTATGTACCAGCCAATGAGGTCACTAAGCCCTATATTGTAAAACCATGAACTGTGGCATTAAACACACCAGGAGGAGAAATGTGAAGGAATGGGGGTAATTTGTCCAGATTTGTGTGTAGGATGGCAGGGATGGGTCAGGGGGATATGTTACACTCACTCCTGGTGGGTCGGCTTTTTTTGTAAGGGGTGACTCATGAGCAGACTCCCGAAAAATTGCTGCTTGTTTCACATTTGTTTATTTGATATTTATCAGAATATACAAAAAAAAAAAGAAGAGGGAAATCCTCTTAAAAAACCATCTCATAATGTAAATTGATTCAGGTCAGTGCTTTGGCATCTTTGTAAGTTTTTAACACAGTAGACTAATTTTGTATTTGTGTGAGCAAAAGAAATAAGCCTTGCAAAATTATTAGCTCTGATTTGTCAATAATATTTCTAAGAAAAGAAATCTGGAGTGAATTTGTTTTCTGATTGACTTAATCTATATTTAGGCAATTCAGGAAATAAGTTTGATATAAAAAAAATTCATGGTTAACGAATTAAAATATCGGTAAATGTTTTGGTTTTGTGTTTATTTTCTTTGTGGCTTCAAGATAATTACAGAAATTAATTAGCTCTTGTCACATGACCACAAAAGTTGTTCATACAAAACCCTTGGTTTTTTGGGGTTGTGTTTTGACACAGTTGGGTTGAACTGGTCAGTTGGTCACCAACGAGAAGTCTTCACTGTCAGACATGCCTGGGTAATACTGTTATAAGACTGATGCCGTGCTTGGTACCCACAAAGTAATGGCCAGAAAGTCTTCAAAGTGGACAGCCACTGAGGGGTCAACCCCGCTGTTAATGTGGCAATGACAGATTTGGATAACACTTTCAGATCACATCAAAACACTGCACATCATTGTCTGTTGCTAAGAACATTTAGTTCCTTCAGAAAACCATCATGGGTTTGAATTGCATCCTTTCATAATCAGACCCCCTGCAATGGTTAATGATGATGCACCAATTATAAGCTTATTAGTTGTTGGCAAAGCATGGATTCACATTGTTGAACAGACCCACTCAACAGAATTTGATATAACAGACTGGTAGATTTCATGTATATTGAATTTTTCATGTACATAAGGATATGAATAAACTAAATGTTGTATTTTGTCGACAAGCAAGTTAGAATGCTAAAATTGATGAAATGATCATTTATTATTTTAACTTTACTACACATATTACATGAATTAGCAATTCATATCTCTGGCATTCATGCAGCCAATAGAATGTGGAGATATTTGGGAAGGGGGAAACCAAGTCATTAAGATACCCGCAGGCAGTCAAGGTTGCAGTGTAGGAGTGGGGGATTATGAACGAGGTCAATGACAATGTATATATATATATATATTAATAATAACTCTACAAACGATTCCCTGAACTTAGCTACTGGTAATTTGTTAGTGGTGGGTATATCAATATCAAACAAGAAATGCTTTAAGGAGAGACAATAGAGCCCCCTCTTAGTTTGCTGGTGGCCTAGCTAGCATCCTGCCTGACCACAATATTTTTATTATGTGAATGCCTGGCTCTACCACCTACACGACTCATTAGTGCAAGTAACCACCAGTCAATGAAAATCAATGCTGCCCATTCAGATGCAGTTTGTATACTCATTCAGTGCAGCTGTCTGCCACTTATTTTGGACACCAGGGATGTTGCACATTTTTGGTGATGAGAGAGAGAGAGAGAGAGATAAAGAGAGAGAGTTAGTTGTAATTATTGTTTTTTTGTTGAAATTTGCACTTGCATGTTTATAATAATATGAAATCCAAGAAATTAGCTCACTTTATTATAGTATTTTTTAGTAAGTAAGTAGAAATTTCTCCTAAACTTTTGCATATTTTGTTATAAAAGCTTTTTCATTAGATAGTTATTAAATTTCCCCCTCATGTTTTTGTTAATGATAGTTGCATTATACTTAATTATTATGAAAAAAGGTAGTTTTCTGAGGTAAATATTAATCATGTTAAAAACAACACATAAATTTTTGAATAATAATTTTTTGAAATGTTTCCTAAGGAATTAAAATATGACTTGTAATTATAATTCATTTGGGGATGTCGGCAAAAGTTATTAAAGTGGCATCCGAAAAATAAGTCTCTGTGACGGAGATGGATTAGAATATTTTAAAATTCAACAAGAGAGCAACAGAGATTTCGAAGATAAATGTACATGTGTCAGATTAGCGGCAAATTGTCACATGGTCACTCCAATGGTTTGGTTCCAAGAACTAATTACTAGAGAAGACACAGTGTATGCAAATTAAGCATCTTGTTGACAGCCCATAAAGACGACGTAATGTGCCGCGAAATCACGACTTAACATGTCGCCCATAACCAAAACCTTAATTTTAACAGCTTGATTACAAATGAAACGTGGTTTATTGTCAATATAAATAATTTTCCAAAGTTTTGCGCAGTTCCTGTATTAAATATTCGGGCATGTTTGTTTGTATGAGTTGTACCTGATTTACCCTCTTTGTTTTTTATAAGGCACTTTCCTTGATGGATGTCATTCTGAACTGAAACAATGAACGTGATTGTTTAAGTGACGATTTCACAGAAAGTAATGTTTTACTTTACTGCACGCATCTCCGTCAGTACGTCTGATAGTCGGTCAAGTGTCGGTAAATATTTTTTCAGTTATTCACTGCATTTGTTGTGATGTGACTGTTGTGTTGTCAGTATTAAAAACAATACTCCCACACTGGTTTATTGCTTGTTCCCTTCAACACTGACCCATTGCAATTTTCTTTTTTTTTTAATAATTTTTTCCTATGAACATTTAATATCATAAATATATTACATAGCAGACCTAGCTGGTAGAAAATGGTAACAGTAAAGATTTAGGCTTTTTAAAATTTGTTGTGACATAACATCACTGTTCAAGATATTTGTGAATATTTCTTTCACATGTATTGAAGATATATATTGTGAATATTTCATTTCACATGTATTGGCCACACAATACAACCTACTTTATTGTTTAATTTTACAGTATAACTTTGCAAAATATTAAAGATTTACAAGTCCAAAGTGAAGAATTTACTAAGCTAGGGCAGAAGAGTTCCGTTTTGCAGTGCCACACAGGTATGTAAGATTAATTGCAGACTTTTAGGCTTCCTCAATTTTAAAAGTATTTTTCCTTAATTAATAAAGACAGACAAGTATACCACAAAAATTATGGAAAAGGTGTGAAAAATATTGTAAAAAATTATGGAAGAAAATAATTTATATTATTATATGATTGATTATTTCCTAGCTTTCTGATTGGCTGATATTCAACAATCTAAAAAAAAAAATATTATATTCACCTGCACGTGACCTAGGAGGTCAATATAACGTTTGATTTGTTCTACATTGGACAAGAATTAGATCGAGAATTTCCAAAATGCTACAATTGGTTATCATTATTCCTGTGGTTCAATGAAATATCGTGTTTCTCAATGTGTTCGGCTATGGCTTCAAACTAAAGGTGATGAGGTTTTCTTCACTTGATAACAGTCAGTTTGATATGTCTGTATCAATTCGTTGCTGAATCGTATAACAAAACAATAATTGCTGTTTTTTTTATCAATACGATGATTAAGCTACCCTTGAAGTACAATATTCTACTCGCCTTCGCCTTCGGCGAGGTGAATATTGTACTTCGAGGGTAGCTAAATCATCGAACTGACCTCAAAAACAGCAATAATTGTATAATATTATACACTAAAAAATTGGTATTAGTTTTCAGCTTTGGAGATAATTTTTTAAAACACAATCATTCAGTATTAGTACCTGTATTATTAATTTAACTTTAAATATGGTACATGTATAATAAAATTAGTATTATTAAATTATGAAAACAGTTGGCTTTTATTTTTAAGAAAAAAAGCTTAAAATTTTCATCTTTAAGAGATTTGATTCTGTATATAAACATATAGCTACAATTCATGTATTAAAAATATCCATAAAAAGGAAAACAACAGTGAAAAATTTGTCAGAAAAAAAAATTAACACAGAATGCCCATATATTCAAGATACCAGAAGGAGTACAACATTATAGTTTGTTAGTGTTTCCTGGTCATTCATTTCTCGGGAAGCATCCGAGTCAGTTAGTCTCCTACATGAAGTTTCTTTGTTCAATTTTTGGTTGAATGGATATACCTATGAATCATTGCTGGACAAAGGCCAATCAAGTCAGCTGTATTTAACACCTATAGGTCTACCTGGCAAAATTTCACAATGATTCATGCCTCACAGTATACAATGGGCTTTTACAGAAGAACTCTATTTGGAATACTGGCGGAAGGTCTTTGTTTATAGATTCATTTTCAGAAGTGAATAATTTAATGTTTATAGTTGTAAAAATTGATTAAATTACTGAAAGTCTTTATTCAGAAGGGAAATTAAAGCTAAAATGTTAGTAAGTTAGAAAAATAGGAATGAAAGAACTATTTGTTGCCATCTTATTGAGTTAATGAGGGTCTGAATTACTTATATGTTTTGATTTAGAATAGAATCACTTAGAATCACTTCTCTGTGATTTTGTTCTTTGACATCTACAGTGTTTTGAAGTTATAAAAACTTCTCATTTTGATGATTTTTGTGCCTTTCATATTCATCGTACTATGGGAGCAGAAGCCATAGATTTAGAGGCAAATAACTCATGAATATTTCATATTTAACAATTAAACACTGATCAAGTTTAGTGTAGTACGTGATGTGTGGTCATTGAAATTCACAGAGGAACATAAAAATATAAAAGATATGTATGTATTACAGTAAGGCCACATCAATTTAAGTTCTTGCTCGTCAGATCCACATGCTCGTATTTAAACAAAACTATACAAATAATATTATTTTAAATTTCCCACATCCAGGAAATTCTGTTCTAGTTCTGTTCTATTTTTTGTATTTTAATAAATTGTATTGATTTATAAATCAGAAAAAAAAGTAGTAAAAATATAAGTGTCCGCTCGGACTGCCTAAAAATGTTGCCTACAAAAAATAATAATTTTATTATTTAATCGCTTGCCCTCTCGTACTTTTTTCATCTGATGTCCAAGGAACAAGAAATTAAATTGGTGTGGCCTAATATGCATGTATATCACTGTCCTATGATAAAGTAAAGTGATATTATTTTGTAGAATAGTTAGCTTCTCCATCGAAGTATTCCATTGATTGGCAGAAGGGTACTGGCATTAACAAAAACATATCTCAAGTTTAATTGCTGCATGCATTGTAGTCATATGGAATTGTAAATTTAATCTGAACAGTTAATGAATTTTATGAATGAAAAATAAAGGTATGATTCATGAATGGAATTAAGGAAAAATATCAAGCAGATTCCTATTGGTGGGTGATTTTTTTTTGTGTAAATTAATGCTCTAGACATGTAAATTAAATTAACAAGAACTTTAAACTGATGATGGGCATATTTTGTTCACACGTATTATTACATTAAAGATATTGACATTATAATGTAGATGGTAGTAATCAAAAACATTGTTGTACAGTTTGTCTTTTTGAAAAGTAAACCAATGTGGAGGAGAAATTGTTTGGGTGGGTGGGGGATCAAAATATCGTAATTAGTGACTAACACCAGCTGTTTTATTCCTTTTAATTAGATATATTAATTCTGCAAGCATTTGTCTGACTAAGTAAAAGATTATTACCATTTTTGGTTTCTTTGAAGAATGCTTATAGCCTTATACAGTAAAAATGAAACACAGATTTAGCAAAATAGCGGATAAAGCAGTTTTGTTTTGTGGAGTCCCTGGAAAAATCATTACAAATCCTTGTCAAAATTTAACGGTTATAATGAACTCTGTTATAATGAATTTATGGGTTTAGAAAATTAGTTACGAGTCCTATCTTGGAGATAAAAAATAGCAAAATTTTCACCTTTACATTGGTTTAATAGAGTTTACAAACTATACATGGATATAACGAATTATGGATATAGTGAAGTAAATCCAATAGTCCCTAGGACTTACCTATAATTAATTTTTATTGTACTGATATTGCTCTATTGGTTACATCTGCCACATTCAAATTACATAGGATGTTTGCCCTCTCCCAACCTACTGAAGAAAAAGTTCCTGACTTCATTTTTGTTTTCCGATGTATTTTCTGTCTAATCAAATTGATTTCAAATCAAATTTTTCATGCAACTTTGTAAAATATCCCTATAACTACCAACACTGAGATGGGAGAGAAGAGATCAATACTTTTTTAAGGTGGCCTTGAAATCTTAACCTTGACCTTGATTCAATGTTTTTCTAAAAGAATCTGTTTACAAGCAGGGTAACCTTATGTAGGTAGTGAGAATAATCCTGAGCATCATTAAAAAAAAAAAAAGTCAAACTTTAATTACGGAGTCAGGATCTCAACATTTAGGTTCACAAATAATGAGATTTTCCTGAGAATTGATCAGTAAATACCCATGTGTAAGTACCAGGTTTATGTTTATGTGTGACAGAAAAGTGAGTGGGTATATGTTCATTTTGTTTTGCTCGGGAGTTTTTTCTCTGTAAACATGACAGCGTGAGGAAGTCTGCCTCATGTTTTGAGCATTCAGCTACAGCACGGAAACGAGTGCAGTCGAGCAGCCAGCAGTGCAGTGTGTGGGATTATACACTACCGCTAAGTTCGCTGTTGAATCATTACTTGAGGGGATAATCCGTGAACTGAACTGACTTGTAAAAAAAAACATTGTAATACTGTATCTGTTTATGTACCTTAGCATGGGAAAAAGTTGATTAATTGGGGTCAGCTTAATAGCGGTGAATTAAGTCGATTAGGGTTTGATTATGCTTTTGGTAGTAAGTAAGTGTGATCAATTACATCAGAGAGTTAAACCGAGGTTAGGCCAGGGCTGAGGAGTAGATAATCATAATTCCCCCAATTGTGGTTTGACTAATTCATCATTTTGACTATTGTTCGAAATTTGCAGGGTTTGTTGTGGTTTCTTAAGTCTCTGTTTGGGAACAGGATCATATTGTAGGATATGCAAGACAGAGAACTTCTTAGTCACAGCTTAATGCTCGACTTTTAGTGTTCAATTACATTAATGAATCATTAATGATCTCAAATTAAAGACAGACTGCTGACATGGATTTTGATATGGATGTAGATGTCGGCAGAGCATGGAGAGAGAGAGAGAGAGAGAGAGAGAGAGAGGAGAGAGAGATCTACCAACTGGGGAATAGATCCGTAATGACACATGATTAAAGATCTCCCTCCTTTCCTCCCTCCTTCGTTTTGTACAATACGACACCTCCTAAATATCATAAATCACAACATACTATGTTTTATGCTTGTGACATACATTGACATAGTTCTGATCTTGAAAACATCATTATGAAGATCTTATGGTAGTGCCAATCATATATTTATAATAATCTATTTATGATCAAAAATTCAAAATCAGCTGATATACTATAAGGGAATAAGTTAAAATATAAATTTGGACTGTTAATTTATACATGTAGATTATATAATCATCTGCAACCCATTTTAAGAATAATGCTTGTCAATGAATATAAAAATGCCACGATAGCAAAGATGTCCACTCAGTAACGCCCCCCCCCCCCCCTTCCTCCTTTTCTCCAGATTTACACTATTCTTCCTTTTGTAGTCCAATAAATTAATATTATTGAAATAAGAGCATGCATGTATATGCAGGTTTGAATTAATAAATTGATATTTGATAGCCGGTGGTTTTGTGGCAAACATTTTTCAATTTATATTTTAAAAGCTAAAGTATACCCAAGTTTACTGATATGCATCGTATTTGAATGTCACCAGCTAATTTTCAAATCATTAATAAATTGTTAAGTCGGCTTTTTTCTACCCCACTCACATTCAGCCGATTATAGTATGAGCTGAACAGTGCGGATTATACCGGCCTCCCTTTGGGAAGGATTTTAGGTAATTTTACAAGTTTTCGTGGGTTGATGCCACCAAGGCTGCAAATTGACTTTGGCCGTACATTTCCTGTGGAGTGGTTTATTGATTTTGATATAGCCGAGTTGGTTGACATTTCATGTGCAACTGCAGCTACTAGTGGTGCATCGGCATTAATATTTTATGAACTCTGGAGCTATTATATCATTGTCGCAATCACCAAGCAGGCTTAAAAACAATGCATGTAATCATATTTGTGCGTATATATCTCAAGAATTATCTTGATAGAAATGAGATGTATGGACTATATTACTGTCAGGATATTAGTCTCTTTGTAACTGCGCCTTTGCCGATTCTAACGACCCTTTCCCCTTTTGTTTACAAGTTTGTCTATTTTATAATGTTCATTAGAGATAATTAAATTATACTGGTATTAAATCTAAATGTGTTTAATTGTAAATGACTTGAACTTTTAGACTTGAGGGTTTTGAGGTGCTGTAGTACAGAGTATTTTGTTATATTCATGGCCTAATTACTCTGCACCAAATTAATTTTCTCTAGTGATGAGTATATATAAATCTAGAGGAGAAATGAGAATAATTTCAAATAATTTGAATCTTCAGACTGCCACATTATGATGGCATTTTATGCATGGCTAGCATTCCTGATATTTTTCTAATGAGAGAAATGTTGTTGAAGGAGTTGAGCAACAATTAGGAATTTCACATACTAGGTTTTTTAATATTGTTCAGGAAAACAGAATTACAAAAGAGTGGACACCAGTCTCCATTTGTTAGGTAACAGTAACATTGCATCTCATTTGTCAACACCAGCTATAGCTCTGTAGATCGCAGGTTCTTAGTATTTGTTTGTATGCCAGAAATTTGTCGAAAAGTGTGAAAAAGCTTGTTAAAACGTGTCCATCAAAACCATTATGACAAAAATCTGCTTGTTAACCATTAGGGTTTGGTGATAGCTGGGGATTCTTCGGATGACAACAGTGTTAGCAAGGCATGGATTGTCGATTAAAGTCATTTTCAAAAGGATGTGCATTTCGGTGACAGGAACCTAATCTATTTAACACAAATTGTCAAGGTGACCCACACTTTAATCTGGTACTTGAAAATTTTTCTCTTGAAAAAAAGACACATGAAATGGCAAATTTCAATTGGCTTTCACTTAGTTTAGTTTTCAGAATGGATCCAAACTGGTCTCCATGAAGAGGAAAAGCATATCATGCAGGAATTAAAAAAAAACCCAAAATTTTGGCAAAACAACATGGCTGCTAGGGACTCCCATTGTCCGCCAGAATTCTACATGTATATATACAATGTAATAAAGTTGTATGAAAATTGCATAATGGATGATCAGATTATTGGGTTTTATTGTGGCTGAAGTAGGCACTGGTTTGGATCATTTGTTAACACAGAATTCCTAGCTGGTCTTTTGTGTGGGCTTTTGACTGCTAGCACTGTTCAGCACTGTACAGAGCAGTGCCGACTGTAAGTAATCATTATCAGGGTTTTTTTTTTCTTCATGACTCTTGTTCTTGACAGAACAGTTTCTTGGTCACGTTGATGACATTTTCATCAGGTTTGCAGTTAAACATGCTGGGAAGCTGACATTTCAAAATATTTGTCAGCAGCTCCACGGGAGATGACTAAAAGGGAGGAATTAAATCCGTTAAAAAATGATCAGAATATCTTTCGCAGTGAAAATTATTGAAAGACTTTTAACATTCAACCTGACTCGCATTGAATAGAAATTAGAAAAAAATTAATACATGTAGCAATCGACGTGACAGCTATTTTTATTTGCATTGCTTGCTATTTTAGAGTCATATATTGATATTGTTCGAATATTTGCAGATGCACAAAGGCGCAATATTGTGGTACATTATTGATTCTAGTTGAGATGTACTGATAGCATGTATCCTCTGTATACAGTTTGGACCACCATTGCAGCATTTTATACCTTGTGTTTCCATTGATCATTCGCTCTGATTTCAAGATGAAAATAGATTTTTTGTTCTCTTTGTACTAATAATCTTTTTTAAGTTCGAGAATAAATTTGTGTGAAGATATCTCTGATCAATAACCATAATGCTGTGCAGCCCATAAGAGAGAATCATAAGAAGATGCCGAGTTTCATCATTGTTCGTCTGCTTGTCTGTAATTTACATGCAGCAGGGACTTCCATATTTTGTGGAAACATGCAATGATATAGACTCAAAGAATATGCTACCAAAATAAAAAATTATAAGTTCGGAGGGAAAAATTACCACAGCAGTCCATTGTTCATCTGTTTGTAATTTACGCATAGGAGAGACTTAAGATTTTATGGAAAAATGCAATGGCACAGACTCAAAAATTATAAAATATGAGTTATGAGGGTAAAATTTACCACAGCAGCCCATTGTCTTTTACATATCCTGGGAATTGAACCCTACATAAGTTCCCTTTTTTCCAAGCAGTGGTTTTTGGGTGACCACATTTTGGGTTATTGTAGGCCATTGGGGGAGAATTCGGTGACTACAAGCCACAGTGATTGTTGAAGAGACCTCAATGGGAGGACCTCAAAACAACCATTCACAACCTGCAGGCTCTTATTCTCAGACATTACAGGGATAATTGAGCACCTATTGAAGTGGCTGATATATCTACTCCAGCTGAAAGATTTTCACAGTATACGGAGGGGCATGTCATGCATTGGCGTCTTCATAATGGTTTCGCCATAATAATGGTTAAATATATTTCAAAGGGTTTTTTTTCTTACAGACTGCAGCATCTTAAAAGAGTTATTTACAGTGTAATGTCATGTGTAAAATAAGTGTAAAGATAAATTATTTGGAGTTTATTGAAAGTTGTCTTTTTATCAATTCGACGTGATAAATACTTCATCAACACGGCTCAGTATTCAAGAGTGTACTTAAAAACCTTGAGTAACTGGTCCCTGACTGTAACTGGTTGCCCGTAGACATGCATGTATGTGTTACAAATCAAGTGTTTGATGCCTATCATAGATTGTCTTTAATGAAGTGTGTTCTCTCTTTCATTAAACCTCTTTATATCTACCAGGAATTTCACCTGCTAGATTAATCTTTGTACGATAGGGGATCTAAGGGTGCTGTCAGCCTGGCTTTAATATAGCCATAAAGAGTTGTGATTCACAGGAAATTAATTCCGTTTATTTTGGGCAAAAGTATGGCCTTGTCAAAAGAAGGGTGTACCCTGTTTTGGATTAGCTGGTGTTGCAAATAGATCCATTAGTGATAGACCTATTGCTTGAAGTAGCCTCCTTGAGTAGCCATATTGTTTGAACAAAGAATTGGCTGTGATGAAATCAAAAACCAAGATCAAAATACCTGTGTACTTTTGTAAGAAATTCTAAACTTCCAGTCCTAAAACAACATTTATGCATGAATTGCTACACAGGTGCTTTTTTCCCAAATTGAAATATTTTTTGTTAATATCGTAGTGAAATTATGACAGATCTATATTCTTATACATTTCTTTTTCATGAATGAATGGAGTATGAAAAGTTGACCCCATTTCTCCTGAACCATCCCAGTGTTTGAATAATACAGTCATGATAAAATGCACTGGCTCACATCACAAGAGGAGGGCTCACACCCCCATGTTTTGAAGTTTGGATGGAGTCCTTGAAATTGTTATAAAAAAAAAAGGTCAATGTATGTAGCCATCTAATATAATGTGTGTATTTGTTATCTGGTGTGATGAAGTGCAGAAAAATACCAACAAGATGGAGTCTTGTTGTAATGCACTGATCCCATTTCTCTTGTTGACTGTATGGTATTAATACGTTACAGAGAGAATGTGGCGGTTTTACTATATGCACTGTGTGTATTAGCTAGGTGCTGGTGTCCTATACATTTAGTGTCTTTGTATTCTATGGTATTTCCTGTGATTCTATATTTAAAACACACGTAAAAGACAGTCACTGTTCTAAGTAGATATAAATACCCATTTTCCAATTACCGGTATATATCTGATATTGAAATGATCTCTAAACATTAGTATATAGATACTGTCTTGATACATAGTAATATCCTGATCACATATTGTGTACTAGCTGATTTACTGATACTAAAGTCAACATAAATATACATGTTTTCTATATAGCCTTCTTTTAAATTGAGTGTGTGCATGTCATAGTATGTTTCAGTGAGAATTTTAGGTGATGGCCGTTGATGTTTTTAATTCCCTCTTTAATCACCATTTTGCTTAAGGAGTAGGAAGATGATGTAAGGAAGTAATTATTGATTGATGAAGATGTTTTTGATTCCCTCTTTATAATTACAGTAGTTAATTAAAAATCTGAAAGGTTATATAAGGATGTAAACACATGTATTTATCAATGAAGATGTTTTTTAAATTCCCTCAACAATTCCGGTAGTTTCTTAGGAGTAGGAAGTTGATATCAGGATGTAATTTAGATGTATTGATTTGTCTGTCTCAAAACACAGTATGTTGATGTCTCCGATCACCCACATCTCTCCGAGCGAGACAGAAATCTTTTAACAATACAGCAAACCTAGATCTTCTTGTTAACTTCATATCCACCCACCCAATCAATGCTTTTCTTATTGTTGTAAAACTATGACCATGCATTAAGTGACCAAGTGTCAAATTTAGAATTTTTCATATATTTTTTTCCTTTTCTTAATATGCTTGTAAAGTTAAGATAAAGTCTGCAAGTGTTCCAGAATAGAGAGTTACGGGTTTACTTGTAATTAATGACTGTAAAGGGACTGCAAGAATGAAATTAGTTTGTTGTTAGAGCGAGAATGTTTTGGTCAAACAAGATCAAGGTAGAATTTGGTTTATAAACACAGGTTAGAGCAACTCAGCTGATCAAATTATAAACTAGTGTTACATAAAGCAGGTACAAAGGAGCATTCCCTGAATTCCTCACATACCTGTGGTTAGTTAAAGTTCAAGGTGATTACATTTGGCAACAGTTGATTTTCAGTGGACCTTGAGCTTATACTAAAGGCATGAATGAAATAGGTAGAGTTTGTGTATCTGTTTAAAGGTGTCTTTCTTTATTCCTTCTCTCTCTCTCTACCTTGATACTTCACCTGAATGAAATATCCAGGTGTGCCACAGGTACACTTGTGCTGTAAGGTTTATGTTTGAGTACCTGTATAAATGGTCTCCCCACAAACTTTGGAGATAAAAAAGTGAAGAGTGACCGATTTTACGGTGGTTAATGGGTGCACAGTAACTCAGCCAGAAAAAAAAATCCTTTGTGGATTAGAATCGGCCATTATAAATATAGATGGAATTAGGTGCTGAGTCAATTTTGGTTTACCACAAAGTTATATTCACTTTTTGCAGCTCCTTTTTTTCAAGTTTTGAGTTATGATGAAGTGTCAGCTCTGTGTTTGATGTGAGAGCGTCGTATTGTGTTAAATATTTATGTGTATGTAAATTTGCTTACGTATCGTACAAGTTTTCTATGGCGTAAGGAGGCCCTGTTAGGAAGTACTCGGTTTTTAATGGGTCTGGCTTTCAAAGCTAGCGATCAAATTCTGATATCGTTTCACTTATTGCTATATTTATCATCATTTTGAAGATGTAGATAATTTTCCCCAAGTTACTCATACAATAGTTTGGAAACCTCAGATAATTAAATTTCTTTATGCCAGGTGTGTGACCCAATTTATCCCTCTGCATGTACAATATTTATGCATTTAGACATCTGGAATTCTTCACATGAAGTTTTTTTTTGATTTATTGTTGATTATGATTAAAACTTCTACTAATGCCTTACAAAAGGAATTGCCTTATTAAAAATTAAGAAGTTTTTAAACAGGTAATATATTTTACTGGTATATAGAAAAATTCTACAGACATAAAACTTTATTGATAATTTTTAGGTCACATTTAGAGTCACTCTTATAACCACCCAATATTCTATATGTGGTATATTTGTCATTTGTCTTTAGTCCTTAGTTAATTATTTAATATACATTATAGTTCTCCTAGTTTTACTATAGTAACTTTGATTGCAATAAGTATCTATGAATTTGCATCCAAATAAAAGATTCCAAACAAACCTTAACCCTTACTGTAGCTTCACATCTATACTAACATACTCATATGGTACTTGTGCATTTAGGTTTCCATAAGTCATGGATAAAGTGGTTTTTAAAAACTGAAAATGAGTAAAAAGTCCCAAATATGAAAGGGTTAAAGAATTATACAGCTTAATTTTATTACATAACATTTTATCCAGCTTTTTCAGATTGATCTAAAAAGATATTCCAAGTGATGATACTAAACAAAACAATTAGTACACTTCATGCATTGAAAGAATGGATAAGTAATTTTTCCAAGAAAATTTACCATAAATAAGCAATGCCCAAATGACTTTGCAACATTCTAACTTCCCCCTAACCTATTGTCATGCATTCTTTTTATTTCTGTTTTGTTTTGTTTTTAAATTTTACAATTTGCTGTCATGAATCAAATAATGTTTTTGACAGTTTCTAAAATTGAATTTTATTTGGTTAAAATAGTCATTCGTGCAGTGGAGAGGTGATTAGTCTAACTTTGAAGCTTGACAAGCATTATAAGACAAATTGCAAACACTGGTTCAAAGGCCTTGAATGGCAGTCTTAATGATTGCATAAATAAGTTCTGAGAGAGATAATTCCAAACTGATCAGCAGGTGTTTACGACCAGATGACAATTAAAGTACCTTGTAACAAAAAGGTGCAAACTTTAAATCTGAAGATCTGATTTAATTTTCATTGATGATTACCAATGAAAGGTAATTTTGATATTATACTCTTTGAATAAATTATCATAATCATCTTTGTAATCAATTCTGCTAGCCAAAAAACCTTGCCATCTTGTACTTCTGAAGAATGAAGATCTAAAGTACAATATTTTTGGAGTACAGTTGGTCTAGAACTAACTAGTTGTAATTCAAATATTCAAATATTTAAATATTTAAAACAATTTTCTTTTCATATTTTTTATCATTTAAACATACCATATCTTATGTTTTATATTAAGGAGGCAGGGTGGTCAACAAATTAACAATCAGATCTGCCTTATAATAAACTGAGACATTTTTGCCATAAACTAACATTTAGTAAAATAAAAAATCCAAATATTTTAGCTTAAAATTTGAGCATTTACACTATCTTTATACAGGGAAGCTCTCTTTCTCTTAAAATAGTTGACTGAAAGATAGAAGGTAGTCCTTCATATTATTCAAATAAAATTTTAAATTAATTAAAATACATTTTTTTTAATGTTTGTCGTTTTCAAATATCAATCTGTATTTAGGATAAAAATTGAGTTTGCTTTGAACATGGATAGCTCATATATATTGAGTTTGTAAAAGACTCATTTATTGTGAAGACTTTATGAGTTTTGATGGTGAACTCAACCAGTGAGTGTATTGAATTTAATCCAATGTGTTTACCCATATATTGTAATTGAGTTCATGGTAAATTTGTCAGTGTGTATTATATAGCAATGTTATGAGTTGTATTGAATTTGAAGTTGAAGTTACACCTTAACTTATTAATGAAATCTTGAATTATATATTGTGTATTCAGAATGCATCATGACTCTAAAACTGATATACTGTGTGTTGTGTATTAAATCAAGATCAGTTTGAAGTTTGAGAGAAGTTGACTTTTAAAAGTATCAGTATTTTTGTTAAGAATTTGAATTTTGATTTGAATTAATAGTTTGATTTTGAGTTCTTTATACAGAAATACGTAATGGGACATTATATACCTACTAAAAATTAGCTTGAATGAAATTATTTTTCTAAGAAAAATTGGTTGAGTTTAGTTACTTCATTATAGTGTTTCTTAGTGATTTATTTGGTGCAGTATATTTTTACCTCTGCAGGAAACAATCCCTAAATTGTCTCAAAAGAGAAAAATTAGTTCACTGATTAAAGACAGGAATCATTCGCTTCATTGTTTACATCAATCGTTGGCGATCGACATTATTTTTCTAATTTCGAAAAACAACAATGCAGGGCTGATCCCCGATTGATAGATTGAAAGTAATTAATTAAATTAATGAAGTTGATTTATGAACTGGGGAGATATATTTACTTTTAAAGATGATTTGACAATAGGATGAGCTCGTTATTCATGTAGATAAAGCCGGATATGTTTTTGCTGAACGTGTGGACGTACAGGTGAATTTTGATTTCCTTGTTAAAAAAAAAGCGATTTATCAAATTGCGATTTTTTTTTTTATGCTGAAGGTGTAGCTGGATGAGACTGGTGGCATTATAGCACAAAGTACAAAGGCCGCATTTAACCCAAAAGTTTAATGAGTTGTTTTGTTAGAGTTTCATGATGAAACAAATGACTTTGATGAGTGATATAAAAATCATGTGATGTAAATTTTGAATACGATGAAAAGTCAAGTGATATTTAAAGTACAATAGCAGGCTATATAGTCGCTTTAAATTGCCTTTTTCTTTGCATGTACGTCAAATTACACAATAATCCTCATTTTATTTTTCGAAAATGTTTTTTCTTTCATCAACATGCGATTGTCAAAGTATTAAATCTAAAACCGTCAAATTTATTTAGAACCATTCAAAAAGAGTTATTTTCTGATAATCATAATAAAATTTAAAATATCTAGGTGAATGTTAAAATCCACTTAGAATTGATATTAGCAATCGATGTGATACTTAACAGCACCGATAAAGATTATTTGATTGCCATATGCTCAGTGATGTTTTATTTTAATATCTTCCTCAATATTTTAGTGTTTATAGGGATTGAAACCTTTTATTTGAGTTGAAGTGTAATCATATTGTAATGGGACCTCTAGAATTTGGAGGAGTGACATAAGATAATGCTTCCATGCTATTTCTTTGCAGCTGCAGGGTTCGAGTTTACTCGGTAATTTCTGGGTGATGAGATAACGACTAGAAAAAGACTGGTTCGTTTGCCATTTAACATGTTCATTATGTTGACATAATTGTTATTTTGTCATTTTCGAAATTTGTTTGATTATGAATTCCATTTTTTCAAAGGTGATTGTTGTTAATTATGATATCATTATTAATTTTTGTAATGAACACCTGATCATCTCATTCAACAATATTTGGATTTTTAAAAATGTTCTTCAGATTTGATGAAAAAGATTTTTGAAAATTAAAATTTTTTCATGTGGTTCCATTTCCACTTATTATGATTAAAACCAGCTGCAAATATTCATAAGCTTTATTGCAAGGGAGGCATTATTACAATAAAAAATACTAAAAATAATAAAGAAATAAAAAAACAAAAGGAGACTGGTGGTTTGTTTCATGACTCTTGGCTTAACGTTATTGTTCCACAAATATTGAGATTTAATTTCTATCAATGGGAAAACACATGGACCTTTGATGATAGATACTATAAGAATGTCTTATTTTTTCAGTGAGATGAGTGAACAGTATATATGTGAAGCCTGCCAGTCATGATTAGGAGGTTGATCTGGTGCAGCTATTATCAAATTTGAAGGCAAACAAAGCCAGAACCGCAGGGCTTTAATAGTACAAAACTGAGGGGACTGGTCGGCCTGATAGTGGTTGATCTGGGAGAGGGGATTATCCGAAGGTATCGCATAATATTGTGTTAACTGCTCTGTGACGGGTGAACAGGCCCGCATAAAGCATCGGAAGTCAAACTTAAGAAATAGCCTCAGTAAACCTGAGATTATTTATCATGATATATTTCGAATAATTTCTTTGCCTCTCAAAAACCTGATAAGTACTCTTCTGGGATGACCAAGTTTTGCAGAGCACTAGTCAAAGGTAAATAAGAGCAGATGTTTTCTTTACTATGCATGAGTTTCACGTGCCAAGAGAATTAAGTCGGCCACCTCTATTAAAACAAATTTGAAGTGGTTTAAAAAAGAAAGATAAAAAACCCAGGAGTGTCATGAATGTGTACGGGTTGTATAGACACTTCATAAATTAAAAGTCCATTATCTATTCGAATTTTTCAAGGTCACATGCATAACCTAATTGTTAATGATTTCCTGATTTGCTGCATATTTTAATGACAAGGTATGAAAAAGCAGATTTATACAGCCACAAAAGATTCAATTAATTAGCAGGGCATTAGAATGGTTGTCGGGTCCTATACGATATAATTCAGGCTGCCGCTGTCCTGATTTTAATGGTGTGGGGTCCATTTTGTGTCGATGAATTGGATGGCCCCAAGTGACCCAAAGCAGTAAAATTTTATATATGAAATAAGAGCTAATATAAAACACAGCTTTGAAATGTTGTGCTCTAAACAGGTTGTTTTACAATCAAAATTGCAGGTGTGATTAGAGAATAAGTTATACAGTATTTTAATTGGAAAAAAAATTATGCAGTTGCCAGGATCAACAATCAAAGATGCATGTAAATAGAAATTCATATCAAAATTTTTTTTAAAAGCATGTCAGAATTTTAGATCAGTTGATATTTACAACCAATTAATTGTCATCTCGAGCAGATCTTATCAGATCTCTTATATTAGCAGGAAGTAATGTTAAGCCACTTCTGCTGGAATGCAGTATCCATACAAATGACATTTTTATTCAATAGAATTCTAGATGATTTACATATTATCATTAGCAGAAAAAAAACCGATGAGATAGGCAGATGCTGATATTTTCAAAGGAAAGAAAAAAAGAAATGATATGCATGACACTACAGTATTTATTGGGGGGGGGGGGGGGGAGAATAATCAGATGATGGGACTCATAATCTGCATGATGTTTTATTATAACCATGCAGTGTATGGTACTGTGCCACTGTCTGGGTGACTCTTGGACACTAAACATGACATGTAGCGTATGTAACCCCTCACATGCAGATGATGGTCATCAAATGCAGAATGTCACCATCCTGAAGGCAGTCAAGGTTTGGCAAGTAGAATTCTGGCCGTTAGTTTGGCTGGCACCACCAACCCCCAAGTCTATAAAGCCTATGGTCTATAGCAAACAATCTCTTGAGCAGGGTGACAAAATGTATAAATAGCAGGCTGGAGGTATGCACCAAGTCCAGTTAAACACACCTGGTTGTTTATGACCAAATTCAGGCTTTCACTTAGAGATATAACTTGTATATCTGGACTTTGTGCTATAACTCCTTGCTTCTTATTTATCAGAACTACAGTTAAAACAAAATGTCATTTTTGTCTTTGATCGTTGTTACTTTGCATGGTTTCCTTAGGGCACAGTTTTTGATCAACCACATGTAGACTTTCTGTCATTTTAACAAGTAAGATTTTGCAATGCATGGATGTTTTGCTTTATGTAAAGACATGCACAAAAAAAACAAACTTGGTCTTGTGGAAATATTTGCCAGGCACAAGGTGGTCATGACTCTGAAACTACCATGTTACGCTGATTATTACTGGACATTGAATGTCGTTGTATCTTTGTCAACATGTAGGCTGGATCTGCATGTATAAAACATGTAGTTGTGTGCCTGTTCTTTTACTCACTGCCAATCAAACAAGACCTCATAGCAACATCAATCTAGATTATTTGGAAAATAAGATACCAGATTGAGACTTTTAAGGACTAGTTTGCAGCGAGAAATACATGTATTTGCAAAGAGGAGGCAGGTTCTTGTGAAAAATTTCTTGCAAGCAAATAAAAGTTGGTTTACAGTAATCATTGAGTAATTATAGCAAGGTGCTGAAAAATGAAATACTCAATAAATGACCATTCTAATCCCTTATAAATGTGTTGGGTTAATGTTTTAGTAGGTTACATGCCAAACGGAGCGTCATGTGACCCTATCAGTTATCCATAAATGAAATACAGCAAAATCCATGTGTGGAACTTCATAGCAATTAATAATATCATTATTCTCCATTTCAGAAAGAAAACCATGTTTTGAAGAATCACATCAAACAATACTTTCCATAACTGCAGTAATCACATGTCAACAAATTTTGTGGTAGAGATCAGCTACTGGCAGACCATATTACAATCTGCACACAGCCTATCACAAATTCATGTGTAAGTTACTTTAACCAAAATAAATGATAAGTGCATTTCTGGTTTTAAATTGAGTAGGCCAATCAACAAGATTTTATCAACATATTTTTCTGAAAGTAATCATCTGAGTTAAAGTTTAAAAATCTCGTCTTTGTCTTGAAAAATTAAAGTGCATTTCAGAAAACTCGTCTGTCATCATTATGAAACAATAAACAGAAAGTTTGAGTTCAATGAACTATTGAGATATCTTTTATATAAAGGCCGGGGCAATTCTGACATGTTTTATAAAGTGCAATTCTGAAAGGCTAAGTTTGAAAATGAACTAAAAAGTTTTTCCTATATCCACCAATTCTATCATTTTCAGGTTGGAATTTTACAGTTCTTAGAGATTTTATTTTAAGGATAGATGTTGTATATGTCACAAAGATTGGGATTGAATTGTACATGATTAATCTGCTTAATATGTAACTTCCAAATTTTGTACTATATCTTTTTTACTTTAGGAGCACAATTCATCTTAATTTCTGTACTTATTAAAAGCAAGTTAACTATAAGGGATGAAATTTGATGCTTACAAAATTCATACCTCAAATATAAACTGGATTGGAAAAGCTAACACATTTT
>WFKH01011925.1:87182763-87227861 GCA_016163765.1 Magallana hongkongensis
GGGGGAGGGGTTCAACATTCAGCATTCTACATAGAATTCTGACAGCCAGTCAGACCAGCTATTTTCCTCCCACTTTATTAGAGTTACCACCCTTGCTACTACACCTCAGACTATGAAGATGAGGTGTCCCAATATATTGGCCATCAGTCCAATAAACTCCCCCGTCAGGCACCACATGCTTTATGTGTGGTCCAACCACCTATCCCTGCCATTACTGTATGACATTTTATTTCCTCTGATGTTGGCATCTTCCTTTGTATCGAGCTAGATTAAAGTACTGACTGTTCAAAGAAAGTGATTCAGTGTAAATGTTTTTGTTGGAGTATTAAGTGTCTTAAGTTGGATCTTCAGCTGATCATAGGCGTCAATTTTTTTCTTATAAAGAATCCAAAGCAAGTACTGCAATATACTCCCACCTATCAACAAATCGTCAAATGAATATTTTCTCCTACTTGTATTTCTGGACTATTTGTGCACTTAATTTGAGATAAATATTTACTTAAGTCTAATCTTGACTTCATACAGTTACATGTTCTTTGAATAAATGTATTATATAATCCCTGATGTTGACTCACATGTATGTAAACAAGTTGTATGTAGGTGCATTGTTATGAATGATGACAAATTGATATCTCATTCATATGCAGACAGAGATGTTTGCAAACTGTTTAATTAACGCTTGGTTGTTTACGACTCCTGCTGAAACCACACAGGTAGATCTTAATTTCATGGACATGTTGTCAAAATAGCAAAGTTACTACACAGTTGTGGTTTTTTCATTATTCATTTCATTACCTAAAGGTTTTCAACTTTTCATTATCACTTGAGCAGCAGGAGTTAGTGAGTCATTGTTTTTAAGAGTGACCCACCCCCCACCCTGTTTAAGCCTGCGCGGACCATGGAGTTAGTAGCCCTAGTTATAGTCTCGCCACCAACGGGAGACCAGGGCAATTTACAAGTCTACTGGCGACTTTGGTCAAATTGTCTAGCGTGAAAACCCACGTACAGGAGAAACCTGGTGTATATTTTTTTGAGGCGATTGAAAATTACAGCCCAAAAATTGGTTACAGTAAACCACTAAATAGACTAATAGTAAATCTGAAGTGGGAATTCAGAGCTTAGATTTTTAAAATTAGACAAATAAGGTACTAGGTGTCAAAAATTTATAACAGTAAATTACATTGAGTCAGACCCACATTTCTTTCTTATTACCTAATTGTAGAAAAACAAAAATGATTTTTTCATTGGGTAGGCATTTGAATACATGTAAAGAACTTAAAAATTGCTCTATGCAGAACAGCTTTGGTTGAAATGAGCTCAAAATTATCAGAACTTCACAATGGTCAATTTATAATCATTACTATGTAAGTAAACAAGTTTATATATGTACAAATTATAAGTGTAATGAAGAAAATCATTTGAATCGATCTTGTCTAGAAATAAAATTCACCAGACTGAGAAGTCCCAAGATAAATTTTAGCAGACCAACTAGAATAAAGAGCAGATTGTTAATTTTCTTTTGTTGTCACCAACTAGTGTTTGATTTTATTAGAAATAGCAGATTATGTTGATTTAACACAAGGTGAACAAAATTTTTAATGGGAAGAGAATTAAAGGATGGAGTCATTAGTTTAAGAGCATTTTACACTTTTGCAGTCGGTGCAAAGACAATTCTGTTGCAATCCTCTGTTTATAATGTCCTAAACGTTGGACAAACGTGATAATTCAAGAAATTACTCATTTTCAAAGTCAGTCACTATTAAAATAAACGGAGAGGTCATAGTGAGGCTTGATGTTCAATTTGATTTTGTCTCTTTGAAAAGAAAATTGTGATCAGACATTGTGGTTTATTCCTTGAGAATTGCACGTCAAGGTCTTGCATTTCAGAAAGGTGGATGTTATTAATTTTCTAGAATTGATTGTTTACTTTGTTTGTAACATGTATTGTACTTAGTATTAAGTTCTTCTGAAACATTGTGATTCTCACTAACTATTGGTTAAGAACTCCTCCATTGAGAAAATTTCTCAGTAATTGCTCAAGAAAAAAAACATAGGTAGGGGGGATAAAAATTGAATAAAAACAACTCTTAAGTGTTTTACAACAGGAATTGAAATAAAAATGGTAAACTAATAGATTATATTGTTATTGTGCCCCCTACTTTGAAGTCTTTTTATTGAATGGGATGGGAACTTTATTATTGTTTCTTAAAGGTCATATGAAACGATTTTTAACACTATGATTTTCTTTCATAAATATAAAGCTTGGTATAAACGAATGTTAAAATATGTGCTGTAAGATTTTTTTGCCTTTGCATTACTGAGAAATAACCGTGAAAACTCAGCATCTGAAAAAATTCTTCCCCACTTATCGTTCTTGATTTTGTGGATTTATGACGTCACACAGACGAACAGATGTAAACAATACATTAAAACTAGTGTAATTTAACAGTAGTTTATCGATTTGATTTTAGTAATTTTTGCATATATGAACGTGTCTTTCTTTTTCTTTCCGATTTCGTAGTACAGATGACTTAGTTTTAATTGGTCGTTACTAAACAAAACTATCAGCTTTTCACCAGAGTAATTTAAACAATAAAATGCTTTCTTTCTATCGATCATTGCAGAAAAAATTTACATAACCCGCTAACGCGGGTTATGTATTTTTTCTGCAATGTCCCCACCTTCATATCCCGAATGAATCATCAAAGAAAGCATTTTATTGTTTATATTCCATCTTTCTTTTAACAAATTAATAAATTGATTGTAAAAAGTAAGTTAAATTAACTAAATTACTGTTAATGTACATCAGTACGTTAGATAAAAGAAACAGCCAAATCGTCACCTATGGGAATTTGAGTCTAACATCATCATGATAATTTCGTGCAGTCCGTGATTTTTCTTAAGTCGCTTTAGGTTTCGACCAATCGATAAACAGGGCGTGTAGATTTCAGTCCTGTCAATTTCCTGTCAGTTTCAGTCGCTGTATAGGTTTTGACCAATCGATAAACAGGGTGTGTCGATATCTCTATAGAGCTATGAATTAACTAAAGTGTCCGTAAGAAATAGAGGGAATCATACTCGGTAGATGTAAATATATCATGATGAAGATCCCGTACTGCAGTGAAAATTTAACGAAAGAAATGCTCCAACATTAACAACTGATTAATGAATCATCCTAATCCTTTTGAAACAGAAACATCCTTTTCAAAATTCTTAGATGCGTATAATGATTGAGCTACATTTAAAGAGAATTAAAGCGTTTTAATTCATTTGATTTATTTTGTCACATGAAAAAGTATAAGGCAGGCCAATGAAAATGTTTGAGGCATTGTGTATAGTTTGTATTTAAAAGCTGCTTTAAAATGCCGCAAAAATATTCTTAAATTTTATTTTAAAATTAGATCTATTGATAAATTCTAATTAATCTGGCCTATAAATTTCTGTCTTATTGATATATACATGTAGCAATATCTTTAGAAAATACTTTGTGTACACGTGTATTAACGTTTTATTAAATTAGATCACGGAAATATGGCATTTACGGATTTAGAAATGTACCGGTAAAATAAATCGGTTGTTTGATAAAAATAAATGTGAACGAATGTGTAGATAATCAACAGATTTTATTAAGAACAAGCATCAATAATAATAAAAGAACAAAAGAAAAAATTGCGGAAGAAAGGGAGATAGGAGACATCTGTGAGTAAACACCGCACATACACGTTGTAAAATCAAAACACCGCACATACAAGTACACGTTTCAAAATCAAAACATTTGTAGAAAGGATGACTACACTTAAGGACATGCGATATTTGCGAGAAAATAAACTTTTAAAAGAAGAATTTTTATTCAATTGCAGAAATGGTCAACATCTAAACTGCAACTTTACGTAATTGCGTTAAATGAAAGTATGTTGTTACCAAGTACGAATTTGTTTTTATAGGCGGGGGTCATCACGATTTCTTGAATCTCCATACGATAATGAGGACGCCCACTTTTATACTGACTTCATACATAGTCAGCGCATGTTTGTCTATTGTTCTCCGTTTAACAGTAGTTGTATATTTGCATTATCAAAGTTATGTCAAAGGGAGATTAATAGACAAACATGCGCTCATGGTTTAAATGAGAAAAAACTGCTTCTTCTTACTTTCGCTTTCCCTGTTGTAACCAAGGGTTGTTGCATGTTGAATATTATAATTCACCACGTGATTTCTCACCTCAGGAAACTTTGTGAATACAAAATTCTATCACGTGACGTGTAAGGTAGCAAGTTATGTGCTAACTAGGACAATGTTTTCGAACACGTTAAGTAGTGTTGTTACGATAGTCGCCGACTATCGAAAAATCGTCGCTGAAGGCAGCAAGTCGGCGACAATCGATAGTAAGTTTTTATCATCGATAGTCGCTAAAATTCAGTCACGTGACAGATGACCTTTTACTGCGTAGCAATATCCATAAAAAGACTAAAGTATTATCAGAGACATAAATAACATGTTATTAATGTCTCTGGTATTATATACAGTGACCAACCTAGGGTGCGACCTGCTTTGTGATCGGTAACTTCGCCGGAATTTCCTCCGAAAGAGAAGTTGAAGTCGCACTGTATTCTGAGTTTATGATCTTGTTAATTTAACCCAAATGCAATAAAATGATAATTATCAAATTCATAAGACGTTTTCAAGCTCAGTTAGATCCTGTTGTGATTAGTATCTTGCGACTGTCTTATCTTCATGTGTTATAAAAACGGGTGATACTGTGCATTGAAAATTACAACCGATGTTTATTACATTTCATGTTATACACTGTAGTTTGAAACTTGTAATTAGTTAATAATACTGTCAAATTATTGCTAAAATAATCATAAATCGTTTGTTTATAGTTGTCTTCAAAATTAAACAGATCTGCTACATAACGGTTGTAATTGGGTTAAGGGTTCCACCAAAATACACAAAAGTACATGGACTGATTTTATTTGTCATTTAACTTACAGAAGTACAAAACATTTAATGTATAAAATGTGTGAATGTATCAGATCAATTAAATTTAACAAATTGGATAAGGTTTTACAAATTTAAGAAGTTGTTTTATTTTTATTATCTTGCTTCTAATCCAATATCAATTAAAATTTTACCCTAGGTTGGCCTCTAAGTATAATATTTAATTCATTTGAAAATAAGGTCATTAAAAAACTATTGATATATGAATTATAAATTTAAAAAAGGTATTTTCTTTTATGCTGGTATCTTTCACTCATTGACAGGATGAAAAAAATTTTTGCTGGAATTTGAAAGTTTACATAATCGATTTTATAATCGATTGTAAGCTGCCGATTCAATTTGATAATCGATAGTAAAATTGTTCTGATTTTGCAACACTAACGTTAAGTTCATAAGCATTGATTTAAAGTCTGCTGTACTTACATGGGCGTGGTCTAATTGTTGAAACCATAGTAAATAGTAGACTTGTACCATATAGAATAGAAAGGGCTATGGTGAAAGAGTGATCACAAATGTTCATACATGGCATTGTTATTCATGCTAGTCTAATTTTAGTACCATTCTGATAATGTCAGCTCCACCTCTCATGCATATTAATATCAATCTTATGTTTGATCAAGGGCAGATAAGCAAAAATTCTCCTTTTTTCGAAAGTTGTAAGGAGGATAACATAGAATGAGCTCATTTTATCACAGTCTAAAATCTTAATTCATGTTGGAAATTGACTAGACTCTTTAAAAAAATTTAACAAAAGTGATATTAGGTTAAGAAATAAACGCAACAGAAGCGACCGAAAAGGGCCCAAAACCCGGCGCTAAGTGCAGTCATCCTTTCTCTTAGACTAAAATAATTAAATGGTAACATATTTGTGAATTTGAAAACAAAACAAACAATTTAATCATGAAGCGAATGAGGCAGCATGTTGCCTATAAACTGTTTAGAAAAAAAAATCATTATGAATTGCATGAACGTGCAAATGGGAAAAAACGATCAGTTATTTTTGAATTTGACAATTTCATTAAAAACAAATTGAATTTAAACATAATTATATACATGCATATATTAAAATTATATTATACTTGCATGTAGATCTATTAAGAAAATCATTCATTCTCCATGCAGTCACTAAACTGAATATATACATGCTATCAAATATAAAAGCATACGTTTTAATTTCTTGAGAGAAAATATACTGCCGTGGTTGATTATTGTATAATTATATAAGTTTTGATATAAAATAGTATTTTTTTTTCTTTTAAAATACTGCAAAATGACATGGATATTTGTATTCACTACAGAGCTTTATAAGGCGATTGGGTCTTACTGACGTCATAAGCAAGGGAGGTAAGCCGCGTAAGTCAATGTTCCTTTAACCAATTAAGTGATTTTGATAGACTGTGGCGCTGACATTTTGCATAAAATATCCAAAAAACAATGCCAGTCTTATTAAATAGGCACTTATGAACTCATTCCCGTATATAACTCAATATAGTCAGGATATCGTTTCATATGACCTTTAACTGTCTGTTGGTTGGTCTGTCTAATTCCAACCAAATTTTACCTCAGAAATAATTTACAAAATGACTTCATTTTTAATAAACTGAAGGTTAAAGTTCACAGTTATTTGAAAATCTACTAGATCTAAATCAAAGGTCAAACCTTCTTCTCAAGGTCAATGCCAATTTTACAAAAATTGAGACTATTAAGAGCTGTTTCAATGCAATAATTACTCATTAAACACATATTGCTTTGAACATGTTTTATAATTCTGTAAGATTGAAAAGCATAGATATGCATTGAATTCAGAAGTAGGAGAAACAGACCATTACCACTCAGGATTATTATAATATAGACTGGAACTGCTGTGCTTGAATGTTACAATGAAACCAGGAACTTTAGGATTATGGCTGCTTGGGTTGAGTGTTAGCATAATCCAATTTCTGCTTAGGAAACTGGCATTGACTCTTGAAAAGCAAAAACCACAGAATGGATGAAAAAATGGCAGGTTTTTGCTGCCAACGTGAGGCAAGGCATGGGGAACAGAAATCGAGTGCAGGTCAACTCAAGACTGAGACTCATTGTCCAAGAGGTGGATGAGGGGTACCAGCTTAAGTTTAGTGCACCAGCTTTAGTATGTGCAAAATTGACCAATGAGAGAGGTTAATTGATTTAAATGACTACATGCATGCAATGCCGTTTTTGGGGTTCTGATATGTGGGCCTCAAGTAGCAAATTGACGATTTGATATTTTAGGAGAAATATGAGTCATGCTTAGTTATTTGTAGGTATCCATTTCAGGGATTAAGACATATACCATATTGCATGATATAAAAATCAGGATAAATTCAAATCAAAAAATTTGATCGAAATTTTTATGCAGTTTAAACTATTGATGTTTTACAGCTGTATATATTTTTATAACAGTAAATGCCCAAACATTTAATTAAAATGTCTTTCAATTATATTGCTTAAATGTTGAAATGCATATCCTACTTTACTGGGTACAGCTTCTCCAAGAGAACTTGTACCCATTTGAAAGTTTTCATTCACTGTGCCTCTGCTTGTATCAGTTCCTTGGTAAAGAAAGAACATCTTTGAAATTATAATTCAAATACATTTGTTGTCTTTGTAATGTAATGTTAGATGCATAACAGTTACAATTTTTATTTTGTTTATAAATGTCATTTTTTACATTTTTTTTCAATCACTCATTTATATTCATTTTGTACAATTTCTAAGCTGATTGATATTTGGAATTATGCATTAGAATTCATTTATCACAAGCTTTGCCAAAATTTTTCTAAATTATGCTGATAACATATAGCATGGATCGATTAACAATTCAATAATCATCTGCACTGGTTTAATTTTTATGGATTTCCAGTTTTTAATCAGTGTAAAAAGAGCAAGGGTTGGCAATATAATAAGGTTTTAAAAATCACTCCATCTTTAAAAAGCAAATCATTTCATTGTGAAATAATTATCATCATCATGCATTAATCAAAGTCACTTTTAACCTCACCATGTTTGAATGCATTGATATGCAACAAATAATTTAGGACTAAATTTTCACTAAAGAATTTTATAAATACGAAACCAAAAATATATTTTTCAATCATTTTTCATGAGTACCAATACCGGTAATAGTACTGTGGTGTGACAGATTTTGTTAAAATTTTTGTGAATGATCAAAGATACACGTTGCTATTATCATGTGCCCTCTGGTTTACATTTATTTGATGATCATTAGGGTATATTTTCTTTTGGAGAAGTAGTACTTTTAAAAATGTGCAGGTTCTCCAGAGTAAGAGTTCTCTAGAGCATGCAAATATTAGGGGTAAATCAATATATCAGTACAGAAAATGCACAAAGGTTCTCTAATATACCCATATTGAAAAGCAAAATGTCATGTTTTTATAGCTGTGTGAAAAAAGCTTTCCAATAGAACAATTACCTAGAACCAATATACTGGATATTGCCAGCTTGTAATATTTTGTATATCTTGTGTTTTATCAATTTTATTTGTTCAATACACAGCCCTATCAAATTGACTTATATTTCCACTAGCAATGTTGCATGTATTTTAATACATGTATTAACATACCTTTACCTTTTTCCACCTAGTGGCATTCCAAGAATATAAGCAAATCTATTTTTCAATTTTCAAATGAAAAGAAAATGAAGAAATGTCAAGTTTCAGAAAACATAATTGAAAAATTCCCTTTGATATTTTTGGAAAATGTGTTCTTTTGATTTCTTGAGGTAGAAGATTTCCATTTTTAGTCATTATGTTTTTCCTTTTTTCACCAAAATAAAAGGAAATTAGTAATAAATCATTATTTAAGAACTTTGAAAATGAATCAAGTATGGTAATTATAAATTAATTCCATTGGGGGAAATTGGCATTAAATAACATGATGAAGAGGATTATAAATTCAAATGACAAGAAAAATGCCATTTTACTCGCAGTTCACATCTCTGATATAAGGGACAATAATTCTGCGAGTGTGTACAAATGCCATGTCTACTATGGTTACAATAACATTTTTTTCCCGACAAGGTAATTGTACTTCTTGAAAATTTCATTTAAGGTATCCGATCCGTATTAGGACCTAATTTTTCTAACCTTGAACATCCATCATGTATTAAATACTCTGTTATTAAATTAAAACATTTTAGAGTAGAAAAAGATTTACCGAGAAAAACTTTTAAAAATATTATTAACTAAGCAGTAATTAATTAATGAAGATTGCAATATGGTCTATGGGGACATTAAGCATATTTTTTAAAACAAAAAAGTAAATACTAGGAATATCAATAAATGCTTTGGTGGAAAGCTGTATTTTGTCCTTAGGAATACAAAAACTATTAAAAATAAATTTTATACCGTATAGATTTTTTAAAAATTATTTTTTTTAGAATAAAAGCAAAGGAGGGCAACTCTTCAAGAAAAGGAAATTAATTAGGACACATTCCACTCTTACATATTGATACTTAAACATGACAGTTATGTCCAAGTATACTGGGTATCAAGCCCATACATATCTGTTATGCACCCATATTCATTGAATCGGGGGCTATTATGGATCGGATACCTTAAGTACAGGATTGATAAAGAGCCAATAAACTTGTTGTGTGTATATAGGTAGATTAAGTTTTGATTAATTTCTAATGCCTTTGAAAGTTCGAAGAGACTCTTTAAAAACATAAAAATGATTTTATTTTTCAATTTATCAATTATTGCAGGAAAAATCATCCATTGAATCTATTTTGTTTTTGGGGGTTTCATTTTTGACTATATAAGCTATTATTGCAGAAAAAAAATCATCCATTGAATCTATTTTGTTGGATTTTTTTTACTAAGCTGTAAAAGTTTAATTGTAGGGAGCTTTTGATTGATTGGAAACCTGCACATCTATTTATCTATTTCAGTCTAAAGTACACGGGAATGATACTTGTGCATGCATGCACCTAACATAGAAGTAATTAAAATCTCCAGTGAGTTCCTACTACCTACGGCTAAAAACATTGATTAATTTTATCCTTATCTGTTTCTAAATATTTCATAAATTGTGAAATTTCATGATGTAATTAGAAAAGGCCGACTAAACACAGACAGACTTTGCTTGGAGCCCCTTGTTCAGACATTAGTTGCCTTTGTCTATTAATAATTGGTACCGTTTCGACTTCCACTTTCCCTGACTAGGAAATACTGTGTTTGTAATGGGTCGTCATCAGAGCTGAACTATAGCTACTAAACAATGACTGCCAGAGAGGAAGAAATCGCCCACAAATGATTGTTCCTGTAGCTTATTATGTCACGATGTTTTCATTTACACTCATGAATATATCATTTATTTTATTTTTTTGCTATCATTTAAGGTATAAGTTTGACCAAAGGGCACCTGCAGACAAAAATGGAAAATATATTCCTTGGGTCTTAAGTGCAGGATGAAGGTTAAGTAATCGATATAATCGGTATTTTTAGCAGTTTTAAGCATGGTGTCAAGGAGTCTTGTGGTGTAAGTTTAAAGTACAAAATCTGCCGATTGAACTGTATGTACAAGCAGTTCAGTCGCTGAAATCTCATCATATGAGATTAAGAAATATATGTGAGAGCTTTATTTAAAAGCACAAATGATAGGATGTAGAAAAGGTATTTTTTTTCACTTTTCAATGACTTTGAAAAGAGACCTTAAAATAGCTATAGTCTAGCCATTTAATTAAACTCTTGGAAAGAAGATGTCTATATATTGAAATATAAAGGATAATATTCAATTCAAATTAAATTTTCAAAGCAAGACTGTCAGGGTTTTTTTTTAAATTTAAAGCCAGGGTAGGAATTTTTTAAAAAGTGTTTACAATTTTTTGGTCAATTTGATTGGTTATTCTTGACCATTCCGCCTCTCTATAAACTATGTTGAAAATGATACAACGTACCATAATACATCTATATTTATGTAATATGATTTCATATTTTATAACCCAGTAGAAGGTAAAGTGATGGGGGATTGTATTTTTTCCCTGAATTATTCATTTAGGCATTTGTAAAAATAATTTTAACTTCTTCAAAATTGATTATTTATCATACATTTTTTTTTTATGTCATAGGAAATTTATTATTGATTATTAGAATAGATTTTTAAAAAAATGCTATGGCAATCTCAGTGATGAGCCAAAACCAGAAGTGTTTCCACTCTAAATTCAATGTCAACAATTTTATAATGTCTATGATGTGTATTAATTATGTGACAGTTCAAAATTCTTTAGATAAATGATCATTTGGCCAAATTGAAACCTATTAAACTACAGTTCAAATTTTATCTCGTTTTTTTAACAATTGATTCAAACATTTCCTGTATCAGCTAGTGTATACCAAAACATAATGATATCATAATAAAATAAATTGTTATTACCATAAACATGTCTTTTATAATACAATATACCCACTCTTTCTTTTGAACTTGTAATTTAAATATTAATTAAAATAAAAATTTCATAAATATAATTTTTTATTGAAAATTAGGCATTTATTTAAAATAATTATGAAAGAACTTATTTAGAAATATGGCATCTAAATATTTATTTTCAAGCATTATTTGAAGTCTCATTGTGAAAATTAATTACCTGTTCTGTATTTAATTTCTCTTAAATTAAGATAAAACTTTTTTTCAGTGTTCTGTGGTTAATTTAAAAAATGCAAGGAAGCTAGGAAACGAAGCATTTATAAATTTCAATGCCAATAATAATTTTTTTTTCAATCATCCTCTCTTTTTATGATTATTATTTAGCAGTCAATAAAACTTACCTTCAATGAAATCGTCATTCATTTATACAATTTTCTCCAGACTGCTTTGTTCACAATTTCCTTGAGTTAATATCCTCAGAACTGAAGAGACATCCTCACATCGATGCCAGAACTTATTAATCAATCCTTCATCAGTATTGGTATTTAAATATCAGTTAGATATGTTATATTCCACAGACAACTTTTGATTGTTTTCTCTTTGAGATGATAGTTGTTAAGAAATTGAGACTTTCCACACACTGGCAAAATGTATCACCCACTCTGTTGTTTAATCTTAATAAATATTTTGTTGTTGTTTTGAATAATCAAGCAAAAGTAGACAACAAAGAAATGTTTGGGGTTTGTGGCCTTTCCTTCAGGGTTTTAATTCCCGTACTTTAAAAAAAAAGTTTTCCAGGGTTTTTAGTATGGCACTCTTGTGTCAATATTTCACTGTTTGAGCATCTCACTAACCTTCAGTTATAGAAAAGTAGGTTGTTCCATGGATGTGGAAGAGAAGTTTGATTGACTCCATAGTCACTGCACATGTACTCGTCTAGAAGGCATTCCAAACCACAAGGAGTGCCCTTTTTAGACAGAGAGGAAAATTCCTTTCACATTTTTCATTGGTTGATATTACCTCAAATATCGAATTAAAGGATCTTCGACACTTGGGGGTTGCATACGGATATAGATATTTAGGGGAGACTGCAAGTACAACAGCCAGTTTCATTTTTAAGGCTATTACTCATGGACAATATTTACTCCTCAAGTGTATTGTGCATGATCATCTTAACATTCAGTAAGATTTAACTTATGTGAGGGGTTTTTTAGAGAATTTCCCCATAAGTTTTATAGAATAATGCCTGTATTGTTTGAGATAAAACAACAAAAACAACCTCAACACAATTCAAATGTCATAATTTTTAATTTGCGCATTCATGGAATGCACTCCAGCCAGTAGCCAATGGTAGCGATTGACAGCTTAGTAGGAATTTTTTTCTAGAATTCTTATTTGGAGTAAAGTATGCACAGTTTTCTGTAAGCTTTGTTGGAGGGGCATAACACTGCCATTGTCCAGGGTTAAACTCGGAGAGGAAGTCTCCCATCAGAGAGCATCCGATTGAATCGTTATCTAGCCGTCGATTTTCCCGATGTGACACGAGTTGTGCCACTGTATGCTGCTATGATATTAGTATGCTGGTTAATTAGCTCTCCTCTGGACAAGAGCAGATAGGACAAGATTATTGGGTTTGCGGTCTCTGATGGCTCTCGAGATGAAACAGGATAGAAGGAAATAAACCCCGCACACTGTAACACCACACAATAAAATACTATTGTTTTTGTATTGATGAATGACCTAAGATTTAAATCAATCAAGTGGCAACAGAACCAGTGATAACGTGGGCCAGAACAGCTAAGGACTAATTTTCCGTCTTATGTTTTCTGTCATCAATATACCTCTCCTGTCCAAATTAACAGTCCCCTTTTGAGTGTGTCATTGTTTACCTGGTGGAAATTAATTTGCAACTTAATTTTATTCTTAAAATTTTTCTTTTGAACGGGATGGGTGTTAAAACTTTTAAAAAGGTTGGGTGTGTTGAGGAAGGAAAGGGGGGGGGGGTTGTTTCGTATTTTTTCTGAATAACTCTTTAGTTGATAGTCACAGTGTATGCAATGCTTCAACATCATTCAACACACAATCTACCAGTGCACTAGATCACCCCTAGAGACATCCTAAGGTGTGTATCATTACACACAAGTCCTAATTCACACTTCACTGTCCTCAATAAACTGTCTTACCAAGATTTTAGTTTTTGATTATTAGGGAGTAGCAACTGTAGGCGGGCATGATTCATCTTTTTAGAGTTATCTTTCTTGATTCATTTAGTTTACTTCAGAGTTGTCTTTCTTGATCCCATAAGGTGAAAGGAGTTATCTTTCTTACTGCCATGCAAATTACTTCAGTGGTTTTATTGTAAGGAATTATTATCATATTAATTATTCTTTTAATTTCCAGAGATTGACAACTGGGGATCATATTTTTTTTCCCTGTGTACCTGTCTGATTTTCTGTCATTGCTTAGTCTTTGTGTCTCAGATGGCTTGACCATATTGTCTCGCATTAATATCACTAATTTCACATGATGTGAATTTCATGTTAAGTGCATTTTAATATGTTTGATTATGTGAAATCTAGCAAAAAGGTTCTTTCACAAAATGTTCATCTGAAATATATCTGAAAATTTCATGCTACAATCATTTATTATTGTGAATTTTATAAATACATGAATATGACGTGGAATTCGCTGTTTGTAGAGGTATATAGGAACTTCAATTGGGTGAAAGGTCAAATAACAGTAAAAGATTCAAGGTCATTGACAGGGGGCAAAGGTCATATTTGCCTCCATGGAAATTTTTGTCTTGTTGCCTGGGGATTATTTTTTGCATCTTTCATTATTAAGACACCTTTTTTTCTTATATGAATATTTTGAAAAATAAACAATTGGCATGGTAAGGAAATAGAATACTTGTGTTGACATGGCTTTGCTGACACTTAACATGTTCTCCTCTCTGAGGAGGATAGAATGTGAATGTTTCCTGGCCGATCTAGACCGCTGTACTTAAAGGGAAATAACTCTACTTGATCCACTTGTTGGATCAACTTATCAATCACAAAAATAATATCTAATTGCTTAATGGTAATATATTTCTCTTTAATAATTTCACAGAGACAAAACTTTTCTTTATATTGTAACAAGAATTGTATAGTATACATTACTGTAGCAAGAGATTTACTTGTGACATAAGTGTAAACTTTCTCAAGTTTTAATTCTCAAGTGCCTGTCAGATCTCGTAGTATTTCCTGAACAGCTGTGGTCGCTGACCACAGGCTTCACCACAAATCCCCCCTCGAAGAAGCCGCTTATGTCAGCCAACACTCTCTGGGGTGTCCCCCATATCCTGATTAGCACACACATCTCTCTCAGTGCATGCTCGTCCTTGTAATACAACTTCAGGATCCTCATCCTTTATCATTTTTTGCCACTTTGAGTTCTAAGGATGTTGTTGCATGTGTTGTTACATAACGTCGTACTGTTCATTTTTTCATGTTTTGATAAGATTTGCAGGAGAAGAAGGGATCAAATTTTATTTACTTACTTTAATGTAATTACATTGTATGAAAAGTCCTATATACATCCCATTAGTATTTTTCACCTATTGAAGAAAACCAATAACAAGTGAATGAACCAACAGATGATATTAAAACCAATTTTAACCAGTTGGGAAAATATATAATTATTTTATGGCACAAGTGTATATTGTAATTAATATAATACCTTAATATTATTTTTGCTCAATCATACGTGTAAAAGACATTCACGTACTTAAGCCGTAAATAAGAGATAAAATTTCACATTTTAAATTGGCCCAGTATGAAATTCACCCACTTACATTTAATATGTGGGCAAATGTGGGAAAAAATTTTCTGTGTCAAAAGTTGTAGCAAAATAAACCTAAACAACATCATGTTTCTCATTGGTATTTGAACCAGCAACCAAACACAGTGGAAGTCAATTTACCTTAAAGTCTATAAGGGTGAGTATTACAGTCCATGTATCTGTAGTCCTTGATAAAAAAGCAACCTTTTGTTGATAAAACCTTACATTGATGGAATATACAACTTGAGAGGGAATAAAAAAGTTACTTTAAGGCTTGGGAATCATGAAGTTAACAATTGATTTAGGATTTTTATGCTGCAGTACTTTATGAAATTGTAAGGGCATATCCATTCCACAGCCACAGCATAAAATGCATAATGGCAAAATTTGAGAATTAGGTAATAGGTTCTGATATATCCGTCGTTATAATTACAGCACCCAGCTTAATTCTGTTTAATTTTATAGACCCCCAAACTTGAGATAGGCAGGATTTAAGGTTTGGCCCTTGATATATAGGCATGAACAAAATCTAGGTGTAATTAAAAAAAAAATTAAAAGGCATGAGTAGGAGACACTGAGAAAAAAGAAAAGGGAAAAAGACCCCCCCCCCCAAAAAAAAAAAAAAGACTAGTCAGACCTTAACAAGATTTGCAAATGCACATACAGCATTACAAAAGAGAAACATCCATGCTGTACATGACCTTTAGACCTTGTAGATCCAAGTCTAATGCTTTTATGTAGCATATTTGATGTACTAACCTTTTCTTGATGCAGAGTGTGTATCAATGCTGTCTGAAGGTCCATGTTTTATTATATAATTTTTTCCTTATCTCATCTCAAGCTTTGGTTGTTTATTATAAAAAAGTATAAAGCATACCCCTTTCCTTTTGTAATTTGATTATAGTTGAGTTTTTGAATAATGCCTCTATATAAGAGTTGGTAATTAATGGTGTTTCTCATATTAAAGACTTATTTCTTGTTGATTGACCTACTTTTAGGTAATTGAGTTACTGCCCTTAGACTTGCAAAATTCTTATTTACTGTAAGTAAATGTTTTATGGGCTTTTAGTATGTCATTCGGAAAAATGTACATTATAAAGTTTTCAAAATTATTGAGTGATGAAGATAAATATTTTTGAGCTAGATATCATGGCATATCATACAGAAATAATTTGCTCTTAATAAATTGGGACTACAATTCAGGCAGGGATTGCAATTACATTGTAATAATATTAAATACAGTACACTGGTCAGGGATTGCAATGGCAATATAATGATGTGACATACAAAAAATCAGGGATTGCAATGGCATGTAAAGATGTTTCATACAGAACAGACAGGGTAGCAATGGTATTGTAATGATGTTACATACAATATGTCAGGGATTGCAATGGCAATGTAATGATGTTACATACAATATGTCAGGGATTGCAATGGCAATGTAATGATGTTACATACAATACAGGCAGGGATTGCACTGGCAATGTAAAGATGTTACATACAGTACAGACAGGGATTGTAATGGTATTGTAATGATGTTACATACAGTACAATTCAGTAATTGCAATGGCAATATAATGATGTTACATACAATACAGGTCAGGGATTGTAATGGCATTGTAATGCTGTTACATACAGTAGTGAGACAGGGATTGCAATAATACTGTAATGATGTTACATACAGTACAGGTAAAGGTTTGCAATGGCAATGTAATGATGTTACATACATGTCAGGGAATGCAATGGCACTGTAATGAAGTTACAGTACCGGCCAGACCTAACCTAACAGAAAGTAGACCCCAACTGATCCCGGGTCTGCTTTCAGGGTTTACTCAGGGTTTGCTCCGGGTCTGCTAGGGCAGACCCAGAGTTAACCCCGAGTAAACCCAGAGTAAACACAGAGCGGACACAGAGCAAACTCCAATTTCATAAGCAAACCCTGAAAGCAGACCCGGGGTCTGGTCTAACTAACTGACCTGTCAATCAGGATATCGCGTTGACCAATCAGTGTGTCGCCTAATCAGATCAATGGTTCAACGCGTTGACCAATGAGAGCGCTGACCAATCAGATCTCTTGTCGACAACTCATTTGTAATCTAATCATTGTGCAGGGGAAATTGTCGTTTACAACTAATATTGTGCAATTGACATGTAGAAATTTAAATGTAAACGTACAGTGTACATACACGTATATAGATACACCATATGTATTTATTTGGTTAGTTATATTTTTTTTATTTCCATTGAGATTCATCATGGCGTATGTACATGTACATATAAATATATTTTTATTTTACTACTGTAAAGTCACGTGTTTAGTGCACCCTATTTTCAGTTAAAATTATATCAAAAGTTTGAGTTGCGAAATTTACAGGAATATACATATAGGAACAATAGTTTAGTTACCCAATTTTTATTTAGGGTGGGTTTTTTGATACCGTGGGAGTAAGACAGTCGATATTGTGTGGAATGCAAATTGTAGAAATAGACAATAACAGAGTTGCATCTTATTTAATCTACAGTGCATTCTTTATTAAATTCCCATAAATCTGAATTTTTATCCATCATTCCTTACATCAAAGAAGTTCTCGCCAGTGTGTTTGCCATTTCGTAATCAGCCACCTGTCTACAAGTCACGTGGTAAATGTTTGTTTAACAATTCCCGGTGAAGCATACATTTGTCTTGTGTCATACTTCACAGGAAAATTTAACAATTACGGTGTATTTATTAAAAACTCTTTAAGTTTTTGTTTGTATAGTAACACAAATGAAGATACTGTTTAGATAGATTGATCATTGTTTGATTCAATTTTTTTTTTTACAACAGACGGAGAATTGGACAATGAAAAATCTTTTTGCTTAAGATGATTTTCGCAAACGTAATTACGTATAAGCACTTGGAATACACTATAAACACGTGTACATCGGCGACTTTACAAAATTTATATAATTGAAAATTTCAATCTTTTGCAGCGGTTGTACATGTATTGGGAAATTCGAATAATTTGATTTACATCTCCCATTTCGTCATTAAAGTAAATGCATGTGTTTACTCTACAATCGCTACTGAAAAATGATCAAATCTCTATACATTTGTATTTGAAATATACAAGGGGCAGGGCTTACACGCAGTAAGACAAAAGGCAGGTATGCTTCACACTTCAGTGTGGACCCCAAAAGCAGACCCCAAGTAAATTCATAGTAAACCCATAGTTAACCCTTAGCAGACGCAAATTTTCAAAAGACAGACCCCTACCAGAACCCGACCAGACCCCGAAAGTAAACCCAGGGTTTAGTTGGGGTCTGCTCTGGTGTTAGGTTGGGTCTGGTTGGTACTGTACATACAGCACAGCTCATGGATTGCAATGGCATTGTTATAATATTACTTATAATGCTGGTGACAGAGATTGCAATGGCAATGTTATGATATTGCATACAGTACAAGTCAGGAATTGAAATGGCATTGTAATGATGTTACATACAGTATAGCACATGGATTGCAATGGCAATGTAATGTTATTTATGCTTAGAAAGCGAAGAAAAAAATCTATCGAGAATTTTTAAAAATTGATCCTACTGACTGAAATCTGAGTATATTTGAGAGAGGAAAAATAAATGATAAAGTTTTCACTCACAGTACACAAGAGAATAAAAAAGTATACTAAATTATATATGCAAGGGCATAACAATGCAATGGCATTGACTTTTTCCTTAACTTTGCCTATTTAAACAGGCTGGACTAACAGGAAATGTAGACCGACTTGCTGTGGAACAGATATGCAGTGTGCAGTTAGGAAATTCTGACCTATTAACTGAGTACTGAGTCTTCCAAATTGCATTAATGTGTCTCCGTGTCGTGGAGGGTTTAAAATCTGTGATAATCAACCTTCATTACCAGTAATCGTATTATAACAATAGCTGCAAGTCTTTTTTTACGAGACTATAATTTGATAGATATTTTTACTCTCAGATTTTCTATTTTTATCTCTGTCTTTTATAATGGTGTAAGCTAAATTGACAGCTCATAATGGATGCTATAGAAGTCTTAGATCTGATTCAGGACAATGACTTTTTATATCAAATTAATGCAGGGATGAAGTGTCTTGTCAAATTATTCAAAACTATTAAGGTATTGATCTAAATTGTGACAGATTATTAAACAGACAAAATGGTACTTTAGAAGGCTGTTATGTTCTCAATTTTTATTCAATTGACTTTGGATCATTCTCATGGAAATACATATTTGATGCATATTACATATAAATCCTTTTCCTTCATTGAGATGATTATTTAATATTAAGTTTCGTAATGTTGAGTAGTATTTAATGCATTTATTGATTTCTCAATTTTTTTTAAATTTTGTAACTGCATGCACCTAGAATTCTAAGAATTGTTGCTTTTAAGTCTGTTGTCTCTTTGTGAGATAATAGCTTACAAATGGCTCCATAAAAGCTGCAAGAAATTTGATTATACTGGCAAAGTCTTACCTTGTAAGGTTTTAATCAATCCAGCAAGGAAAACCGGTCCCCAGCCAGATTTATGTGGTGTGGTTTGCAACCAACTTCTTTGGCGGCCATTTGATTGTGGTCACTTGTTGCTTTTGGTTCCTGATGGCTGTAACCTTGTATGAAAAGTCCTCTTGAAGTGTACAACATTCAAGAAGAAGGGCAGCTGATCCAGAAATCCGTGGGCTGCAGAGCTTGAAATATACTTTGCTGCTTCTGCTGCTGCCTCATGATCAACTTTCTGTCTGTAAGGTGTGCTGACACAGAGCTTATAAGACCGACACAGTACATCTATACTTACAAGATGTCATCGCAGCAAAAGACATTCGTACTCTTGCTTCCAATTTAATTGACTGCCTTCGAAATATTCTTTCTGGGCCTAATTACAGAATCTTGGCTATAAAAGATGATATTTGTATGACATTTTTAGTTATATAATGGAATAATTTGGACTGTGGGGGATCTAATTTGAGGGTAGCATTTCATGTCGGTCTGACAGATTTCTTAGACTTTTCTTTGTTATTAAGGGTTTTTTTGGTTTTTTTTACTTGTAGGTGTAATTTCGTCATTTGTTTAATACCGGATATAATTCTGAGCTTAAGCTTTTTAGACTTCTCAGTTTCAAAAAACTGCATTTTTAGTAAACTCATTGCAATAGAGAAGACATATACATGTAGTTTATGTATACATTCAAAAGATAATTGAAGGATATCATAGTTATAAAAGTGTATTAAGGATGCAGTGTATATTTATATATCTTACTTCCTGCTAAATTGTAAGGAAATCATTGGTTAACAGCAGTCACGTGGAGACCATATATATTCCATACACAGTCAGTACGAAATTATCTCTCCTTGAGCATTATGATGTCATTCTTAGAGTATTATGACCTCAGTTTTGTACCCAAGTTGAAACTTGTAACATTGTTTTTAAACACTTGATTTCCATTGCTTTATTTACTTTTTGTCATAAACACATGGGCAGTCGGTAAGATATATTCGTTACATGGATTGTAGTATAAACCATATTAGGTCAACTACAGTACAGGCAACGTGGATCCCGTGTTTCCCGCGCCCCGTCACGGTATAAACACATCGAGGTAATCAGAAGCTTAAAGAAATTATGAAAAAATAAATTTACTAAAACTTGATAAGCCTATCAAATAAGACATAATTACATTATGAGTTAACAATGAACATTTTTTTATACATGTATTTACATTAGACAAATAAGTACATATTGACATAAATAAGATGTTGAACTTTTGGCTTTTCATACAACATTAATTAATTCCTTGTTTTATATACAGTCTCGTGTCAAAAGTATTCGTAAAAACAAAATGGCGGCGATGTAAATAAAACTAGGTCATCGATGTTTTTCTTCAGTCTACATCATTTTACAAGTTTTATCTTACCTCAATATTTTGTTAAACACCCCTTAGCCTTTATTACTGCTTGGATTCTGTGTGGAATGCTCTTGTAAAGGTCCTGGATGAAGTTAGGATGGATATTTTCCCATACCTGTCGTATCGCCGTTTCCAGGTCATTTGCGGTTCTCAAATTCTGTACCCGTTTACACAGTTCCTGTTTAAGTTTTCGCCAACAATTTTCAATAATATTCAAGTCTGGGCTTTGAGCAGGCCATTCCATTGTTGGAAAATTCTCTTGTTCCGTAAATTCTTTCACAGACCTGGCCCTATGAACGGGGCCATTGTCATCTTGAAACAGGTAATCATTTGATGGAAAATGTGCTGCTACGACGGGCCAAAGATGATTGTCAATTATTTCTATATATTTCTGGGCATTTATATTCCCATCTACAACACATAGTGTGCCGACTCCATTGTAAGTAGTGCATCCCCAGATCATTTAATCCAAACGTCGCCCGGCGGGAGGTGCAATACAAGGTGGGTCCCATTCCTCACCGGCTTTTCTCCATACATACACACGTCGTTCGCCATCGATCATAACCTTACATTCATCTGTAAAAATTACTTTTTTCCAGTGATCATCCACAGTTCTCTTCTTTGCTTCTTTGCACCATTTCACACGCTTTGTTTTATTCACTTCCCGCACACGCATTTTCTTCTTTACAAGTCTCCTTCTGTATCCATCTCGATTTAAAATTCTTTTCACTGTGCTTTCTGAGACAGTTCCAGGACCAATTTCATTTCTAACATTCATTAATTCCGTTAAAATTTGCCTGCGATTCATTTTAACCATCCGAAAAATTTGTCGCTCATCCTGTGCACTGCACATTTTGGGTCGGCCACTTCTCGGTTTGTTTTCAACATCTTTAGTTGTTCCATGACGCTTCAAAAATGTGTGCACTGTAGATAACGGCCTTCCGATAATATCCGATATTTCTTGTAGTGTCAAACTTGCTTTTCTAAGAGATAAAATGGACTGTTTCTCTTCCAAACATAATTCCTTCCCCTTTCTACCCATGGTTGTTTACAGACCGAAAGTAACTAATGCAGACGATAAAATACGTCATCAACCAATCACGTGATAAATGTCTGTCCTAGTGAAGTTAGATATAGAGTAAGAGAGATAACTCTACTTTCGTTTCTGAAAACGATGTCTAAAACAAGCGCGTTACCGAATTTCAACCTGAGCGACGCCATGTTTTTACGAATACTTTAAATTAAATATACATGTACCATTGTATATTGTAATTTTTATTTCTTGTTTTGCAGAGTTCTATATGTGGGTAGAACTTAAAAGCTTCTAATTGCTTCTTTAATATATGAATTATAAAGTTATAATGTTTATATGTAAATTAAGGAACTATTTTAATGTGTGTAATGATAACCATATCACTTTCTATTTTCCCGCATTTTGGACCATGTGATGCTTTGGCACATAAATGTATTGTACATGTACTTCAATCTGAGTCTCCATTAAATCAGTAAACCATACTACACGTGTATTTCCTGAAAATCCTTTTTAAACAAAGGATATAACAACGGATTAATGTTGTAGAACAGTTTTAAAAAAAATTGAAATACATTTTTAATTGAAAAATGCATTATGAACTGCAATTGCCCTACAATGAAAAGTCAAAAATCAGCATTTTATTTATGTCACTATGTACTTATTTGTCTAATGTAAATACATGTATAAAAAAATGTCCATTGTTAACTCATAATGTAACTATGTCTTATTTGATAGGCTTATCAAGTTTTAGTAAATCTATTCTAAATTTTCCTAATTCATTTCAAGCTTATAAGTTGGACTTTTTTACCTGCAACTTTTTAGAAAAGCAAAACTTGAGAACCAGGGTACCAGCATGATTTGTACCCAGGTTTGAACGAGTCTATGGAGTGAACATGCACATATACCTAAAAGCCTAAAGGGAATAATGTAAGACTTAAGCTTAACAATGAACATTTCTAAATTTACATCAAAATGCATTAATCGTTCCATATATAAAATATTGAACCTATGGCTTTCCATAGATAGCTGCAGAACTATTAATAGCTCCTCTGGAAACTACTGGAATCTTGTTCACAGACCAGTCAGAGGTTCGTAACTGCAAAAAACATTTATTACTTAAAAATAACTGTAAAAAACATTTATTGCATACAAATAACTACACTTTTTGGACTTGTTCCTTTAATTTGTAAAACTTCCAGTGTAAAAATAAAATTCAATTCAATGTTTTTTGTGTTTATGAAACTGACTTGGCTGAGTCTGCAGCTGCAAACAAGAATTTCCCAATAGAGCTACATTTCTCCTAGCTAGCATCTACCTTGCCAAGTAAATGTAAATTTATCTTCTACCAATGATTTGTGCAAGAAATTGAATGCATTTAGAGGTAAATGCTACTGTTTTAAAATACAAAATTGTAATAAATTGAAAATAAATAGAAATGCAGCTACACTTTGTTACTTCATCTCTAAATTTTACTCTTAACTAATACCCTTGTAACGTAATACTTAATGGTATGTCTTTGCCATTGTGTAATTATTTTGCTTTTTATTTGCAGTGCATTTTTCACTTTTGAGTTTGTGACTTTTTTGATCAAAATGTGTTATCATATTGTCATATTGTCATAATTATTATATAAAATTCATAAAAAGAAATAATTTTCACCCTTCCGCTACTCTGGCAAAATTTATCCTATTATTCAGAAACGTGTTGCGCAGAAAATCAGAGACTCGATCATCATGTAGCATCGATGCTCAGGTGACTGTTGTGGCCCATGGACCTTGAAATAATTTTCATAATGTTAAAATTCTGTTTACGGTAATCATAATGAAGCATATTCAGCCATAAATTGATTATATTAGTAAACTGATTTACAAGACCAATTGTTATTATATATATTAGGTCTTCCTTCTCCAACAGAAGCGAAGATCTTATTTCTTTTTTCTATTCTTTTATTTTTCCTTACCAATGTTGTGCAAGCAATTTCTTGAAAAAGCTCAACTGATTTTCATGAAGTTATCAGATTTATTTAATAAATTGAGATTTAAAAGGGCTATATTGTTCTCCATTAGAAAAAGAAATGATAAAGGAAAATAAACAAATTTTAAAAACTAAAATATATCAATTTTTTCTTTATACGAATAATAGTTTAAAGCTACGAAAGACAAATAGAGCAACATTAAAAAAAAATTTTATCTCATAATTACGAGAAAGGATCTCGTTATTACAAGAAAAGATCTCAAGTTAATTATCTTGGAATTACAGGAAAAGATCTCGTTATTACGAGAAAGGATCTCGTTATTACGAGTTAACTATCTCTTTATTATGACAAAAGATCTTGTTATTACAAGAAAGGATCTCATTATTACGAGATAAAAATCTTGTTATTACGAGAAAAGCTCTCGTTATTATGAGTTAATTATCTTGTTAATACGAGAAAAGATCTCCTAATTTCAAGAAAAGATCTCGTTATTACAAAAAAAGATCTATAGAAAATGGTGTGTTGATTGTTCTACTCTCACTTTATGCAAAATGGATGACCATATTTTCTCGTAATAACGAGATCTCTCCTCATCATTCGTTATTATGAGATATTTTCTCTTAATTACAAGATAATTTATTCATAAAAATGAGATCTTTTCCCATAATTATGAGATAATTACCTTGTAATAACCAGATCTTTTCTTATAATTACGAGTTATTTAACTTTTCTCTATTTCTCTTTTCTCATAATTACAAGATCTTTTCTTGTAATAACGAGATCTTTTCTTGTTATTACGAGATAATTATTTTGTAATTACAAGATATATTTTATCTTGTTATTATGAGATCTTTTATCGTTATTAAGAGATAAAAATATTTTTTATGTGGCCTCATTCATCTTTCATGCTCTGCAGTGGCAAAATTTTTTTTCCTAAATATAAACAATTAAAAAGTAAATAAAAATTTTGCCGAAGGCTGGTCTCTATTCCTTACTACATGTACATGTATATGAACAGGTGTCCATAAGTAGTAGTCATTTAAAAAACCTGTTTATATAACCAAGTAATTACCCCCTAGCTATAACCAATGTGTGAAGAAGGACTTCACTGAAAATGGTATCTTTGATTGACTGGCAGCCTCAACACTATTATACTGATGACACTGCATGCATGCGTGATTTATTCAAACATATGATATGTACCAGCGTTACGCAGAATGTAGCATTATTTTTTTAACCCCATTCACAGTGTACCGGCGGAACACCAAAATTCATGGAATATGAAAATTTGTACAGTAATTTGAATTTCTGGCTGAATGCCGCCTTCTTCCTCTCATTCTTGCTCGCACGACACAGGAAAACATCACATGTTTGACATGTGACCCTCCGATACTTGTGTAGTGTACACAAACCCTCGCATGTGAAGGTGTGAACTGCTAATTGGGATATTTATCTCGCTCCAAATCCGTATCAAGATACCGTTTTAGTAGTTTTGTTGCATTTGCTGCTGTTATTGTATATATCGGTAATTTAAACAAGATATAAATTGCAGGCATCAACTCTCACATGATACTCTATGAAGTTGGTAAACATATACGATCGTGAAAAAATTAGAGGCGGCGGTAATATACGATATCCAAAGATTAGCTAGCATTGTGCATGTCAAATATGTGTGACATTTAATTTTTGAGTGCTTTTTATTTTTAGCGCCGATGACAATTCGCAAAAATTTAAAATGTAAAAATTAATCTATAACTTTCTGACTCGGATTCACAAAAATTAATTGACGTAAAAATTTCCAGATTTATGGTATGTTCTGTAATTGTTCACCACCCTGGCTCCTTAAAAATGTGCTGTCATTTTTTTTGTGGTTTTCTCTTTTCTTGTTAAATGTCTGTTTATCATCAAGGTCATATAAGTCTCTTATACAAGACATTTGTGTTCAATGGGTTTTTTTTTTTTTTAAGATTTTTGAATTCAAAATTGAATTCAAAAGTTGAATGAACTTATAAATTTTGACAAAAAGAAGAGAAGGTGAATTTTTGTTTACATACAATATCAGCAAGTACAGTACCAAATCTATTAGACTTTCCCTCACCATCTTATTGATCCACTGGAAGCAAAACCCGTGTTGATATATATTCTCTCAGCGAATTTGATATCAGTATTAGTCGACATATGCATAAATCATTGGTATTATGAAATCTTTGCCATGGGCAAGCTACAGTTGCATCATGCTTAAAAATGACTTCTATCACATTTATGGCAAATTTCATATCTATCATTAGTAAAAGATTTAAAGATGATTTCTTGGTTTTTTTCTCTTGGTTAAACAAGATAAATTGTTAAAACTTTTTCAATTTGACACGGAAAACTAACTCAGTTCTCTCTTCAATAAATCGTACAATCAACGTTGAAACTTGTAATATATCTGTTCAGTTACTGATACACAAGGCTATTATTCTTTATATTTGTCAAGAAAACTACTCAAAGGGTCTTGAGAATTGTTTGAAGAAAAACTAGGTTGTGTTCACCTAAAGATTTCTTGATCAATTTACTGAACTTAAGATTGTCGCTGTTCTTGTCATAAATGTGCTTTCTTAGAGAGATTGATTTTTAAGTACTTCTATTGTTGTTAATTGATATTAATTTTAAGGAAACCGAAAAAATGAATTCCTTTACAAAAGAATCTTTACACATTTTCCCTAAAGTATAACTATCGACCCAATTAAATTCTGTTAACAGAACATATTAATCTTTTACCAGATGTATTCAGTATGTTTTTAATTAGGTAACTTTTTATGGAATGAAACCTGATTGAATTAAAATCTTTTATTATCAAAGGAGATGTTCTAGTTCTACTTTGGTTTTCAAGTATTTGTTGTAATAAATGGAGATTGCAACCATGGAATACAATAAATTGTATTCCAGAATATTAAATTTTTTTTACCATTTACTTGTCTACCTTCAAAGTTCGGAGCTTGGTTGATTTGTTTGTAATGGCCTGAGTATTTTCACAATGTGTTTTAATCTGAGAATTGATTTTATAAGTGCCATAAAGCATAATTTACTGGATAGATCCAGTTAAAATTAGTTAAAATCATGAACTGACAAAACATAGAAAAGTGTATTAGATTAATTACGGTAATGTAAACTGGCTCTTCCATATAAATATTACAATACTAATGGATATTACAGTATTTTATGCCCTAGCTCAATTTACAGATTCATTTGAATGATTTAAAGAAGTAAACTTTACCAAGAGAGTACCTATGGCTAAAGAGTGTGAGTGAGTTAGAGTGACCTTGAACAAAGTTTCTTGGTCATTTTCAAGGTCATAGCAGACTTACTTTCTCTTTCCTTGTCTTTACCTTATACCTCATCCGTAGAGGGACTTGATGGATAAGGGAGGTGTAACAATCTTGAAATGAGTGGCAAAGTTCAAAAAATTCAGTTTAGAGACTACTTAAAATCTCCCAAATTCGGCTAATTGTATCGTATAATTTTTTTTAAAAGGGTAGATGTATTTAACTTTTTAAATATTATTCAAAGTTGTTTAAATCTTCTTCAATTTTTATTGTGTACATTGAATACTTTATAACATGATATGAGCAAGTGAAAGACAAAAGGACATATTTATATGTAGACTAAGTACTAGCTGGTATGATGTTAGCTAGACTACCAACTTATTAATTTTCATGTATCAATATATCTTTGGGATTCATTTACTGTTACCATGTGTAAAAGGATATATTGTCATATTAATTTATGAATTATGTCATGTCAAGTTATGAATTATGAGTACAGGTACAGATTCTGTATGGGTTTAACTGTCTTCTAACAGGTACGGATTCGGAGATGTTCCAAAGCCTCAGCATGACTCAGCAGTTTTGATTGAAGACATTGTTAGGCAACAGATGACATCCCTGGTGAGTTCAATTCCATCAGTCTTTTGTGATAGACCACAAATTAACAAACTCTGTTTAGAGCACTGTAGCTAAATGTGACCGATTTACACGAATGGACGAGATGTACTTGCAGCCTTTTCAGGCTTGCCATCATGTTGACTACTGTTCTGCATTGTTTAGACTTTGATTTATGAAGTAGTTGTTTTCTGTAGCTATGGCAGGCAGCAGATGTGGCCTCAACAAGAAACAGCCGCTTTATTGGACTGGAAGAACTCCTGTTTTTGATCCGCAAAGACAAAGTAAGACATTATTTGTTAAGCTGCTTTGAGAAAGATTTTTAAAAGAACTTGAAATAGATTATTAACTTTAGGGCTCAATACACGATTAATGGATCACGAGTCGGTTTAATGTGACTAAAATCAGTTTTCAAGGTTTGAAGTTAGGAACTGGAAGTCATTGACCTGATTTCAATCATTACCCCCTCCCTCCCCCCCCTAAAAAAAAACCCCAACAAAACATAACAAATCTTTGTTTGAGGAGGGGTTATATTGAAATCACCATGTCCCTTTGTTTGCCTGTCCATTTAAGAACTTAAGTCTATCAGTTCATCTGACTTGCATGGCCTGATCTTTATAATTTCAATAAGAAAAAATATCAGAGGGTCATGCATACTTGATACAAAGGTTGCCTCTAGCCTGAGGTAATGTCATGCTCCTGATCTGAGGTCATTGAGACATTGACCTTGGCCAAGCTCACATTATCATCATGGCACAGATCCAAACAGAGACTGCAGGGGTATTAGTCCTTCTTAGACAGTTCTAGTTTCAATTCTTTTTGTCTTGTTGGTGAATGGATGAATTGGAGGTTAAATCTAAGCAAGCAAATTTTGCTCCTATGATATATAACCCTCTCATGAGTGATACTGCAATCATTTGCTGTGTTTGGACCAGCTTCTGCTTATGGTATAATAGTTAAGTATTGGAATGCCAGTGCCTAGATTACCGTTAAAAGGAAGTTATAGTTTCAAATGTCTTTAAAATTGCAAAACAAAGTTAAGTCTTAAAAGTGCTATATGCATTGGGATGATATACATCTGGTATTTTAGATTTCACATTTTACGCAAATAATTAAATGATCCTGCTGTTTTGTATCAAATCATGAGAATATATAATCACGAGCATCAAATTTTTGTTATAATTCCAATAAGTTTTAGGCTTTTAGAGAGTGAAAGGGAGATTTTAAAATTCCGCAAAGGATGCTTCTTGCAATTTTACGCAGATATAAATTCCTCAAGTTTAATTAAGAATTTATAGTATTAAGTAGAACCGTTTTAACAAGAGCTTGGACTTTCTGTGGGATGTTACTATCTAGTTTGCTCATCAAAACAAGTTTTCAAATATTGACCTCCTTTCTTCTAATTCGCTAGTAGAATCTCATTAATATTCATAGACTGTCAAAACCGGAAAGTTGTTTGCCAAGATCTTGCTCTGCTATGTGAAATTGACGCTGTTTCAGAGAAATATACATCCCTGGATGAAGTCGGACGAGTGTTATTGCGTTCAATGTATTCATATCTATTAAAGCTGCTTGGTCCGATTTTATATCAAATTTTGTGCACGCTACTAAACGATGGTTATGCTAAGTATATGTATAATAATACACATTGCAGTATTTTTCCCAGTCAATTAAGCCAAATTACAATGAAAAAAATTATGTACAAAATTTGCTAACAAAACAAACGACATAAAAGGGTATCGCGTTATTTCGCCTTATGTTAAAATTCACCCCTGACGTCAAGACGGGTATGGTTGTAAATTACGACTTTTACATCGCTATAAATAAAAGTCGTAATGTAGGCAAATTACAAATAAACCTGTGTACGTTTTGTTCGCTAATATTTCTGAAGTTTTCTTTGTTTACAATCGATGCATAGCATGCGGGTTGAATAACTCCAATCATTCGGGGGACGAAACCAAACGGTTCCCCTTTCTAAACATTCCCATGATGCATTTTGGTTTGTTTTTTTGTTTGCCCAAAGAGAAATTATTTTTATTTACTTTAAATATTTCTAACTTTGAAAGGAGACCGATTCTGCTGGTGTAAATATGAGAAAGTCCATAACTTTATAAGATAAATGGTTTGTATGGAAAATTATTTGATACTGTAATAACAAAAAAATCGGACCAAGCAGCTTTAACCAATAACTGGACAGTTAAACATGAGTAGACCCCGCCTTCATCAAATCGGAGTTTGTCACGTACTGCCCAAAGTCCAAGCTCTTGTTAAAACGGTTCTAAATAAGATCTATCTAAAATTGTTTTTAAAAAAATATTATAATAATTGCTTCTCTGTGCATCACTGTGTCAAGAAATGATTTTACAATTAGTCTAATCTCATCATTTGATATCCATTCGCCTTATACCGGAAGCACCATGCATTATTTGCCTTCTTTGAGTTTGGGTTGAGTGCATTTAGTTCATTGGAGCACTCTGTGAAGACATCAGGTTATTAACAAAGACTATTGTACCAGTTTTGATACATATATTGTGCTACAGGCAGAATTCCTCTCTTAATTAATTTGAGTTAAAAGCCACAATGTGCTCAAATTATTGATTTAATGCCAGATTTATACCTAGAGCTACAGTATGTACCCTTAGTGAGGACCTAGAAACATGGGGAAATTCATGAAGTGCCACGACTTACAAAGTCACGATTTAAAAATTTCTGCGGAGGATGAACCCAGGAAGTGATTATTTTCTTTGTAGCAATTTACCACATGATATTAAACTTTTGCGATTTTTTTCCTTTCTTAATGTCCACACAAATCTGTGTAATTGCTCCAATCTTTTTAAGATATTGAATTCCTGCACAATGTAGGTGCCAATTTCTTGTGAATTTGAGTACAACATAGGTGGGTGATGAAAGGAATGATAGCTGAATAGAAATGATAATACGTAAAATTATGGTATGGAAACAAAATCCACAATCCTCTGGCATTAAAGCAAAACCTATTTTGTCCTACATTTGTCTGTAAACAGACTTATCTCTCAGTCAAGAAATGAAAACTGGCATACTTGAATGAGTATGATGAATTTTTTATTAATTGAGAGGGCTGGATTGTCATGGCCATTATTAGACTATATTTATCTTCTTAAAATGAAGAGCTTTGTTTACAGATACAGGAAAATATTCAAACTCTAAAGCCAAAATAGTTGGATTTTTAGCTCACCGAGACGAAGTCAGGGGGAGCTTATGCTATACCCCCGGCGTTGGCGTCGGCGTCCGGACCTGGTTAAAGTTTTTGTTGCAGGTCCAGTATCTAAGTTATTACTTGTCCTATCTTCACCAAACTTGCATGGATGATGCATCTGGACCTACTTATGGACTTGAAAGACTTGGATGCTGAATCTGGGCCATGAATTTCAGATGCTGGAGGAGGTTAAGGTTTTTGGAGCAGGTTAAAGTTTTTGGTGCAGGTGCCCTTTGATAGCAATTTCTAAGTTACTACTGGTCCTAACTTCACCAAACTTGCATGAATGGTGCGTCTTATGATACTGATGCACCAGACAGGCTTGAATGCTGAATCTGAGCCATAGGTTTCAGATGCTGGAGGAGGTTAAGGTTTTTGGAGCTGGTTAAAGTTTTTGGAGCAGGTGCCCTCTGATGATTATATCTTAGTTATTACTGGTCCTAACTTCACCAAACTTGCATGGATGGTGCGTCTTATGATACTGATGCACCTGACAGGCATGAATCCTGAATCTGAGCCATAGGTTTCGGATGCTGGAGGAGGTTAAGGTTTTTAGAGCTGGTTAAACTTTTTTGAGCAGGTGCCCTCTAATGATTATATCTTAGTTATTACTGGTCCTAACTTCACTAAACTTGCATGGATGGTCTGTCTTATGATACTGATGCACCTGACAGGCATGAATCCTGAATCTGAGCCATAGGTTTTGGATGCTGGAGGAGGTTAAGGTTTTAAGAGCTGGTTAAAGTTTTTGTAGCAGGTGCCCTCTAATGATTATATCTTAGTTATTACTGGTCCTAACTTCACCAAACTTGCATGGATGGTGCGTTTTATGATACTGATGCACCTGACTGGCTTGAATGCTGAATCTGAGCCATAGGTTTCGGATGCTGGATGTGTTAAGTTTTTTGGAACAGGTCACATGTTTAATAGATAATAGTACTATTTCAAACTTGCATAGTTGATTTAACTACAATATAAATGAATCGCAGAGGTAACTTCAGATGCAGAGCCTGATCTCCATTTTCAAGGATGCTAAAAAATATATCTTAGTTATTACTGGTCCTAACTTCACCAAACTTGCATGGATGGTGAGTCTTATGATACTGATGCACCTGACAGGCATGAATGCTGAATCAGAGCCATAGGTTTCAGATGCTGGAGGAGGTTAAGGTTTTAAGAGCTGGTTAAAGTTTTTGGAGCAGGTGCCCTTTGATGATTATATCTTAGTTATAACTGGTTTTAACTTCACCAAACTTGCATGGATGATGCATCTTATGACACTGATGCACCTAACAGGCTTGAATGCTGAATCTGAGCAATAGGTTTCGGATGCTGGATGAGGTTTTGTTTTTTTGAACAGGTCACATGTTTTATAGATAATAGTACTGTACTATTTCAAACTTGCATAGTTGATTTAACTATAATATAAATGAATCGCAGAGGTAGCTTCAGATGCAGAGCCTGATCTCCATTATCAAGGATGCTACAAAATCTGTCTCACTCAAACCTGCTTGATAGATGTGTTTGTTGTTAAATTATATAACATGATTCCTATGATATAGTATTGTATGATATGATACAGTATTGTTTTATTTGAAACAATATTATATCATATATTATATTGTATTAAGTTATATGATACAATATGATATTGTATCAAGTTTTTGTACATAATGATATGATATTGTATCATGATATTGTCATGTATAGTATTGTATATTATGATACAATATTGTATAATATGATATTGTATTATGTATTATTTATCACATGATATTGTTTCATATGATATTGTAATATGCAATATTGAATCATATGATATGATATTGTATAATATATATTATCGTATCATATGATATGATATTGTATAAAATGATATTGGTTTATATAATATATTATAATATGAAGTTTTATTGTATGATATTGTAATATATGATATTGTATGATATGATACCATATTGTATAATATGAAATTGTATTATATAATATATTACTATATCACATGATATTGTATCATATGATATAATACAATGTTGTATCAAATTATATTGTATCATTTGATACAATATCATATAATATATCAACTATCATACAATATCATACAATATCATACAATATCATACAATATAATATCATACTATATTATACAATTTTATATCATATGTTACAATATTGTGATGTATTATGTGATATGATATTGTATCATATAATACTATATTGTATCATATATAATGATATTGTATTATGTGATCAAATACAATAATGTATACAATATGATACAATGTCATATCATATGTTACAATATCATATTGGATCATTATTTATAACAGTATTATATTGTATAATATGATATAAATTGTAAGTATCATAGGATGCAATATCATATTTTATATTATAGTATTGAAAAACATTGAATCTTATGATACCGTATAAAATGAACATATGGTTATCATGCAATTTTTTAACATATGATATACGATATTGTGTCAAAACAGTACCCATGAATATCCAAGATCATTAACAATGATTTTCATATAATATGATAAAGGTGGTTTCAAAAAGGTGATGCTTCATAAAGGTGATGCCTCGTCTCGGTGAGCTTTGTAATCTGTGATTACCTATGGTTTCTTTACTAAATAAGAGTTTATGGCCAAAAATAGAATATTTAAAAGTTTAAGGTGGATCTGATGGGTAATTTGTTGACCATCCAGCCTCCTTATTATTCATAATATTGTTCACATGCAGTGAAGCATTTTTATTCACATGGAGGGGAACGTGCAATGAAGACAAATATTTTATATGTACTCACTCCCATTAAAATTATTGGCATCAGTTTGTGTTGTCACTGGATATGTGTCATTTCCATGGAGAATTTGTTCATGAAAATTAAAAGTTTCAGTTGTAATATCATTTTATCAGACTTTTGGAGTGTTGCTTCCTTATAAATTATGTTTTAATTACTACATGAGATATAAGGATAAGTAAGTTTAGGTAAAGGGAGCTGACAGAGGGTAATTCACATGGGAATCATTTTCAAAGATATCACTTTCTAACCTTTCAAAGGAAATGTTGAAAACAATTTGTAATGAAATTTGTTGCAACGTCTATCCTCGTTAAGTTAAATCACAGATCCATACCAATCTTTTCAGCCAAAGATGTCAAGGTTTTTGGATTTATTTTTACAAGTATTGACTGTATTTCTCAGAGAAAATTGATGCTTTATCCTTATTAAAAAGAAAAGTTGATTGTGAGTGATTTTGCTCACTACAGTTATTGCGAATGGCTATTTCCCTTCAGCATTGAATGTAAAGTTGTAAACATCTAACAGTGTATTTCTTGGAGAAAAAAAAGAAGAGCATTGCTACGATATGTTACTTTTCCAACTATTTTGGTGTACAGTTGCACACATTTAAACAATAAAATGCTTTCTTTGGTGATTCATGCAGGATGTGAAGGTGCGACATTGCAGAAAAAATACATAAATTTTTTCTGCAATGATCGCTACCTTCATAACCTGCATGAATCATCAAAGAAAGCATTTCATTGTTTATATTTACATCTTTCTTTTAACAAATTAATAAATTGATTGTAAAAAGTTAGTTAAATTAACTAAATTACTGTTTATGTACATTAGTACGTTAGATAAAAGAAACAGCCAAATTGTCTCCCATGGGAATTTGAGTCTGACATCATCATGGTAATTTCGTGCAGTCTGTGATTTTTCTTAGGTCGCTTTAGGTTACGACCAATCGATAAACGGGGCGTGTAGATTTCAGTTCTGTCAATTTCTTGTCAGTTTCAGTCGCTGTAGGTTTTGACCAATCGATAAACGGGCCGTGTCGATATCAGTCCTATTATTTCTATAGAGCTCTGAATTAACTAAAGTTTCCATAAGAAATAGAGGGAATCATACTCGGTAGATGTAAATATTTTACAATAACTGCAGGACTTGTGCTTGATTCCCAGCTTCACTTTACACCTGAATGTAAAGAATTTCTGCCAAGTTTTTTTTATGGTTTTATTTTATGCGAAATAATTTATTAGGGCCCCTATAGTGATCAGTATGTCTGTTTGTCCATCTGTCCATCCAAGATCACTTGTCTGGGGCATGTCTTCTCTCCCCTTGGCCCAATCTCATACTTCACCTACAGAGTGCCTATGGGTAAAGGGTGTGCAGTGACCTTGAACCAAGTTTCTAGGTCTAAGGTTAAGGTCAAAGCAGAATTATCTGAAAAATCCTTGTCTGGATCATATATTCTCTCCCCTTGGTCCAATCTGGCTCATACTTCATTCACAGAGTGCCTTTGGTTTAAGGGTGTGCAGTGACCTTTAATGACATTTATAGCTTAAGGGTCAAGGTCATTTCAGACCACTCCAAAAAAAAAATTCAGAGAATATTTACTCTCCCCTTAGCCCCATCTGGCTCATACTTCACATAAGAGAGCTTTTCGGTAGTGATGTTCCAATCATCGATTATAATCGAAAATCAGTCTATTGTTACCACATTCTAAGCGCTCGATCATAAAAGGTTTCATAACGATTAATCGGTTGAGGATTTTTCCCTTTCAACGAGCGCATATCATAAACAGAATATTCTAGACGCGAACTATCTAAACCCTTAAAAGGCACGCGGTCTGAAAATGGCTGACATGTCAGACGAGCGCTATATCCTTACCCGGGAAATAAAGCAAGTTTTCGGGTTTGGACGTATTTTGGTTTCAAGAAAATTAATGTTGGACTGCCTACTACAGAAAATCTTTTGAAAACAACATTTTTATGGCAAGAAATAATAAGTATATTAAAATACAAAAGGCCTAGTAACAAGTATCTTGTTTATTTACATTTATTTAGCACTAAACTATAAAGTATAAAAACTTCCGATTAAAATCGGTAATTAGTTAGTTGCGGGAAACTGATTATCGATTATGAAAATCTCACCGATTCCCATCACTACTTTTGGGTAAAGTGTGTGCAGCGACCTTAATCCAAGTTTCAAGGTCAAATGTGAAGGTCATAGCAGATCTCTTTATAATTCACTTTTAGACCATAAACTATTTCCCATTGGCTTAATCTTGCTCATATTGAACCCTAAAAAGGCCTATTTGTAAGGGGTAATGAGCTTGACTTATAGTTCTATGCCAACCTGAAAATTTCTAAGTCATAGGTCACTGTCAAAGCAAAATCCAATATGAAATGCTTTTATGCTATTTTCCATTAAGTGTGGCCCTTTGAGATGGTTACCATCTCAATGAAGTCTTGTTATAAATTGATTGATAAATACAATGTTCAGCATATAAAAAACACAATCAATACCTGTCCTATTCTTTTTTTAAGGGGTCTGAAAACTTAGGCTTCAGATTACTGAAGAATTATCTATAAACCATAATTGAATACAGACAGACAACTTCCATGTTGAACAATCATGCTTTTTCAGCTAATATCTATGAATTTGTAGCTAGCCTAATATGAATTTACTGGTAAATTTAAAATTTGTATCTGGTTAAGAATAATCTTACGTTTAAAATATATGATATACAATATCTGTCTACACCACTGTTTTGATCTCTGAATATTTAGATATCAACCTTCAGATGGTATCAACCCATGCCCATCGGGCTTGAGTGGATATTAACCGCTTGGGCTGATACCAGGGCCGAGATCAATACAACAGTGTGATATTCTTAATGAATGTCTTTTTCAAAAGTTAGGCTGTGTGTATAGTGCTCAATATGCCTTTGGAAACTTTTGCTATATCAAGGTGAAACTTCGTCGTCTTATTCGCTACATGGATATCAAAGATCAGCGGACCATGGCCCTGAAAGGAATCAGTGACGATGGGGAGGAGGAGGCGGGGTCAGAGAAACCAGCCCAGCCAATGAAAAAGCGCCGTAAGATCTGCTACGACTTCCTGAGTTCCATTGATGCCACAGGTTACAATTCTCTATTTTACAAAAATCAAACTACTGTCTATGTTTAAACCAAAAAATCTACACTCGGTCTAAAGGTCACATCGTTTACATATTATTTCTTAATGGAAAGTCCAGTGTACAAATACTGATACTTTTGAGTGATTGTACAGGAGAACTAGTGGCCTTGTTTGGGGATGATGGAGTGGATGACATCAAGAGAGAAAGAATGCTGGTAAGTCTCTTCAAATTAGAAAATTATTCATCAATGCATATAAGTACAGTGTATATTCAAATGTTTTCCTTGACAACAGATTGTTCTCTACAATGAAGGTTTCTTTCTATAAAAGATTTGAGGTGGATGTTCTATAGTATCACCTTGCCTGGAAATGGCCCTCTTCAATGAACAAAGTGGTTATCTTTTCCGATAATTATACATCATGTGTGCTAGGTTTTAGTTTTGCATTGATAACCAAATGCTTGAGACATAATTTTAGCAAATCACAGATCACAAGTTTCAGGTATGAAATTTTTTTAGTGACTCACAATTTAATTTTGGCAAGTTGCGAGTCTGGCTAAATAATGCATAAAGTTCTAACATATAAAATTAGATATATAGCATAGAATTACAGTATGAGTATGGCATTGTACATTTTTCTTCCAGAGAGCTGAGCTACAGACCAGATACATGGACCAGAAACAATACATGGAGTATTGTGAGGCCAGACAAAGCAACTTTGGTATGCCATATTTGAAAGTCTTTGAATTGATATACATGGTTTTCTGTTTTATTCAAAATCTCTCCTCATCAATGTAAGTTCAGTGTTGCAATGATTCAGTTATAATTTTTTTTTGGTAGAAGTGTTTTTAATATTTGGTAAAAAGATTTATCTGATTTAGCATTTGTAGAATACATCTACTTTTTGGAGGAAGAAACTGTTTTCTTAGCATCAGTTGAGAATTATACTCACTTACATTAGTATGTAAATATAAGTGACGCTCCAAAAAGGTGCATGTATCTGTAAATGAGTGCTTCCTGTTTGAACAGGAAGGAAATACAAGACACAGCGTTTCAAGGATTGGCTGTTGGCGGGGATCAACATGGAGGTCAAACCCAATCAGCACGCCATAGAGCTCTTCTGCTACTTTGCTTACGAAACAGTGGCACAGGTAGGTGTATTGGTCTCCGTACTATCACTCTTTGTCATGCAACTCTAAAGTCTGTGTCAATTATTTCCAGGAATAATTATAACATCTTACCGAGCTGCTTAGGATTAATGTATCCTTCACATGTAAATCTGACTGTCTTAAAATTTAATTAAAACATGCATTTCCGGTATTTTTAAAATTGTTAATTTTATTTTGCAGATTGTGGATATGGCGTTATTAGTCAAACAAGATAAGAAGTCCCTATATGGAGACCCCCTGACTAAGGATGCACCTAATGTATGCATTAACTACCACCACCAGATATCTGCAGGGTCAGGATTCACGTCCCCTCTCCCCTCCACCCCAGGCGTTGTGTCACCTGTACAGGTACACCAACATGTGGAGTTTCTAGCATCAGTTATTTTGATTTTGATTAAATGTGAAGACCATCTGTGTCACATCAAAAACATTACCGGTAACTTGTCAACATCTTTTTTAAGGAAAAAAAGTGTTGAAGTGAAACTTTAAGGACACTCTTCATTTTGTTTAATCCCATCAGATATAAAAATACAGTAAAACTCGGTTATAGTGAAGTCCTAGGGACCAGTGGATTTACATCACTAAAAATTAAAGCTAGCAATATACTCTGGTCAAATTGTATGTAGGACATTGTTACTCGGGTTACCAATGTGGCCGATGGTTCTCTTGTTAAAGTTGCATAAGAGTAATTAGGCCTTATAAGACAATCCAATCCTGGAAATTCAAATTGCTGAGCAATAATCTTGATTGTCAGAGGTAATGTCGGAGCACGAGTACTGCAGTTTAATGACATTGCAATCCCAAAATAGAACACGGATCCAATACAAAGTGGATGTATTACAAAGCGTATCATCACTTTATTTCTTTCAATGAAGGCATTATTAGGAGCATTGCATATTTCTGTCTTTTATTACCAACAGAAATTCAGTTCCTGGGATTATTATTGAAATTTAAAGTTCAGCCTAAACCTTCAATTGTTCATTTTTCTTAGAATATTGAAACTTTTTATTAGTGGGTGATAGCATTCCAGCTGTGTGAAATAAACCCGGTAAAAATAATAAGTGTGTATAATATTGTGGCAGGATCTTTCATTTCTTTTTAATTGTTTTGCATGATGCATAAAACTTTCAATTGGTTTAATTCAAACATTAATAAATTAAGGATCCTCAATACACCAGCGACTTTTTGTTTAGAAAAATTATACAGGAAAACTGTTTAGTACAAACACAAATCGCATGAAGTTACTTACATGGAAAGGCATTATTACCAGTAGAAGTTAAATTGGAAATTGTCTTTTTCATTTACAAATCTTGCTTTAACTATTGTATTTATGTGTTTTCCCCCTCAGAGTCCCCCAGCTACCCCCACCACCCCTGGATCCACCCTCAGCCTGAGTTCTAGCTCTTCCTCTCTAAGTGCCTCTCTCCCAAAACCAAAGAGCAAGAAACGCAAAAAGGTAACTACTGTAAAACTTTATCTTGACATCACTGCTTCATATTGTTCTGTAATATATGGTATCATAAGAATGCCCAAATGAGTAGAAAGCCCAATGCAACTATAGTTTCTCTATGTATTTTATACTTTGATATCACAAATCTTTGGATATCTCTCAATATCTATCAATGGCTCTGTTGTTAGAATGATGTTTTACTTTATTATTTTATATATGTATATTATATGTATATATTAGGTGAATATAATTTTAGCTTTTGATCTATGCCAAACACAATCCAAAATGAAAATGAATTGCCAGTAATATCTATATATTCTCAATCTTTGATTTCATCCACAGAGTGGGATAGGAAGTGCCTTGGAAATCTCTACGGCCATACAACCTGAAGATATCCATGAGGCCATGAGGAGATATCATCATTGTATTGGACCATTTTCCTCCCACATTGTAAGTTTTTTCAGAATGGATACCTTTCTTCCACATGCCTATACTTTGGTTGATTTTCCTCACAAGAACATACTGGTATACTTCTTAGCTAGTCTTGTATATCGTTTTCAATTCAAGCTAGCTGCAGAACTGTAGCTTCACAGGAAATGCGGGTTGACGGACTGTGGAGCTACAGTTCCATCCTTACAAAAAACTATATATTTATTGCGCACAAATGTTGCCCATGGTTTTGGATTTATTAAGCTAATTTAGGAATAAATTCTGTGAAAATTTTACTACCAAAAAATTCCTGAGATATTTTACTACTGCCTAACCGACCTCAGAAAGTTAAGTATGTTAAATTCACGTTGGGATCAAGAGTTTTCATTTTTACCTGTAAACAAACCACAGCATTTCAGTTTACAGGACTAGTGAGGGTGTTTAAAAGATATTCAGAGGCAAGTGAAGTATTGACATCTAAAGTAAAAATGTGTCGTGAATTTTTTGGTATTAATATTTTCAAAGAATTTATTCCTAAATTAGTTTAGTAAGTCCAAAACTGTGCACTGGATGGAACTATAGCTTCACGGTCCATCTGTCAACCCAAATTTCCCATGGAGCTACAGCTGCAGCTAAATTCAAACATAACATTTTCAAACCATCTTTTTCAGAAAACAAATCCAATGGTGCCTCAACATACAAAACTACTGTGTCTATGACCCCTCCTCTTGTTACATTGCTACAGTACATGGAGCAGGGATACAGAATATACAGATCAAGTTTAGATGAGATATCTGCTACACATAATATTGCTGCAAGTCCTTATGGGCATGGATCAGTTGTCTATATCCTACCCCTAATGCTAAACCATGTCAGCTATGTTTTCCAAAACCCCAAGTCCATTCGATGCCCTGGTTTTCCAGGCAAGCTCAGAGGGCTGTAGATTAATAAGACATTAAATTTGAATCATTTTGTTACCATTCAGTTGTTGTGTTTATAATTCTCAAATTATATTCATGCATACAATGTATATATAACACATTTTTACATTTAACTGACCTATGTTTACATATGTACTATGTACATGTTTAAGATAATGTATAGAATGTATTCACACTCCCGTAAACGAAAGATAATCACAAGAAAATTTGTGTACAAAAAGCAGATTTTATTGAGCAATGAAGTTATAGACTTATTCTAGTTCAAAGGACAAATTACTAACATTTACATGTATATCAAGACATCACAATAATATTAATACATGTACATGTATATGACAATAAAATCATTAAGACAAATTGTATTTGTTCTTGTATATTCATTGTTTGACTTTTTGCAACATTTATCAGCTCTCAGGTTCTGATAAAAAAAATCTGTTAAAGTTATCTCCCTCTTATCATTTGTCAATGAAAAGACAAAATTCTTCAATTTGTTATGTTCATCAATGTTCAAAAATGCATATTGGTATATTAAGCATGCACAGGTCCAGACCCCGGCCCCCTCCTAGATCCGCGCATTCTTAGAAATACATGAACTTACAAACAAAAATTTTCCAAGTATAAATCATTATCTAAACAAGTTCAAGACCTACAATATCATATCATTATTAATTTTCTTGGGGGGGGGGGGGGGGGGGGGAAATGGTTATTAAATAAATATAAATGCATAATATCATTGAAATAAGATTAAAAAAAAATTTTCACTCCTACCAACTATCAAGATATTGCACAGCAAAACCATAGCACATTCAATGTTTATTTGTCCAGCCACTAATATTTTCCTACAACTGCAGAAAAGTAAATCAGCATTTGAAGTTGATAAAAAAACAAAGTCACAAATTTCTCCAATTAAGTTGTAATAGGTAGAAGAAAACGAAAATGATAATCTTTATCAATACATGTACATTAATTGTTCATAAACGAGTTTTTAACAAGAATCATTCCATCACCTTTGTGAAAATTCAAAGCTTAATACTGGTTGCCTGTCTGAGCCACCATTCCTATCTGATGATTAAAAGCTGTTGACAGATAAATAAACCTAACAAAATTACGTTTTAACATACCAAGGTTTATACAAGTATAATGAAGATAAAAAAAATTTAATACTGGTTCATGTATTGCTCTCAATTTTTCTTAGGTATTTAGATTCTCCAATCCTGAGTTCAATGTATTGTCCTAAAGATGTTTTCTGTTCTTCAAACATTATATATGGGTTAAATTAAAAAGTATATTAACAATGGTATCCAGGCATTTTAAAAAGTTATAGCATGTTTGTGTAGCAGAGCTGTACAGGTAAAATATATAAAAAATGAAGATTTGTGCAAAACATTTGCAAAATGAATAGTTGTTCACTGTGACTGATATTTACCAGTGTGTAATATAAAGACTATAACATTATTAATTACTCCTTATACAACATACAGTATAAAAGCCAAATCTATCCAGATATCTTAGAGTTATCAAATATTGCTGAGAATTGGACCTTTGGTACTTATGTAACTTATTTAGAACATATGTGGAGTTACTCACTTAGGGAAACTTATTTATATAAATATAAAAATACATGTAATTGAGCAATGATGATGCATGTAAATTCATTTATACATGAAAATGAAGTACTTCTTTGTTCAGGTATTATTCTAATTGGAGTAGTGAACTTTTAATTTAATTCTCACAATTGCAAATGATGCAAGGCAATATCAGTTGTTCTACCGAACATAATGGCACATTTCCATCTACTTAATGGCACTACTTGTACCAGATAATTTACTGATACTGTGACAAGTATACTAAAAACAGAATATTCGTAATTCCAAAACAAATACTACACAGTATTTTTGTATGTGTTGACAGGTACACAGTATAACAAAATACGTGCTAAAACTTGTAATTTTGTGAGTGCTCCGTAATACTGCTATAATTGAGGACACTGTCATATTTGATCAATCTACAAAAAGTGTGTAATGGATTTCATCAGATTGTATCACAAACATTGCAGGGGAAAAAAATCACCAAAAGGACATGTTTGAGTTTGGCACAATTCGTTCACCTTCTGGTACTGAAACATGCAAATTACAGCTTAAAATCAAGAAAGAAATTGGGTAAATACCAGTTTCAGGATACATCGTTTGAATAAACACTTCTGTCAACAATGATAATTGAGAGCGTGAGCATAGATTACCTGGGTATTACCTGATAATATACAAAAATTGCTTATACTGATATTTATTTTATCTAGCAAAAAATCTGCTTTAGGTAAAGAAAAAATGTTAAAATATTGCAAAAAAAGTTTAAATTTGCAGATACATTGTATTATGAAAGTGTAGGTAAAGTAGTTATAAAGAGGTTAACAACAACAAAAAATTCAAAATCAATCAAGGTAGTAAATAACTGCACAGATAATAGTGAATCTATAGGATCCTCAGAGTTGATCACAATTTTGAAATTTTCACAACCCTTTTCATACCACTAAGCACTAATACATGTATAAAGCAATCTAACTGAGACACAAACTGGCACATCATCAACAAACTTTGTTGCCAAAAGCACTTGCTCATCACTTCAGCTATCAAGCTTACAAACTGCTGTAGCCTTTCTGAAATCTATGTTCTCCACAAAAGTATAATTGGGCACTTGGTGGAAATACCACTTCATTAAGGCATTCTGTGGGGAAATGCCACCTTCACTCAGCTGTGAAGAAAACCGCTTGTTCATGGTCATTGTGTGAACGGGACAGGAAGTGAGGTAAATCCCGTCCTGGAGGGATTGTAGGATCGGGGACGCCTTGGAGAGTAGGGAACTCCTGTGCTGATCTAGGACATTAATGTCACTCTGGCTACATGTGGAGAATGGACAGTTCACTCCCATGGCGTTCTTACTGTACCAGGCATCGTGGAGAGAGTTCAGGAAGAAGACAGGTGTAAACAGGTGCTTGTAGAAGAAGGTGGGCTGGAGGCACTGCCATTGATCGTCACCTGGGAGTTTCTGTGTACACTCCTGAATACTTTCTGCACCTGAAAAAAGAACAAGTCCATCCATTTAAATGCCATTTATAGATTTAAATATATCTACATATGAAAACATAATTATATAAACAAGATAAGATAATGGAAAAAAAATAGTGTGGAATTTTAGAATTCATGGTGGCTCAGTTTTCGTTGATTTTGTGGGCCACCTCACCCACTAATCTTCAATAAATTATGAAACACAGCATTAATTCAATAATCATACAAGTAAATTCTTAATATTACATCCCCATGAACCTGTAAACAATTTCCAATCCATGAAAATTGGCCCTCAAGAATTTTTATGATTACACTGCATAGGAAAAATACTAGAAATATCTGATTGGGCTTACCTATGATAACCTCACATTATTTTTACTTTTACAGTTTGATCATGTACATACACAGTGATTTAGCAGTGTTGAAGCTTGACCTCTCACCTTGTATGTTATGGAGGTAGAAAGTATTCTTGAAGATATTCCTCATCACTTGCTGCCTCGTCTGCTCGGGGTTGTCTACAAACATGGCACCATCCACCACCAGGTGGAGTGAGTTCACACCAGTCAGTCGCTTTCTCAGGTAGTCAGCGTTTACTGTGGCTCCAACCCCACCAGCTGTACACAGTACAAAAATGGTTCATTAGTCAAGTTCCACATTTAATACATGTACAAATATAACTTTATTCTTCTTTTAAATTAACTTGGCAATCTCTAAGGCCATATATTTCATTACCGAGGTCCCGATGAAGATGACTTGGTCTACCCCCCTAAGCTCTGTGTGCTCCACTTACCTGAGGACCCAATGAGTATGACTTGT
>WFKH01011925.1:87227871-87249367 GCA_016163765.1 Magallana hongkongensis
ACCTGAGGACCCAATGAGTATGACTTGTTTGACAGATCTGACTTACCTGAGGACCCAATGAGGATGACTTGATTGACAGATCTGACTTACCTGAGGACCCGATAAGTATGACTTGGTCGGCCCCCTTGAGCTCTGTGTGCTCCACTAAGTAGTCAATCAGAGCATTAAACACCTGGAAGCCCGCCAGGTAAAGCTTCTTAGACTTGTGGCTGATGACGTTGTTCCTGTTTCCTGTTCAAACCATATTCATTTCTTCATTTCACAGCAGTAAATTCAGTTAATATCTTTTACTCAGTATTTTAGTCTCAATAGTAACTTGAAAAAGCAACTTCTTTTTTCTGCAATTTACTTTCTAGGCAATAAATTGGATAAATATTCCTTCCAACATATTTAATAACAAAAAACATTTCTAGTATCAAATACTAATACTTCAGGATGTAGGTACAAATATCAAAGAAACACACACACCTAGAAATGATCCCCCATCACAGTACAGAAAGTCCACCATATTCCACATGTGAAACTTGGGGTTTTCCGACTCACTCGGAGATAGAATTCCATTGAAGGCTCGGAACATTGGTGCCTCTACGCTGGATCCCAGCTCTGTAAAACTCCTGTAAATATAAAGCATATTGACCATTAAATCAGCAGTGCATTCAATCAAACATCACAAACAATTACAGATCAGGGCAATGAAATTTCTGATTGTGAAAACATACATTGGTATAATATCAATCATGAATATCTAGTATGTTTATGATCATAAGTACTAGCAGAGTCTATTGTCTACATATATGAATTTGTCCCTAAAAGTGTATAGTCTTGTGGTTATTGTATAGGTTTAGAAGACAAGTCTTTTTGTGTATAGAAGTATATATAAGACATGCACATAAAAGCAAGTGTGTATAAGACTACTGACCTGCTGTAGCATTCCTCCACAGATGAGCACCAGGCACCTGCTGGCAGATGTATGATCCATTTGTTCAGGTTTGGACTCTTCCCTGTCAAAAATTCATACATTCTGTATAATCTGTCACAATGCTTACTGTGGTTTCATTAATATTCGTGGGTATCAATTTTGGTGGATTCAATGAAAATCACTGTTTCAAGGATACGTAAATTTGTGGCCAATGATCCTATCAGTACAAAATGTTAATAGAAAATGCACTTCATTAAACATTTAATTTTGTGGATCAACTTAACAACGAAATCCACGAAAATTGGTATTCAACGAATATTGATGAAACCACAGTATCACTATAATAGCTTTTTTCAGATTTTAGCTAGTTTGCAGCTTATCAAGTTAATTCTTTTTTTAGACACAGACTCTTATCCTTAGTAAAACAATTTTTTGAATCAGTAATTGATGGATAAAACATTTCAGTCTGGCACACCAATATTTATGCTGAAATATTCATTATGATGGCATAAAGTTTATTTGCGAAGTTTAAGAGACATAAGATGTTAGTGTATATGTACCAATTTCACTTCACACCTGAGTAGTAAAAAAAAGTTTTCTAGATAACACTATAAATGTATTACGTTATCTTGTAAATAAAGAACAGATGTACCTGTAATAGAAATGACATTAACATTACTCACCATATCTAATATAATACCCAGGTGAGGATCCATCCAAACAATATGCCCCCCTGGAGACGGCAAACTTCTCTGGCAACACGACTAACTCTCCATCCGTATCGGAGCTGGAGTGGTACTGTACAAACACCACCCGGACATTTGAGATTGCTCGTAACACCAGAATCACTATGACAACTACCGCAAACAGACAAACGTGGACGTAGAGCCGCCGGAAACTGCAGGTGGTGGGCAGTATCGTGGGTCTCTGTAGGGTCCGTCCTACGGGAATAAACACCATGGTTTTTCCTTCTTCTTTGCTCTGGACATTGCTGTCCTCCATTACCAATCAGAATCGGATGAACACATTCCGTCTCGTTCTGCGTCAGCACCTGAAGACTTTGCAAAGCACTTGATGGCTATAGATATGATTACAATATACAAAACAATGATGGCTGCTGCAAAAAATATCCCCATCTCTATAATGTTACTATGTGAATTGTTTTTGTAATATCATAGATATTCTATTGCTTTCTATTGCTTGTTCCACATGTACAACGTAATGTTACAACTGCACGTTGTAATTTCGTGAAGTGGCTATGATAACGAAAGAAATGATCAGCATATAGCAGTATTGATTTGAACTTTTGACCTGTATTTCTTATTCTTAAATTCATGAAGTGGGAAAAATTACAAGGCTGTAAGTCACTGAACCATGTGTGTGCAACATATGTTGCTCAATTTCCTAGTATGTAAAGTGGCCCAAAATGTTGCTTAAAATAACCTCCAGTCCAACAGGTTAAATTACACTTTTCAAACTAATTGGCTTTCATGAATATGCATATATTTCAAAAAATAGCACATATCCATTACAGTCTTCACTTAATACCCACCCCCCAAAAAAATTTTACATGAGAAGAATTAATTAGATAGACTTTATATTTAGGAAATCAGTTTCCATGTGAACACATGTTAAAACATGTGCCACTAACAGATTAATATATACACTTGCACTGGCTCTCACTGAAGTGTGTGAAAGTGTTCCAATACAGTTGTACTGTAATATATTGAAATGAATTATTAACACTGTGTATACTGCTGATGCAGCTGTGTCTATGATATACACAAAGTAATATATCACTGACAATTGTCCCTTTGTCCACGTAAGGAAACTTAATGTGAACAACGTGAAATGTAGAGCATCATGTTTGAATGTTGATACAGCTGTGTAGCTTACACAATTTGTACATAATGAATCAAAATGAATAGATGACTGTCAAACTGTGAAGAGGTCAATTTCTATACACACTCATGATGACACTGAATACAGGAGTATTTACACTGACAATGAGTCCACTCAATAAAGGGAGGAAGATAACACTCTCATTGATTTACAAGTCTGATGAAAATTAGCTGTGACCCTTCAGAGTGTTCATACTGATAGAAATTTGAGGCTAATGATTAAATTTATTTTAATAATTGCATCTGTTTTGGAGTTCAATTGTTCATCAAAACATGTATATTAGGGATGTACAAATAAACAGATTTACTGAAATCCTCTAACTATAGCAAAATGCCATGTGAAAACATTGATGTGCATGTAATAAGGGACCAATCCCAAAAAGCCCAATGGGTTTTATCATCTACATCGGAGATGTCGATTTCTGATTTGCTTTACCATGCAGATAATTGTTTTTCATAACACAAATATTGACTAGGTATGAGGCCAACACTGGTTGTAAATCCTTCAAAGGACACAAAATTCCCCGAACTGACTGTATAATGTCATTATCAGATTATTTTTATAAATATAATATTACTCTGGTATCATATATCATCTGAAATTTCAGCTACATTTCATCGACCATTCACAAATTATACTGTATCGTTTGGTTATGTATTTTCTATTTATCAAACTATATTAACATTGCCGACTTACTGTATGAAAGTCTCTACATGATGGCGAGACAACTGGTCACTGTAGACTGTTCATTCATCCTACAGAGCATGTACTTGTTCCTGCTTGGCTCTATTTATCAAAGTTTCGTTTCAGCAGCAAGGAAATTCGGATTTTAAAATGTAAGTATTAAACTCGGACGATCAGAACATATAAATCCGGAAAACTCAGAGAAGGAAAGACCCAAAATATACAGCTATTAGAGTGTTAGACAAACACTTCTACGTACAGATTTTTCGTAGAATTCCTACGTATTATTTTTACTTTTCATAATTTTGTCTAAAAGCATTTCCCAGCAAAATTGCTTGCTGTTACGTTAGCCAATTGAACCTGGGCTATATGACTGGGACTACATGGTTTTCAGTTTCGATTTAAAAAAAAAATAATAAGTTTATTTATTATTTATTATTTAACAACCATGCCAAGTAAAGTAAAGCATTAAAAAGCTAAAATATAATTATAGCTTCTCTTATTCTAGAACTTCTGTCTTTGATTGTTTTTTGGATATTTTTTTTACCGAAATCCCGGTTTTCCTAGAGGATAATTCTTTAAGTGTTACAGTCAACTTTAATGAAATTATTTGTCACATTACATTTATTTGTATATTTATGGACAGGTTTTGACCTTAAAAGCTACACACGGGACATATCGTGTGTAGATAAGGGTACATAGTACGTGTAAGCCCAGGTAATTCACCTCAGAATACTCAGGAGTCAATATAGTGAACGTTATGTCCAAGCTACAGATTGTTTATTTCTTTTTGCGGGGTAAGGTTTTCTGTTTGTCGAAATTTTATGCTGGTATTTTCTAGATCTACCTGTATAAATCTTAAATACTCTGTACGTAGAAGAAACATATTCTATAGTGAATTTTACATGGACATGGTTGCGCATGCACCATACATGTAGGGCTAGGACTTGGTGATAATCGAGTTCCAAATAGAAATTGTGTCACAATATGAACTGCGAGAATGCACCTCCGGGTTTTATATATAGAACCATTTTAACAAGAGCTTGGACTTTGGGTAGTTGTGTCAAACAGCAATGTGACGTAAGCCTGTCTATTTCATTGCTAGCCACACAGCCATGACTCTTTGAAATCAACAAGATTTGTCTGGCCTTTGAGCTAAGACTACGCAATCGGTGCATATTTCGCTTGAAACCGCGTCATGTTTAACTTGTTTTGACGCAAGAATTAGATAGCTACGCCCTACTGAAAGTCCAAGGTCTTGTTAAAATGGTTCTATTTGCTTCGTTAATGTTTATATGATAAAATTTCCTTCGCTTTGGGGACACTTTTTTCGGATTTTTAAAACAGTTGAATTACTTCTTCTTAACAACATTAATAAACGCATAAATTTTTGCATCAACTGATGATAAATTTTCATATCTCATAGTTGATAGACTAATAAAAAGGGCGAATGCATCATGTATTTAAGGAATGTAAGTCAATATCGTACAAATTACATTTGCTTCATTTCCTTATACAAATTATAAAAAAAAATACGTGTTCTTGTTATCTTAACCATGCACATTGTACCTATAATACATGTATATATACATGTACATGTAGCAAGAGACCACTATACGCACTCTAAGTACCCACGCATGCCTTGGTCGGGATGACAGATGCCCCACCATTGCACGCGATTATCAATGTTGATTTAATTACACATTCAACACAAAACCAGGCAGTATACTTGACATTGTGTACTGTAGATTAAGTGAATTTTAAGATAAACTACAATGTACTTTAATTCATTCTAATCCCCGCGATGAATGTCACTTGCTACATGGAGATATTAAATATAGTTAAATATAGTTTACGCAAAATACTGACAATATTACAAAGCCTATGATAAACTACGCATTTAGCATTTAACACTGTGCCGAATAATTATGCCAGTAACAATGTGGCAATTTTGCACCCGCATAAGATGCAGTTTCGTAAAAATTCATATATACCAAATCATAGACATAATTCCCATTGGAGAAAAAAATTTCCTACAGGAAATATTGAAATTCCTATAAGATTTTCTAAAACTCCTACAGGAATTATATTTCCTCTAGGAGAGAAGTATTTCCTATAGGAATTTGATTCAGACAGGTAGTTTTGCTATAGGAAATTAAGATTTCCTATCGGATTTTAAAATCCTATGGGAGTTTTGTACAAATCCTATCGGAATTCAAATTCCTATAGGAAGTTCTTTTATTCCGGTAGGATATTTGAATTATCTTGTAGGAAATTTGTTTTTCCTTTGGGGAAAAATTATTTTCCTGTAGGAATTTAATTTTTAAAGGTATATATCTCACTTGTCAGGTGAGACACACTAATAACAGAAGTGGTTATACACTCCCTAGACAATGGTCTATCATTTGGTATATATGAATTTTTACGATATTAAATATTATAGTTTACGCAAAATACTTACAATATTATAAAGCCTATGATAAATTGCACATTTAGCTTTCATAAGTTTCCATAGGGAAGGGAGTGACCCCAGATTACCAAAGTCACGTTCAACTAAGTAAATCCATGTGATGATTTGTACTTTATATCTTTTAGTTATGCAAACAATAAAATCTATCCACCTCTTACAAAAAAAGCAATAACACACAAAGGGATAAAGAAAGGGCGGTTACATCTGCACGGCAATGTGCAAGATGTTGACACCGCAATCATGTAATTTATCAACATCAATACATGCACACATTCAACTTGACAAACCTTCATTTTAGTGTCAAAGTCTAAGTACTTACATGTAGTTATACAACATCAATTAAGTCACGCAACTTTTTGAAAATACATGTACTTGGAGATAATACTGAGTATCTTTATATAACCATAATGATAAAGTCCACGGAGACTTGATATTTCATGATAAACACAGCACTGCATAATATACATGTACAATTTTGCCTAAATAATAAACTAAGCTCATGTTGCATTCAAAGCCAGATTCCGCTATGAAAGGAATTATTTGTTTGAAAGTTATATCAATTATACGTTTCTTTCCCATCATCAAGCAAAATAATGCATCTGACATTTTGACCCAAAAATCAATCGACATGGGTCGTCATCTTGTATGTATGAAGCCAGAAACTAAAAAAAAATTAGTATGATATAAGTTACACCAACAAAACAAATTAAGGCAGGGTGCGGATCCAGATACTTTTTTTCAAATTGGGGTGGGGGGGGGGTGGGGGGGGGGGGGGGGGGGGGGGGGGGGTTACCTAACTGGACACCCTTCCACTATCCACCCACTCCCCAATCCACCCATCCCTGCTCCCTGCTGGATCCGCGACTCGAAGCGTCTACTTCAAAATGAAATGGACCAATGAATATAATACAATCTTGAACTTCTGTCTTTATTTTCAGGTCGTGCCGAGGCCATAAGGACGCTGTTAGTAGAACAAGGCGTGGAATATGAAGAAACAGACGTCCTGCCGATGGAGAAATGGCTTAACTACTGGAAGCCAAAAATGGCCAGTATAGCTTTAATTTTTCTTTTATCATTAATGCTATGCAGTATTGGTTTTTCGTTTAAATGTTTTTGGTTTCATTAGTACGCCATATTCAAGTATTGGGTTGTATAAGTTAATAAGTGCACAGAGTTCTACAGCCAGTCAACACCACTGAGTGACAATTTATACTGTCTGACCGACATATTATCTGAATGTCTAGAGGAAATTCATCCTTAACGTATGGCTTATCAAATCTCAACAGTTACTTTGCTTCGTTAGTATCCTCTCCGTATGGATGAAATATTCTCGAGGAGACTTAATTAAGACCCCAATCAATCGAGTTGTTGATCACAGCCACTTGTTGGTATCTGGCTTCTGTGATGTCTACAGTAATGTCATCTCTTTGGTTTGCAGGCATTTGGTCAATGTCCTTTGCTTATAGACGGCGACTTTGAACTCGTTCAATCGAACGCTATCCTCAGATACCTAGGACGAAAATACGGTAATGATACTGTTTAACACGTTAGTAAACGATTAAAGCAAGCGTTATTGTGCTTAAAGATTATATAAAAACAATATCCACCCACAAAAGGGTTGCAGCAAAGGGTAATGATATTGTCTGACACATTAAATGATGGACACTAGCCTTACTGTAGTTAATGATTATATAAAAACAATATTCACCCTCAAAAAGGTTGCTCCAAAGGGTAATGCTATTGTTTGCATAACACGTTAAATGTGGTAACAAGAGGTTTTGTACCAAATGATTTAACTGTCGTTTTAATTCCACGGTGTTAAAATTTCACGATTTCTCAAAAAGTATCAATCGCTGCAAGAAATGACGCAATGATCTAAGTATAAGCATTGAAACGTTTTTGAAAACTAATGATAGAATTCACGATGGGTTTAATTTCGTGGAAAAATGATATATCGCGGATATAGTGAAATTAAAACCATCGTGATTATTTGCCAATCTACAATATATGAAAACAACACCCACTCACACGTACGTAAGTTGCTACACAGGGTAATGATACGAAGCTGTTAGAATTGCGTTTAATATACTGAATTACGATGACACCTTCTCAATATGTTTTTGTCTTTTTTTCAGACCTGTATGGTTCAAGTATTCAAGAAGCTGCCCGCGCTGATATGATAAATGATGGCGTGGAGGATCTGAGGGGAGCGTATACTGTTCTTATCTACCAGAACTATGTAGGTTAATTACATGTATAAACAAGTTTCTTGCACGAGGAAGCACTCCAATCTCTGATTAGCTCTTGAAATACATGTATATGTTCCTTTGTTTTATTTTATTTCTGATTTCTTACAATAGGAAGACGGAAAAGATGCTTATGTGAAAGCCCTTCCAGACAAACTGAGACCTTTTGAAGTAATATATACACTGTTAAGCTCAGTCCTTTAATGTTTGTTTTTGGATTGGGCAATAGAACTGAAATGAATCAGATAATAAGAATACCTGGTCACCTAGTAAACATACTAGTAATCGTATGTTTATCATACACAGTGCATTTTTGTAACGATTCAATAGTTTAACTTACTATACTTTTTGTCAATGTTTACACAGAATCTAATGAAAGACACTAAAGGATACATACTAGGTGAAAAGGTAAGCAAGACAACTTTAAAAATCAAAATGACGACAGTTATTTAACTATACAGTTATCTTAAGCACAGGTTAATGATGACAGTTATTTTACTATACAGTTATCTAAAGAACAAGTTTATGACGACAGTCGTTATCTTAAGAACGTTTCAATTTTTCAAGACAAAAAGGTGCTAAAAACTTAACAACACCAAATACTAACCAAAGTATTTGGCTCGTAAGTCTTCAAAAATATCTATTACTTTTTTCATCGATTTGATATTTTCAATTTACCTGGTTTCAGATGACTTTTGCGGACTACAACCTATTTGACCTTTTGGATATTCATTTGACCCTTGCGCCGACTTGCCTTGATACTTTTCCAGCACTGAAGTCCTACCATTCACGCGTATTGCAAAGGCCTGGAGTCCAGAAGCGAAGAAACTCTCAAAACTTCAAAGACATGAAAATTAATTTTAACGGAAAGGAGTGAGAAGATCGCGCAATAATATAATGCTGATGCAAAAACTGATGGACCAATTGAAATAAAATACCATAATGATTAAAAGAAATTGTTGAATTTCTTACAAGCCTTGCTCACAGAAGGAAGGTTTGGATTTGACAAAAAGAGTATGCCAAAGACTTATTCACAAATTTGCAACACTGACAAAGTTAGCGCAAAAATTTTTAATATAGGACGTTTTGAATAAACCTTGATATTAGCCTAGTTCACAAGCACAAAACTAAGGACAGAGATCAGTTTTGATTGTCAAAATTTCATACAGGAAGTTTTGTAAATAATCTTCACAATTTACAAAGTTGATCGTTAGCACCAAATGTAGAAAGTTGGCGCAACGACCGATAGTACTCGGAAACTGAGGAATATAACCATATTCCTCGTAGTATCTGAGAACTGAGCAAAATCGACAAGACAAATAATATAAAATACTTAAATCTTAAAGCGTAAGAAAAATCAGAAACACTAAGCAAAGAACAGGTATGAATCAATATTTGGCACCCAGGGACTTCCGGCCAAGTCTGTTAATTCCCCTGAAATTGAGAACAGAGTTGTGTGATAAACAGAGACTAGCAAAAATAACTAACAAGTAAATTCCATTCCTCATTTATGACAGAGCCTTGTAATGTTTCTCATCCACATATCTTGTGTCATCGTCGGTAACCCACGTGTGATTCAAATCGATTCTCTCCATCGCTTGTGTATACTAAAAACCGTGGTTTGCGACGATGAGTTTGTGCTTAACTTCAAAATCATTAAATCTTTTTGGTACTCGGTCAGTTTATTAGTTCAAGTATTTGGTATTAATAACCATTTGGGTTCTAGTGTAGCGTGAGTATCTCATATCATAAATATATATTAGCTATATACACGAACTTCTCCTATCAAATCTTTATGAATTGAAGTCTCAGCGAACCTCACGCAGTTGTACTGGCTGACCTACTGGTATCACAGTTTAATCTCTCATTGTTATTTGGTTCACCAGTAATGCTTTACAGTTTGGTTGTTTCTAACCTCTCTTTTTTCCCTGGTTTTCTTTATTCAGAAGAGCTGTGCTTAGTCTTATCCTAACAGTCCACTATCCAAATCGTCACTGCTGTAAATAAACGTAGCTCGAAACGTGTCAACTAAGGCTTCTGTTTGGCTCACCAGTTGTGCAAACAGTTGCAAGCAATTTGAATTTGTAGTTATATAAATCTGCATGAAATGATCAAGCACCCACCATATGGACATCTATTGTCTGGAGATGCCCATCAAAGCAATAACGGATGCCTGGCTCCCTTATTGTAAAACAGTCGTCGTCTACATTTTTATGAGGTATTGTTGTGCTGTTTTAGGACTTTTTGTTACTCTAAGGCTTAAGGAGGATCAGGACGTTGCAGTGTAAAATTATTTGTCAATGAATTTTTTTGCTTCTTTTAACACATCAACATTAAGATGTCATACAACATATATTATTTTTGTGGCCACTTTCTTGCCTTGCAAGAGAAATACATGTATTTTGATATGAATTACACCCCTCCCCCTTTCTGGCACTATGATTTTTTTTGGGGACAATTTTAATTTTCTGAAATAATTAATTTGATGGAATTTATTTGCAAAAATTATTTAATAATTTAAAGAACAGAAATAACTCAAAAATTAATTAAAATATTAGCCTTTTTACATAGCAATATTATAATTTTACGAAAATATTGATAAAATCAACACTTCAAATTTTGGAGTTTTGATTCTAAATTTGAACAGAATGTATTTGCAAATAAAAAAACTCTCAATGAAATTTTCTTACAAATTTATACATTAACCTTAGCATGTGCTTTATAACATATCAAAATTTCATGGCCACTCTCTTGGCATTCAACGAAGATAATACAAAAGGAATAACCCCTACCCCTATTTCTGGAATTATGACTTTTTGTGACAATTTCCGTTTTGAAACATAAAAAAGTAATATACATTCTTTGGATTTATCTATTAACATTAACAGAATAATAATTAGACTATATCTATGATTATATTAACCACTAATGATTTTGTACATCTACATTTCTAAAATTAAACGCGTTAAGATCCACACAACTTATGTACTTTTAATTAGGAAATTTTACATAATACAACTGATCAAAATATGTCAGCGTACTAAAATAGAACTGATAAAGTAGGGTTTTGGGAGCATAAATCAAAATGAAGATGTCTTCTTTAATATATCCATAGATTATTTAAACAATTCAAACCGCTTGCCGTCCGCAATGTATAATTCCTATTACTATATATATATATTCTATAATAATGTGATGTGATGTGATATGATGTGATCAACAAGACACGTGATCAACGTCCTGTTTTCCCTTAAGTCATCTTTTATTATAATAACCATTTAAACAGACCAAGTAGTCTAAGAATTATTCAACGACATATACATGGACATCTTCCATGGTTTGTGATTTGGATATGACTGCTGTATTTCTTTATCCCCAAACCTTCGGCATTGAGCTGGTACATAAGAGTCTCAAGTTGTGAAACACAGATTTTTTTTTAATGCAGCATACTTAGTCTAAAAGTACACACAACCTTCTCTGTTGATGTTTTAAAATATTCAAAGTTTACAATAGATAAGGCTGTATATTTTGGCCTTTACCCCTCTGTTGATGTTTGATTCAGAGTTTACAGAAGATACTTAGACAGTATAAAGTTGTGTATTTTAGCCTTTACTTTTTTCTGTTGATGTTTGATTCAGAGTTGACAGTAGATATAAAGTTGTATATTTTGGCCTTACAAGTTTTATAGCTACGAGTACTTCCTGGACTCAATATTTTTTACATTACTTCATGACAATGGTCGTGTTGCAATGGGTAGGAAATATTACTTAATTATCTATTAACATTTATCTAATTAATTGACTGAACTTTAAAAAGAAAATCAAATAGAAGATCAAGCAGCACCATGTATGAACAACCGAACTACTGACATACCTTCAAGGGTTTTAATTTGTTTCCTTTGTCTACAATCAAGATAATTGTTTCTTTACACTAGTACTCCAACCTTGAGGATGTTAAACATTCATTTCCTTATCAACACTCGTAAGATAATAAAGACGCCAAAAAGTCAGATAAAGTAATAACTACACGTAACAAAGAATATTGCATGTATTTAACTACAATGTTTGTAGTCATGATATTGTTATTGATGTTTTTCATTGGGGTGCGGTGTTTTTTTGTTGTTGTATTTTTGTTGTTTACCCCCACGATATTTGGCATTTTAATGGACAGCAAATGGTCAATATCAACCATTTTAAAAGATCTCTACTTTCAACAAGAGAATAAACGAAAAAAGTGAAAATTACAAGATCAGACTCTAGAATGTAGTCCTTAATATATAATGAATTTTAAAAAAGTTTGCACCTTTATTTTTATGTCTTAAAATTGCAACAGTACAAAACATATGCTTTTTTCTTTTATTTCAGTGTGGTTCATAAATTAAATGTGAGGGATTAAGACATTAATTTACTATATTTATTTAATTTAATTTTTGACCCATATTTTGACATACGGAAACGAATTAATGACAGATTTCTGAACCTCGCTTGTTTCCTCATTTCAACAACAAAAAAAAAGAGTTGTTTTGCTTAAATAGGGAAACATGTGGGTACGTTAAATAAACACGTTGCTTATCTCTTAATTCTCGTAAATACTACCTGGAACAAAATATACAAAGCTAAACTTAAACCTGCATGTTCAGAGCATGGGGAAATATCTATCTCTTGGACTTTTTCTCCTCAGCATTGTGAGCGTGATTCCAGAGGCTCGCAATAAAGAATCAAAATGTAAAATTCGTACTGAAAAGGAGGGAATTATCATCGATTGTTCTCGATTGCAGTTAAGGAACATTCCGAACTTTTGTGACCATGAAAATACGACATCAAGTCGTAATGTGACGAGTGAAACTATTTCACCAGAAAAAATAGTCAGACTTGATTTATCTCATAATGTGATTAATTCAACAGGAAATAATAGTTTCTACTGCCTGGTTAACTTGAAGAAATTGAATCTTGAAGGTAATAAAATTGAACTTAATCCTGATAACTTCTACCCAGGTCTGTTCTCGCCTCTTGTATCACTGGTTTGGTTAAACCTGAAGAACAACTCTAGGACCGGGGTTGTTAACGATACAGTTTTCGCCGAGTTACAAAATCTACAAAAACTTCAGATTGACGCACCGAGAGGGACTGTCTTTGGTAAGCGGTTTTCTGATCTGAAATCACTTCAAACATTGAATTTATCCGGGAAAACTGGACATTGTGATTTAAATCGAATAGGACATGAGACTTTTGAAAATCTTCAGCACATACGCGTCCTTGATCTTTCTGCATGCAACATCAAGAACGTAGAGAGTGGATCATTTGGCATGATAGCCAATTTGACGTTCCTTTCTTTGTCTTTCAATAAAGAACTTGGTTTCCAGTGTCTACAAAATGTGACAAATGGTCTACAGGATACCGATATTCAATTCCTTCATTTGGAGAACATCCGTTGTCTCGTGGGACCAGGTACGGAGCTGTGTGTTCCTCACCTGGCGCCGCTAGCCAACACATCTCTCAAAGAACTGAATTTGGCGGGAAACCGACTGAATTGGATGGAGAAGGGTGTGCTCTCAAACCTCCCCAAAAGTCTTGAAAGAATGTCCCTTGCCCACAACAGACTGTCGCTAGGCTGGTACAGTTTCGAGTATCGTCTGCTCAAAAATTTGAGGGTGTTCAATATAAGTTTTCAGTTAAACCCACCGAGCATTGTGGACAAACTTACGGAAAACTGTAACGAAAACCCGGATTTTTACAGGTGTTCTGCTGCTTACTTTCCTATGTTTGATGCATCGGAACAGTTGGGTCAGTCTTTGCAAGATACACCCAAAGACAAGACCCTCGAAAAGAAATCCAAACCCACAATCACATTCTATATTCCACCGAAGCTTGAAACAGTGTACTGGACATCGAGTCGTTTGTTTGGAACGCTCGGGTCTTTTGGGTTTCACCCATCTTCCTTGAAACATATTTACATGCAGAACAACATTTGGTTTAACTGGATTGGACCAGTTCATGGATTTGAAAATGTCACAGAAATGGACTTATCTAGGAACTTTTGTGACTATATTTCTACAGAGTTTCTGTCAAATTTTATCAGTCTCAAAACATTAAACATCTCTGAAAACTTTCTTGGCAGAAGCCTGTCCCTGGATTACCTAGGAAAGACATTTAGCAATTTAGTAAGTTTAGAAACGATTGATCTATCCTTCAATGCCATCGAATTTCTTCACCGCAACATGTTTTCGAACTCTTCAAAACTTGAGCGTTTGGTCGTAGAAAATAACAAGTTGTTTAAATGGGAAGTGAAAACCAACCACATGAAAAACCTAAGTCTTTTAGACCTCTCCGATAATCGTTTGACAAGCCTTGAAGAGTCGGCTATGCAAGATCTGGAAACTCTATTTGTTTCTGGTAATCCAGAACTTTTGATAGATTTAGACAATAATCGACTCTCTTGTTCTTGTAGGAATCTTGGGTTCCTAACGTGGCTACGATCTTATAAGTCGCGTTTCATTAATTACGAAAACTACTCTTGCATGGAAGATTCTTCAAATCTTGATCTATCCATTGATACATTAGAGACTGACTGTAAATCCTACCTTTTGTGGTACATAATTGGAAGTATTTCTGGCACGCTGATTGTGAGCCTCGTAATCAGCTTTTTAATACATAAGAATCGATGGAAAATACGCTATTTGCGTTACATCGCCAACAAGAAATTTCATGGCTACCAGAGACTTCCGCTCACTTCCGGAGGAGAATTCGAATATGACGCATACGTGTCGTATTCTGTAAAGGATGTATCATTCGTTAAAAATGAAATGGTGCCAAACTTAGAGGAGCGGTTTGGTTTGAAACTCGCCATTATGCATAGAGATATGCCGCCGTGTGGCAACCATGCCGCCAACATAATGGATTACATCTGCCAATGCAAACGAACACTTTGTGTGGTGTCCAGAAACTATTTGGAGTCAACATGGCAAGATTATGAATTAAATATGGCCAGAATGGAGGGACTCGAGGCAAGACGGGGGATGAATTTTGTGCATTTAATCTTGATGCCCGATGTTTGTCAGTCAAAATATCCAAGGAAAGTTCGCGACTTTATTAGGGAAGGTTACTACGTAGAATACCCTGATGACCAACTAGGAAATGCAGTGTTTTGGGAAATTTTAAAGAAAGAGGTTCAGAAAGATATGCCGCTTTCTGCTTCCTTCACTTGACTATGCTTAATTAACTTTGTGTTACATTTCCCTTTACATGTGTTTCATTATCAAAATCATTTTTGTGAGCTTTTTTGTTAGTTTTCTTCCCGATATTTCCGTTAATAACTAAAGGAAATTTAAGACTTAAAGTTTTATTTTCTGTCGTCGCGTATAACTAAATGTACATCCAATGTTGATATTGTTGAATTTTTAATTCATTGAATTTTAAAGAATGCGTTGCTATAACATAACGATCGAACCGTATGAAGGATGACTGAATGATGATTTGGCTGACCTTTTGACATTGGACCTTTACCCGACAATATATTATACCTATTTGAAGACGAAAAGTAGTTGTATTGTGGCAATATTAATTTGATAAAGTAGAAGACGAAGACGGTTCTAGTCGCTATGATTTCAACAAAATTTCCACTTAAGTACGAAAATATTGAATTTCATTTCACCGACTGAAGTTTTTAAAAAGCAACACAAGGACATTTTTATTTGTAGAAATTTGAGAATATTCCGTTCCGTCAACAAAGCATTTGCCTATGTGATTATATAGATGCATCCTAAAGAAATTCAAATTGTCAATGATAAACATAATTTTGGGTAAAATTGGAAGTAATTGCGCTGTTGTGTTAATGTTTTCACAAATCAAAAAAGATACGGCAATGCGGCATAGTATCTTCATTAAGTCAAAATTTTCATTCCTCATAAACACTTAATATTTACACATAACTACTGATTGACACGGATTTTTATAGGGAAACAATCTGTGTTTACACAGCGTCTTTTGGTCAACAATAAATTCACTAGGATAAATTTTTAATGAGTTGAAGGGGGCGGGCACTACATATGTAGTTTAAGACTATGTGAGAAGGTTAAGCTTGCGGAATATTTCAGAGGAATACTGAAAACCTGTTAAAAACTGGTTTACTATTTACTACTTCCAAGATTTTAACCGGGACACCCAGATGATATGATAATTCTCACGTAGTCAATGAATTAATACTCTCGGTGAAGTGTTTTTGGAGTTCTACATTTGAAATCCACTACTTTTAAGTATCAATCATATAGTATGATTCAAGTATGGGAAATTAATGAGGAAATAGTATGTTCACCATTTTATGAACAAGACTGATTTGTTATAGGAGCGTTGGACTGTTAGAGAAACATACTGGCAATGTTTAGTCACGACTATGTGGATTCGTTTGGCAACACCCCACTCCCCCGCACAACTGAACCAAACACAAAGTTATCTTTTACATTTTGTAGCTTACGGAAATCACAAAAATACCCTCAATAGAGTGTGGTTTACAGTTTAATATTTTCGTAATACTTATGGCTGGATAATCGTCAAAAGGTCGTTAACGCAAGTGATCGGATAACTTATTATTATTATTATTATACAAAATTTATAAATCGCCATATATAATTTATATTAAATTACTCTACAGCGCTGTACATATAAAAGTTATTGGCATAAATAATATACCTAAATACACTAAATTAGAAACTACATACATATATAACACTAATTTTTGTTTACATGTAAAACTCAATGCTGTGCTGTCTCTGCACTCAATGAAATAAAGTTTAAAATGCGTAAATACTTAAGAATAGTCTGGATAAGCCTTGCTAAAAAGGTAAGTTTTCAATAATTTTTTAAAACTAATAAAACTTCCCTCTAATCTAAGATTTTGGGGAAGGTTGTTCCACAATGTAGAACTGGCCACGTCGAACCGCCTGTCACCATACGACCTTGTCCGCGCACGCGACTGAACGAGGAGCATAGAGCTCTCTGAGCGTAGAGACCTACATGTATTTGGCTTGTAGACCTGGACCAGTTCTTGTATATACAATGGCGATGTTCTGTGTAAGGCTTTGAAAGTCTGTAGGATCAGCTTGTATTGAATTCGCTGCTCGATTGGAAGCCAGTGTAACTTGTAACTAAATATGACGGGTACATCACGATCTTTATTGATACATAATTACATGTAAAATAAAAGGGTTTCGAATAGAAAATTCAACATGCGTGATACAAAAAATAAACTATATTGTGTTATTTTTAGACTGATGTATCAACACCTGTCTACTAAATGAGCTTACCGCTCCTTATTCTAACACTTCTTGTAAAAATAACACCACTAAATTATATTACCTTCACAAATGGCAAATTTGACGGTTATCGAAACATGTTAATTAAAAAAAAATTATGCTTGGAATATATAATTCATAACAAAATTGTTATTATCAATACTTTTTTGACAGCAGATATTCCTTATTCAGCATTCAAAAAAACAATGAATATGCACTATTAATTTAACACATTAAAATGTGATGACAGAAGGCGTTTCCGCTAAATGTGTTCGACTCGTCACCTATACGATAATGTTCAGCTAATCCGCAAGCACTGACAGCACTTTATTCCTTTAATATTACTAGTAACCACAGGCTTGAGGATAAAAAAAACTTGCCAATACAAGAGACAAATATTATGTTTACATAACAAGCTTTACTCAACGCAGAGATTGTGTGAAATTCATGTCGTTAGCATTAAAGCATAAATTGAGCTTTCTTGGGATCCGTTTTGAATGATCATTTAAATGATGATAATCTTGTATAATCACAAATTCTAGCATCTCAACCTCAACTTTCAGTCAACAAGAGGCGTTTCTTTCTTTAATATAATATAAAATACATATTTTTGCATTACTGGTATATTTATTGATTGAAATTCAATTGCAGTCTTCGAAGATAACTACAAATTTGTTCATTTTCATTACATTTTGAAATAAATTGGACAGTAAAGCCACAAAAACTTTTTGGGGTACCACAAATAGCTTTTACAATATGAGAAGTAATTTGACAATCTAACAATTATATTAATAAACACTAAAAATACAATTCAAGATGTGAATGATATTACCAATTTTTGTCTTAATATATGCATCTATTAGTACAATGAAATATCCTCAAATGATATATCAAAAGTTAGAATTAACACCTGATTACAATCAATGTTACTCGTCTTCTAGGACATACATGTACATTATTATTTGAATGTAAACGTGTAAAATGCACACTGGGTTATGTTATGAACAGCTGATCTTCAATGAATGGGTTGTGAATAGGATGATAACCACCTGCTTTCCAATGATTGTCAGGTGCTCTCACTGTTTCCCATTTCCGTTTATTTTGAGTCCTTTAAAGTGGTCCGTGGATCTTCTCTTCTGTACCCCTGGTGTGTTCATCATGCGGTCATGGTACGCCTTCAACGTGGGGAAGGTTTCTAGGCAAGGAGGGGAGAGGGTCACCAAGCAGTCCAACAAATCAAACAGGTTGTAGTCAGCAAAGCAAACCTAAAATAGTATATAACATGTGATCAATCAGCATAGCAAACCTATAACAGTATAAAACAACAGATCAAACAGGTTGTAGTCAGCATATAAAACCTTAAACAGTTTTTAACATGCGATTAAAAAGGCTGTAGTCGGCAAAGAAAACCTAAAATAGTATATAACAACAGAACAAACAGGTTGTAGTCAGCAAAGCAAACCTACAACAGTATATAATATGGATCAAAAATGGTGTAGTCAGCAAAGCAAATCTACAACAGTATATAACATGAGAACAAACATGTTGTAGTCAGCAAAGCAAATCTACAACAGTATATAACATGAGATCAAACAGGTTATAGACAGCAAAGCAAACCTACAACAGTATATAACATGGATCAAAAATGTCATAGTCAGCAAAGCAAACCTACAACAGTATATAACATGGATCAAAAATGTTGTAGTCAGCAAAGCAAACCTACAACAGCATATAACAGAAGATTAAATGGGTTGTAGTAAGCCAATTTTTAAAGAGTTACGTTAAATAATTTTCTTATTGATACAAACCTTGCTCCCAAGAATATAGTCTCCACCATTCTTCATCAAGTTCTATAAGATTTGAAAATCAAAAGTCAATAATATGAAATCTTATGCCTGCACTGCAATGTTAACATGGTTAATAAAATATGTATTTCTTATCCTATTTACTCTAGATATTGAAATAATAGTTATCTGTATTAAACAGTATGAATGAATTACATGTATGAACATAGAATGCAGTGTAACATTTAATTCTTACAAACTTTTAAAAGAGTGTACTACATAAATAATAATATGGAAACCCCATATTAATCTATTAATGATTGGAATTACATGCTAAAGCAGGATTTTAACTTTGGAAAGAAAATGTTTTAAATTTACCACCAGATTACCGCCAGAATGAGTTGATAAATAAGACGTAGCTACTGAAATAGCTTTTAAATCTTGTACCTTTTCTCTCAAAAGTCTTACTGATATATACCTCAAAACACTGCAGTTTTCCAGGAAGTTCGGCAATAAATGGACCTTTTCCTTCTTCCTATTCAACAAAAAAAAAAGTCTAGTTTATTTCAATTTCATTATTACCTTAATTAAATTACTAAAATATATCACTAATTTTCAATTTTTTTGTTTTCTTTTAAATAATCTCTGACAATTACATGGATATGTTCATAATCTACATTAAATGTATGTAATTTAAGTATGATTGATTTATATTTCAGGATAAGAATGCTTTACATTTTCAGAAATGAAGCAGCTCAATGATGGTTTATTACACTAAAGGGAAGGATTATATTATAACATGTATGATATATAGGCATAGGCATTTTCATATTCAATATTTCTAAAATAAAGGAAGGAAAATGACCACATACATGTACATAAAAAAAACATTTGTATTGTATTGAGATACCTACATAGTTCTGATAAATCATTTTGGTATAAGCCAATCTAAGGTCTTCTACCCCATCATTTATCATGTCAGCTCTGGACGCTTCAACATTGTTAGCACCGTACAAATCTGTTAAAACCACATCATACAATACAGATCAACTTTGCAATAATGGATTTAATACTTAAAGACAATCTGTAGATCTAGTATGTGTTCCAAGAGAATGAAGTTTTCATGAAATAAATTACGACCTGCTGCAGCTATCTACCAATTGAAGTAGATCAAATCCAAATAGTACATGTACATGTACTTATGGATATGTATGTATTTATCATATTTTTCTATTTTTAAACATTATCATTCATAAAGAAGTTGAATTATACTTGCCCAATTTCCTGGCCAGATATCTGAGCATCGTGTTTGATTGCACCAACTCCACATCTCCATCCTTCATCCAGGGGCACTGACCAAATGCCTGGAAATATCAGAGATGAGTATGAGGACTCAGCAGCTCAGTCTCTTAAGTACAGAGAAATTCATATGAGAAAATAAACGAGAAATACACGTCCTCCGATATGGGAGGTTCCTAGATTTTTTTTTTTTTAAATTTCTTTAATCAGAGGATGTAGCTTTTGTAACTGACCGGTATTAAGACATTGATCGACCAACACATTGATCGACCAACAATCATAATTAAAGAACGCAGTGCTCACCACTCATAAAATAGCTCGTTTGATGAAAAGGTAAACTAAGGAGCACCTACCAACGTTTGTGAAAATTACTGGGTATCATTGTTGTTAGAGGGAGATTGTAATGTATAATGTGTGGATTTTTGATGACTAACGTTAAGGTTGCAATCAGTTCAGAATAAAATCGACCTTAGAAGAAGCAATGATTTACTGACCAAATGCTGGAAATATTAGAGATGAATATGATGACTCAGCAGTTCAGTCTCTTAAGTACAGAGAAATTCATATGAGAAACAATGTGTACAAGCTGAAACCTAGAGTGTATACTAAGACTAACAACTTTTAAAATTGTTCAGTACTTATTTAAGTATAGTTATTTAAATATACTAGCTGAGAGTGTGTACAGAATGACAAATTCATGAAGTGTACAGAATGGCAAATCTAGTGTGTACAGACTGACAATTGAGTCTGTACAGCTGACAAAGAGAGTGTACAGACTAATGATTTAGTGTGTACTTGTTCAGGGTACAGACTAGTGATTTAGAGTGTACTGGCTGAGTGTACAGACTTATGATTTAGGGTGTACTTGTTGAATGTACAGACTAATGATTTAGTGTGTACTTGTTG
>WFKH01011925.1:87254498-87283712 GCA_016163765.1 Magallana hongkongensis
ACGGCTGAGAATATTGAAGAAATTAGAGCTTACATAAAAGTTCACACACAACTCGGTCATTCGGTAATGTAGATTTTTACTGAATTGGGGGAAGTTAATGAGTCTGATAAGGTATCTTATGAGACAGTTCGTAGGTGGAGAAAGAAGTTTCTGCACTTAGTCCGTCAAAGATGCAGCAATATCTGGCCGACCTGTGACTGTAACAGGCAAGGCAAATGTCTTAAAAGTCAGGGAAAAACTTGAAAGTGATGGCAGATACACGATTCGTGATATTACATGCCAAGGCTGTTGACATATCGCTATCGCGCGTGCATGTCATTTTGATGCGTGTTTTGAAAGTACGAAAGATTTCTGCCAGATGGATACCGCATATATTGACAGATGACCAAAAACGGGTACGAGTACAAACCGCTAAGCAATTGCTAAAACTTTTCCCCACGTTCAATCAAAGACAATTTGCAAATATTGTTACTGGTGACGAAGCATGGGTTCACTATTTCGAACCAGTAATAAAAATTTGAAACAAAATATGGCCAACAAATCACGGTAGAAGGCATGTAGTTGCCAAAAGAACCACAAGCACAAAGAAGGCTCTTTATTGCATATTCTTCTTATGTGATGGGATAGCCGTACAAATTCCGGTGCCAAAGGGCAAAAGTGTTACAGGTCGGTATTTCCGAGATGCTATACTAAAAAGCCCCAAAAATATTATCATAAACAATAAAGGATTTTGGCATGTTTGTCAACTTCATGATAATGCTCCATCACATACATCTGAGCTTGTGAAGCAATGTTTGAAGTCGGAGAAGGTTACCGTCTTGCCACACCCACCATACTCTCCAGATCTAGCCCCATGCGACTTTTTCCTTTTTCCAAAACTTAAAAAGTTCTTATCTGGTCGTCGTTACAAGTCCCAAAAAGCCATTGGCTCAGCCATTAGTCAGTGCTTTAGAGGTGTACCTAAATCAGCGTACCGTGACGCATTTCAGAAATGGATTCAGAGATTGAAATTATGTATTTCAAACCGCAACACATTACATATCGAACAAACCTCTTATAAACTAAGGCCAATTTAAATCTATAGAAATTGGTTTCTGATTTTTTCAGTGCATACTCAGTTTACACACTGGATGATTGTATTGAGTTTACCAAATCCTTAAGCTGGGAGCTTGGCCTCGAGAAAATTTGAGAAATTAAAAGGTTGGTCCTTAAATGATACACCTGAAGTTGGTTTATCCACATAAATGTCAAAATTTCACGGCGTAAGTAAAAGGCAACGATCGCAGGCCCTTGTTTCGGCAAAAATAATTTACCCCGTAGAACAGGTATAATAATATCACAAAGTATCTAACTCCAAAAATATTATACTATAGGATAAACTATCACAGAAACAAGCGCCTTGGTAACGACGGAGAGTTTTTGAATTTTAAGTTAAGTACTATGTACTTACTAAGAAAGTGTACTTTCAATGTACATAGACATAGTCCTCAGGGTTTATTCCCATGATGTAATTCACATCTACGCAAGTTAATTCTTGGTAGATTTGACGTTTGTCGGTAAAAATAAATTTGATGCTCTTTGAGACGGATTTTAACATTAGAACGTGTCACTGATATAGCTTCAAAAGGCGTTCTCGTTTTGTAACTGCCCAGTTGGTAAATTTGATTATGAAATCATCATGATTATGAAATTGAACTTCTCCTTAACTCCAAAAGCAAAGTCAAATTGTATAATACACATCATGGTTGGTGGAAGGTTTTTTCTATTCTTCACAATTTTGACTATGTTTTTTATGATTAATAACAAATAAACACCGCAGTAGGCAAAAAGGTCTTTTCTTCCATTTTAGACAATAGAACCGGACAGATAACACTAAATGTGAAGATAATTTTTTATTACATTTTTAAACTTGCAACAAGTTTTATGTAATCTTTTTGTAAGGAGAACAAATTAGTGATTTGACGGATCAAAATAAAAATGGTATTTGTTTTAGATAAAACAACATTTGAATTTTTTTCCTTAAAAAAACCGAAAAGGAATATTTTTTTTATTTTTATTTGGATTAATAAGACGCATGGATCGTTTGTTATTTTGAAAAATAGTTAACTTCCAGTATTCTACAAGACATTACGGTTGCCTGTTCTGGAGTTCGAATGTCTATTAATTATTGTTCTGTGGTTTCAGCAATTAAACTCAAACTTCAATTATGAACTCTTACATTATAATGACCTTTCACAACCATTAAAGAACAATGTCTTTTAACATATACTGAGGTATTGAGAAGCCGAACTGAACCCCTCTACAAGAGCTAAGTCACTAAAATAGACTTTTGGTATGTGAAGGTTTTATCGACACATCAGTAATATACGTAATCCTTACAAAAAATTACGTATTATGTTGATTTTTTTTTTTTTTGCTAAAACTAACAATTCAAGTACGATACATCAGCAAGCTGCACCTGATAAATAATCCACGCCCTAATATACGTACGTCAAATTGAGTACAGGCATAAATGTGAGTGGTATTCAATGAAGGAAACTATATAAAACCGATATGGACACGACATTGAGTGGTCATTTCGATAAGCGGAGTGTCCAGCCGAAGCACTGCTTTAGAAAGAAAATACGTTTACCTGTGAAATAACAAATATATTATTAACGCTATTGAAACGAACAATAGAAGATTGCTCAACTTAGGTTTGTTTTTCACAGGAAGTAATATTCGATAGGTATTAATTGAAACCTTTTCCGTGTTTTAATTAACGCCGGACAATCATTGGCCGTTCAGTTCTCTTACTCACGGGTACTGTTTAACACCAGTGCCCATTGCTTTACAAAGATTAGTAGCAGATAGTCATTTTTAGGGATCACATTAAGTCTGATAAATTGCATTTGACCGATAGATGCACCGAAAATGATTTTCCTGTCATCTTTACTATAATATGATTAGAAGTTGACACAGCCTTGACTGCATAGGGAACTTTCGGAAAAGAATTTCGGTGGGATCATGTACTGGACCAGAACTCAGACATACAAAGGTAAATATCATCTTAGTTAAGTATAAAAAAAATTAATAATTATTACAGATAAATTAATGTCAATAAGAAAAAAACGAACAGTATTGGTTTTAATTAATAAAGTTCATTTATTTATAAATAATTGATTTTATTTGATACTGTCTTTGTAGCAATCTATCTAAAATAGGCTGTAGAATCGTAGGCTAGTGAGCAGCGAATTTAAACTGATTGAAGTTTTTATATTTTATTTTTAGTCAATGAAATAGCACGTTGCAAACAATGATACAATTTGGCAGAGAAGAAAACTGAATTCTAGCTTTGTGCGCCATTTTCCATTTTATCAAAATTTTGTAAACCACAAGCTTGGCAATGCTTTTAAGTTGTTAATGATTACCTTTTGGGATAATTCTTATCTGTATTAAATATAGATAACGTTCTTTGTAGTTTTACATTAATGCATGGTGTAATCTGCAAACATTACATTGATTAGAATCAGTTAATTCTGATAAACGATCTTCATCCCCTGAAACAGTGACCCTTTGGAGAGAATGGACTTTACTTTTTGATAAAGTTTTTCGTTATGTACACCTCCATCTTGATTCGCTCTTAAATACCTTCATACCACGTGATGTAACTCTAAATCATTCTTGGAGAGAATGGACTAAACCTTTTGATAAAGGTTTATTTATACACCAACATCTTCATTGGCGTTGTTTATCGTGATTCGTCATAATCCAAGCGCAAAAAAGTAATTAATATTCAGATGGACATGTAACGCCATCTTTTTAAAGCTTCGCACAGAATATAATCACGTATCAACACTGCAAGAACAATACAACATTTAACTCACTGAGAATCAATTTTTGCGTCTTTTGTGTTCATCGATTGTACAGTGTTAACATGAAAAACCTAGAGACAATTTTGATGCCTTTAATTATAAAAGGTTATTTTTCTTACCGTTTATTTTTTGAAAACAAACCCTAATTTTCATTGCCAGGGGCTTTCACTACATTTAAGTAAACAATTATAGTATAAATTAAGAAAATATTTAGGGCTTCAAACTTTTTTGTAGCATATTAATCTCAAATCCCTATGTTTTCAAGGATACCATAAAAATCATATGCTTTAGGGTCTGTAAACGCTAATTAGGACAATGTTCTACGCTTCTTAATGCAAGAATCAATGTGAAGAAAACCTTAACATCCTTTTAGAAGAGAAAATGGAGAATTCCATTTGGAGATACTGTAATTAAATCTCTCTCTCTCTCTCTCTCTCTCTCTCTCTCTCTCTCTCTCATTTAGAGTTGGTGTTTCAAACATGGAGAAATAACCTTATTAATTGACGACATCCACATATGCAGTTTTTGCTTCTCAAATTCATTTTTCGTCTTTCCCCTTAATTGCTACCAAAAAGATTTAAGAATAATTAAAAAGTGGCAATTAGATGTTTTTAATTATGATAAAGAACATTGCACTTTTTTGTTGAAAGTTCATTAAATACTCTACTGGTTAACAGCATCTAGAAGATTCTATATGCCCACCCCACCCCCCAAAAAATCAAACCTTTATTGAATTATTATGATAAAAAAGTACAAAAAACTTTCCTAATGATTTTAATTTTAATTTTTATAAAAAAAAAGAAAGGATAACAAAACAGTTAACAAGCATTTATTTGTGTTTTTAGAATGATTTATGATATGAAACAATAACAGATTTTCACTTCTTTTCCAGAGAAAATGGAAAACTTGAAACTTGTTATATTTCTGCTGACAATTCTCTCCCTTTGTAAAGAAGGTGTTGCAAAATCTTACAAAGTTATCAAATTAGTGCCAGTTGATAACGTCGCCTACCCGGGATCACCTATACAACGTTCTGAGGAAGATTTTCCCTTTCCACGAGTTCCCCGTTTTGGTGTGTACACAATTCAACGGAATCCACTTTACCTCAAAAAATTTGTTTCCGATGTTAATGATGGAAGAGGTCAAGATTCTAAAGCAGATTTTATTCCACTTCCAAGAATAGCAGTGCAAAGGGTTCAACGGTCGAATAGCCTATTTAATCGTCAACAGTCTACTGTTAATAGCTTTGTGGACGACAAACATACCTTTGGACCAAACAAAAGGGCTTTGGAAGTGAGACCCAAGCGTCGTTTATCCATCAATCATGGTTTACATGTTCTCTCAAACATTCTAGGAAACATGAAAAAGCCAAAGGAAAGGATGTACCCATCTAGCCCAAGAATTAACTTGCTACAAGACATCGAAGGAAATATTGTTTCTTTTTACAGAAGTCGACCATCTGACAAGGAAAAGAATTACAAGACGCATGTCAGGCAAAAGTTTGGGCGCTATAACAAAGCAGCCATTGCAAAAATGTTGCTTGAGTTTGGAAAATAAATACTGATGAAACTTCTTTATTTAAAATGTTAAGGGCAATGCAATCCAAAGATGATATTGATTGTAGCATTGATTTACCAAGAAGTACAGAATTCTCAATAAGTTTACAAATATGTCTTTCTTCAGTCATATCAAATAAAACTTAAAGGAAGCTTTTGTAGCTCGAAAGAATCATTACTCAGGTATCATTAAAATTGAAAATAAAAATGTGACAATGAGCAAAATGACCATGTACGAATAACTGCTAATCTTTTGCAAAAATCGTTGAGAAAATCCTGTTTCGCCGCGTTACAGTATTTTTTTAGCATTAAAACAAAGGAAGGTGTTTTAAGTTTTTATACATTTAAAATAGAATTATCTGCTCAATAATCGGATTAAATATGTTCATTACATTCTGTCTAAAGACCAACACACCACTTTATCACTCTGAATTGTTGTCGTGGTCATTTAGATCATGTTAAGTTTATAAGCTTTATGTTATTATTTAAACTTCATGCTAATTTTTGCAACAGTATTAACAAAGGCACACGTTCAGTTGTAGGGAGATCAAACGAATGTGATAAAATGTAATTGTATGTCGTTATTTTTTGACAACTATTTTAAGTACAGCATATTTTCATCAAATGGGGATTTACTCCCCTATTTCGTAAGATATCTAATCGTATCCATATAACGACTGACAAGGCCACTAACTTGCAAAACAGTAGTTGTAAAAATCAACAGCAAAAACCCACAGCATTTTTCTAACTTGCAAAACGATGTATTATATCGGTTAAAAGATAAAAGAAGTCTAAGATGCCTTAAAACTTCAAATGCATTCTAATTATCGATAATTGCATATATATACTAGACATATCACATTGCACATAGATATACTAGTAGTCTATGTATTTGTTTTACACAATCAACGTTAATATTTAAGCATGCTCTTAATTCAAGTACAACTGAGTCCTGATTTTTCTAGTTCCATGAATATGTTATTGGTATACAATTTTATAGAATTGTTCATAACTGTCACATCGTATTTCTGCTATGAAATGATTGAAATGAGCTTCTAGTATCTGTTCCGGGGGTCATGAAGGTTGATTCTGGGGAGGGGGGATATATCCCGTCTACTAGTATTTGTCGACAGGGCTCGCCCCGGGCTTTTTTGTTTTAAATTTCTAATATCATAATTCTAATAACCTCTATAAAATATTCAAAACATTTTTTCAGTTATAACAATTTTTCAAAAGCTATGAAACTTTGCATGTGCACTCTTAAGTGTATTTCTCTAAATGTTTCTAAAACACAAAATACAAATTCTTTTATGTTTTGTGGTGAATGATATCGATGTAATGCAAATAAAAGCAATCAAACATTGAATTAATTGCCTTCTTTCTTCACATACAACTTTTTCCTCTGAGTAAAAAATATATTCAAATTGATTTATTTTAAAAATATATAAATAAATCCTTCAAAATAAAGTTATGTAGATGAAGGTGGTTAATAGACACATGAATTAAAAAATGCCATCGTTAATGCATGTACACTGATCGCAAATTTAACACTCAAGTACGATTATTGACATGAATCCTTAGAATTCTGACAACGTGCTCTTTCTAAAAAGAAAATCCATGCCATACTTTTTTCTAAAGTTCAAGTTGTGACAGAATTTGCATACAATCTGATTAAAATCAATTCCTCGATCCGCTCCTTATTTTTTTTTATCGTCGCTAAAATCAAATCATCGATCCGCTCCTTATTTTTTTATTGTCGCTACACGAGCGTGTAGCGACAATAAAAAAATAAGGGGCGGATCGAGGATCTGATTTTAATCAGATTGAATTTGCATATTCATATACAATTGCTTTTGTTTTCTTTGTTCTTTTAATATGTAAGTCTTAATGGGAAGTTGAATAAAGATTTTAAACAGGCTATCCACTCGAATTGGCGGCCCTAGATATTTTGAAGGGTTTTGCTATTGATTTTAAGTTTTGCTTGAAGGTCTAGCATTAGCCACTAATTGAAAAACCTTAAATCCATGTCGGGATAACAATATTAGACAATTGGTAGTCAAGGAAATAACATTAATTAAAGAAGCAGGTCCAATAATGTAGTTTATTTACATTACACATAAAATGCTATCATATATCATCTACATAATTGAATTACTTGTAATATTTCAGAGCTCAAAAATTCTCTTTTTAATATCCCGTACGACAACATGTGTATAGGAAATTTATCCTGCTTCAGACAGAAGGCAACCTTCAGTGTCTTATTTAGAGGTTAAACAAAAAGTATATGCAACCCAAAGATATCCCCATAAAGGTATAGTGACCCTGACCTGTTTGTATTGCATGTAGTTCGACCTTATTTGCTGTTTCTAAGCACTTCAGCACAGCAGAGGTTTGGCATCCCAGGCAACGCAAGACTGATATATTTCTTCATTCCCTCTTTAGGACTCATGTATTAAACTGATTTGAAATGAATTACTACAACATTTCGTGGTTTTACACCAGATAGGAACCGTATAAGTTTGGACATTATATTTTGAAACGCATATTTACGAATAAAATTTAATTCGTTTGAGATGTTTCTATATTGTGTATCATTACATCAATGAAACCGTTGTACACCACTTTAAACAATGTGAAACATACACTGACTCTAGTGTTATTGGTTTCGTAAACATTTATCCTCTGGCTTCAGGATCATGAAACTGTCTTAGACTTAAGCCAGAATTTGTATGCAGTATATGAATTTTATCATATTAAAAATTTATTATAAGATTGTTTTTCTATATTGTAGCTACCTATACATTTCAAGTGAAAATATATTATGATTGAAAAATATCTTGTGAATGATCGAAACTTTGACTTAAGTCTAAGATCTTTCATGATCCTGGGCTCAGGTTATCTTCTGCATAGTTATTTTTATGGACAGTCTCAAAATACATGTGTACATTTACAATCGAATAATATAGGAAATAGCAATGTTTTGCATTTCCAAACAATTTTTAAAATACTGCGATATACATTTTCCTTTGATTGTGATAAATGATTCGTTATTTCATATTCTACCTTATATATAAGAAACACGAAATTCTAACGTCCGGTTTTGGAAAGGAATTATCTTAAAATATCAAAATACACACAGTTTTCCTATTTTTTGTAAAGTGTACAAAACAAAACAAAAAACATCGGTACAAATTAAGGTTTTATTCATTACAAAACAAAATTTAAAAAAAATCCTGAGAATACTTTGCTTCTGTGTGTAAAATTTCCAAGGCGTATACGTTTCACTTTTTTATGACAATGTTGTTTGCCTACTCCTATGTACAAATCTTCATTTATCATAACGTCATTAATGCACAATTACGACGACCAGGTACCGAACAACGGGAATATCGCTTTAAAATTATAATTTTTACTGGTAATTAGTTTATTTTTAAATTTGAAGAATGGTATAAATACAATTTCTAAAAGGTGTAAACACACTGTATTTTACAAGAAAATGCGAAAATATGCGCAATGAAAACCAAGGTCGACAACCTTAAATAGAGAAACAAACCTATAGTTTTATTGATAACAGACATAATATATGTGCTGATCATGATATGACAGTGGACAAAAAAGACCCCAACATCACAAAGAGAGTGTGTTATCAGTGTTATCGAAAGATAATTTAATTAGAGATACTTATAACTAATGGAGGTCCCGTTAGTTGGCTTATCAGTTGGATCTATAATCAAGCTTGATGTTACTAGTAAAATGAATCTTTGCACACTAGACAACGGACAAGTCAGTACGGGATTTTAAAGACAGGTTTTCTGTTATTGGCATGAGGCCAACTACGAACAATTATACACGCTGAATCGATGAATAATGAGATCGATTTAGCATGTTCAAAATTTTTAAAAAAGATGATATAGTACAGCATTTTAAATTTCGTCTGGAAAAATAAAAAAGAGTGTGTTAAGTTTATTGCATTTAGATAGGATAGGATGATAGGATTATATCAATGCTATTAATTATTCTTTTCATCAAATTTAACAAAGTCAGATAATGTGATATTAATGATAAAAGTTTTAGCTATTTTGCTCTGTTTGTAATGTGTATGCAGAGACGTCAATGAGTTTGTTTCTAAACCCACATAAATAAACATTATATGATTTGGTTACACAAAACAAGAGTTCAGTTAGTATTAGTTTAAGCTCAGGTGACCTAAAAGGGTGAGATGTTTTAAGAATCTTAAAGAGCAATCTTCTTTAAATTATGATCTCTGGGACCTCAAACAGGGTTCAAATTATAAATAAAAAAAAATTAAATCTCCTTTTGAGGAATATAAAAACTACAACTTCAGAAATCATTGTTAAAAGCAAGCTCGTTTGTACCATAACCCCTTAAAGCCAAATGTAGGCTCTGTTTAAAGTGAATGGTGGTTCCTATAGCTATTTTACTTTAAAATTGAGGCTGTGAAAGTAACTATGAATTAGAATAGAGGTTAACTATAATAAAGAACTTTTATTTTATATCCAAATTGTTATCTTTTGGAGTAAAAAAGAGGCCATAAATAAGCGAAAGTTCTTTGTTTAATTTGTTAATTTAATTTAATTAGAATGGAAATAAAATTGCAATTGTTTTAAAGATTATTTATTTTATATCATAATGTGAATGAAGGTTTGCCTATCCTTTTTGTTTTATTTCAATGAAAATAAACTCTGTGTTGTTTATGACGATGGTGAAACTAATATTTCTAATTGTAAAAGAATTATAGAATGACGTAATAAAATAAATGTTATCAAAACATTCCTGTAGGAAATATTTGAGCTAGCGATGAATTGAAAAAGTAGAACTCATTAGCTACCATTATATGAATCCAATAGTCAATCTTGTTCAAGTTGAATCATTGTATACTAGTTAACAAGAAAGACAGTGAGTATTTTTAAACACAAGACATTTTCCGTCTTTTGTCATTTATGATCTCAGGTCTTTCAGTATTGGGCTTTTTTGCCCATCCAACCTCCACAAGGAAAAATGTGTTAAAATATATTCTAGAATTGACAATATAGGTAATTTTGTCGTTTTTTTAATTTCCTTAACATCATAATTCTGAATAACATCTTCAAAATCTCCAATATATTTTTGCAATTACAACATTTTTTCCAAGAGCTTTAAACTTTGCAGGTGTATTCTGAAATGTATTTCTCAAAATGTTTCCTCAACATACATGTAAAATACAAAATCTTTAATGTTTTGCATTATCTATGGTGCAAATAAAAGGATTCAAACATTGAAATCATCGCCTTCTCTTTGACATAACGTGGTTTTATTTCTCCCTGTAACTCCCCCTCCCCTCCAAATGTTCAAATTGAATGAATTTTATTGGTGTAGGTGGTTTTTATATGCATGAATTTAAAATACCTCCGTTAAATAACATGAACACATGAATTGTTAATATTCTGACACCGTGCTCTTTCTAAATAGAAAATCCATACTAAACTTGCAAATTCCTATATAATTGCTTTTGTATTTATTTTCCGTTGTCTATGTGAATCTCAATGTTAAGATAAATAAAGATTTTAAGCAGACTTTTCACTCGGATTGGCGGCCCAGGAGTTATTGAAGGATTTTGCTATTGGTTTTAAGCTTTGCTTGAAGGTCTACCAGTAGCCACTAATTGTAAAAACCTAAAATCCATGTCGGAATAATAATATTAGGCTGTTCAATCGGTAGTCATGGAAATCACATTAGTTAGAATAGCATGTCCTTTTATATAGTTTATTTACAAAATTACACTTAAAAACGCTATGATAATCGTATATTCATCTACATACATAGTTGTAATATTTCAGGGCTACTTTCGCTTTGTAATAAATCCTGGTCATTGCAACGCTAATATGTGCATAAAATCGTCTGTCGGTGCCTTAAATTTTAATTTGTAACAGAATTTCTTTTATTAAACGTACTAGGTTTAGTATATATTCTAACATACCCAAAAGCATACAGGATAAAAAATAAAATAAAAACGCAAGTGGATGCAGAATTTTAATGAGCCGTCATTTGACCAGTTCCAAATAAATACCCAATTTCTTTTCCTCTTAGGATTGAATGAAGGGATGGATTAAAACAAATACTTCTAGAATTCATCAAATTTCTTTCTCAGTCATAAATTCTCTTTTCAATTTATGTTACCGCAACATGTGTTCAGGAAATTTTAACCGTGTTTAAGACAGAAAGCAACCTTCAGAGTCCTATTTTAAAAGAGGACCAACAAACAGTATAATGCAACCTTGAGAAATCCTAATAAAGGTACAATGGCCCTGACCTGTTTGTTTTAGTTCTAGTTCGACCTTATTTGTTGTTTCTCTCCACTTCAGCACATTAGATGTTTGACATACCAGGCAACGTAAGACTAATCTCTTTTGTCATGCACTCTCTAGGACTCATATATCATGCTGATTTGAAATGAATTAATACAACATTTTATGGTTCAACATCAGATAGGAACTGTACAAGTTTGAGTATTATATTTTGAAATATATATTGCAGAAAAACATTAGATTGATAGATTGTTTCTTTATTGTGTATCACTACATGAATGAAATTCTTCTGGTTATTTCTATGGGCCGTTTCAAAATACTTGTATATTTACTATTGGATTATATAAAAGGAAATTGCAAGTTTTGCACTTTGAAGCAGATTTCCTTAAATTGTGATAAATGGTTAGTTATATCATAATCTTCATTGTAATTAAGAAACGGAAAATTCTACTGTCCGGTTTTTAAAAGGGATCATCTCAAAATATCAATTTCTATTTTTGGGGAATATTACGAAAAAAAAACCCAATGGTAAAATGGTTTGATTCATTCAAAATATTAAAAAATTCCGGGAGGATACTTTGTTACTGTGTGTAAAATTGTCTAGGCGTGTACGTTTTAATTTTGTCTGGGCTACTCCTACAGAGTTTCTGTTTATCTTAACGTCTCAAATGCACAATGACGACATTCTTAAATAGAGAAAAAATTATAGTTCTATTGATGATAGATGACACATGCGCTTATATGACAGAGAACAAAACCCCCCCGAGACAGAGTGTGTTTTATGTTAATTTGAGTTGATTTAGCTAGAGATGGCTTTTTATTAATGTTAGTCCCGTTAGTTGACTTGTCAATTAAAATCTATGCTCCAGTTTTATGGAAGTGAATAAATCTATGCACACAAGACAGCAGATAAGTCAGTACGGCATTTTGAAGACACACATAGTTTACCCTTATCTTCTTACTTATTTAAGCTTCTCCCGTTTGCGTAATCTTTTAGGGGTAAAAAGAGAGGTCATAAATAGATGAAAATGGTTTAAGACTTTCTTAATTTAATAGAAAAGATTTTTTTTACTGTATATCACAACGTGAATGGAGATTTGCCCATCCTTTTTGTTATGTTATAAACTCTGAGGTGTTAATGACGATGGAAAAACAAATATTATTTATATGAAAAGAATTAACGAATGACGTAAAGAAATAAATGTTATCAAAACATTCCTGTAAGAGATAGGAATCCAATACTAGTACTCAATCTTTTTCAATTTAAATCCTTGTATACTAAATAACGGAAAGGCAGTATGGTTTAAAAAATATATTTTTCATTTATAATTTCAGTATAGTTTAGTATTAGTCATTTTTGCCCATCTAACTTTCACGAGTAATGTGTGACAATAAATAAAACAAATTTAAAATATAGATATCCTCTAGAAACACGCCGATATTTGTAAATTTAACCTCATTTTTCATTTCAGTGTCACTAGCGTTAAGTTTACTCACTCAGGTAAGGGATGCGGGTTAACCGTTTATACACATTTATGTGAGGCACAATAAGGTACTTCTAGCTATAGCCATTATATAATGACTGACAGTACCTTATATATTTCATCTACTGAATAAATTGATCCAACAATAATTACAGTTTTACACATGTTAAATCAGAATCACAATATTATTATGGTATTGTGTCTTGCTACGAAACTAAGGTTTTTACTTGGTTTTTTTTTTAGAGTATTTAAAATGCAGTAAAACATTAGAATGAAAAAGGATTTCCTATAGGGATAAGTAACAGAAATATATGCTGTTCGATATTTTCACACTTCATTTTATCCTGTACGAGCACCACGCAAATAAATAAACCAAGTAAAAGTGCAAAGGAATGGTTGTCTTCCAAAGAACATTGATCTCAGTAATCTTTCATGAGATAACTTATTTAAAAAAAAAATACCTTAAATATTTACAATGTCTTTTAGAGCAATGTACATATCAACCGATACAGTAACAATTTTTTAGTAAAGTAGTTTAGTATAATTATTACCAACAGAGGTCATGCTAAGTGAGATTGCCCTCAAAGTTAAAAAATAGGCCCTAATTTGGTAGTTCATGTTGGTATTTTTACATCCACTAAGGATGCCCCCTCTATTTCTTACGGAAATTGATTGTAATTTATGCATGCGTGACTAGCCAGAAACACGTGCAATGCAAAACAGGACCTAGCTGTCGGCGTAAGAATATGTACATTCTTCTTATTTACAAAAACTGACATATAGATGCATTGTTAAGCTTTTGAAATGTCAACATGAGTTCAAGTAGCTGTATAGTAAATATTTTTTTCATCGTTCATTGATGTTTTCTGTATAATTTTAATGCTTATTTGCGCAGATTATTTCTTGATCAATCAAAACTATAGCTTTATTGAGAGCACAAACTCCACGGACTTGCACAGACTACCCTCAGACTTCCGAGTAGACTGTGGTTACCGTTTAACGTTGTGGTATAAATGGTTAGTTTTTTTTGAGGAAATATAATTACAATATCTCACCTTTTTAGATCACCAAAGTCGAAAGTTAAAATATGTCTAACGCCCACTAACGTTCATGTCATCTTCATTTCCTTCTCTCTAAATGTCCATTAACATTTAACATTTTTTATTATCTCCTACAGCACTTAAATAACTCTTTTCAACTTTGAATAAAATATATTTGAGTTAACAGACTTCTAATGTGTTCAAATGCAAGGCAAAGATCCAAACCAGGGGGGTATAATTAAGAAATAATGAAAAGAGGGTGGACGTTTAAACAATCGTGACCAAAGAACGAAAAATCTAACATGCATATTTTTTGGGTTCATTTAACCGAAAATTGTGATTTAAAAGATATATTCATAATGCTCATAAATATACACAATTCCAGGGCTATAAAATTTGACAGAAACTTATGTTTTATTATTATCTGACATAACCACTGTATCCTAAAGTTAAAATGGTTAAAAAATCTAAAGGAAATACAAAATAGTATTTCCCACTAAAACAAAAGAGGAATCACAATAAATTGAACAGATTTTTAGAATTAAATAGTATGGTGCCAACTATGACAACTAGAAAACAGAGATTAACGATATAAACTGTATCATGATCGGGTACTGCACAAATAAAAATTGACATAGCTAAGTGAAATATGTCGTGTTTAACTTTCTGTCTACAAACATTTTATTTTGCCCTACCGAAGTTACTCAGTTATTGTAAAATTGGTACAGCTAGTTGTAAATAAATGAAAATTGGGATCTAATTACAATTTATTCTACCAGTATAGTTCAATATATTCTCTAAAATTGTAATATCTTCTTATATCTAATAAGAACAATAATACAAATATTTTAGTTGTTTGACTATTTTTCTTCGACATATACCATAAATGCCACCGATTTTTTCTTTCGCAATTATATTAGAAATGAGATGACATACAATGTAAAGATGAATTATACTTCGACGCTTGCAAATCACAAGTTACAATGCGCAAATATACCTCTATTGCTTCATAGTATGATTTCAAACACGTGTTGATGATTATGGAAATGTCTTCTCGGTCACGTGAGTTCCTGAACTTTACAAAAAAGTAAGATCATGCCTTTTACTTCAAGAGAGTATCAGTATATGAATAGAATTACAGAGGGATGAACTTGTTTAGATTTCTCTGTGTTTTTGTCGTACGATCAGTTCACATTTACGGAGGTATCTCGAATTTATTGATTCAAACTGTTATTTAGCTGTCATATAATTGTGATTAAATTGAAAAAAAAATTAGTAAACGAAAGATACTTCATGTGGAAAATTTCGGCCTAAGATATCTTTTTTTGTTCTTTAAAAAAAATCAAAGAATACATAATCGAGTGCAACTCCAAGTTATGCAAACTTTTAAAACCTTAACGTTTGAGCCATTGAAGTAACTGCTTAATATATTGGATATTTTGTAGAGGTTATTCAAAATAATGATGTTGAAGAAATAAGAGAACGACACAGGCGTTTCGTGTCGACTGATAGACGAACCGATATCAGGGACATATCCCCCGAGGATCGACCGTCGTGTCCCCCGGGAGAGGTAATATCAGATAATACCAACATGACTTCCAGTCACTAGCTAGTGCATTACCTTTTTAAGCTGCACATACATCTGCAATGATGTAAGTCTGACCTATATATAAGTAGATTAATTATAAAACTAAAATCAAGTCTGCTGACACAACGTAAATAACTAGTGACGTAATCTTTTATCAGGGCAAGAATAATTTTTTTTCAAAATTAGCTGCTTTTTTCTAATCTTAACCTTAATAAACTACATATATTAGCTTAATGTTTTGTTTATTCTCTATAAATATTTACAAAGTTAAAGAAAACAACGATTTTTGTATTTGAACGCTTTTGCATGATAGTAAAAATGATCTGGAATGCTTTTCCACACTACGTAAAGTATAATGTTTGCATAATAAATAGGTCGAAAAAAAAGGTGAACAGAAAACAGTACACTAAATGCATATGTTATGATGCACGGTTAGATATTTGTTGCTTTACGAAAGATGGAAACATCATATGATAAAAATGTAATATAATTGGAAACAAAATAAGAAAACACAAATAAATGTTATGCTTAACTACATTTGTTATCTAAGGAAACAGAATATGTAGCGTCTAGTTTGCTAGCTATTGTTTTACTGTGTTTTGTAAGTAAGACAACGATAAATATATGAAACATATACATGTGTGTTAAATGTGCTTAAACTATGATTGTGTTATGCTTTTTATGGTATTATTTGTGTAATCATTATAACACTATTTTAAGTATTTTGTGCAAGAATATTCCATACACGTATATTTGTGCATGCAAATTACATATTTATAGTGTAATGTTGTACATGTAATATAAGGTTCCTAAAACTATCGTCAATTAAAAAACCAATTTGAAATAAAGTTTATGTTTGAAGTTTGAAATAAGATTTATTTCATTGAAATTCCAATGTTGTAATTTCGTGAGTCAATAAAATTTGACAGAGTAGAGCCTTACTTTTGTACATACTAAGATCACAGGTGCTTGAGAACAGGACCCAGACCCCCCCCCCACCCCCCACCCCCACCTCCCGATTTAAAGTCATGTACACAACATGTTCCATTTTAAATATCGAAAAATTAACGGAAAATAAACGATTAATGTAACCCCCCCCCCCTCTGCATACAAAAAGAGGAAAGGTATGCCAGTCCGGTTTGTTTACATAACAACCCCTTCGTCATTTTGGGACTATAAAATTTAAACATGTATCCGCTTTATATATCCAACAAGCACGGGATGATATTATCGCAGTAAATATATCTCATCCTCACTATGCTTTTAAAATGAATGTAAGTTTTTCTGTAAACCTACTATATCATGTTAAACGAGTTATTTGGAGGCAAGCTAGGTAACTGTGACGGAAGTCAACATCTTTCAGTGACGTAATGTACACTCATGATGGATAAAATCCGAGGAGTCTTTTTGCGCGCCAATAGAATTAAATCGATTTTCTCGGATGTTATCGTACCAAATGGACCGACAGATGTTTACTTCCGTCACAGTTACCTAGCGGAGTGGCTTACCTTTCCTCCTTTTATATGCAGGTTGGGGTTGTTTTAAATAAATCGTTTATTTTCAATTAATTTTCAGATATTTGATATGGAACATGCTGTGTACATGATTTTAAAGGAATTTCTATCAAACAAGCGTCAACTACCCGGGGGTCTAAATCGGGGGTGGGGGGTGGGGGGTGGGGTCCTGTCCTCAAGCACATGTGACTAAGAGATGAACATTTCTCTAACAAACCCATTGTGCCATGACACTCTGTAGTAAGCATAGCAGCCCAAAATAATAACAAATTTGTACGATTAGAACGTCCGAAGTTCTCATTATCTTATCTGAAAACTGTTGACTACCGGCTTCATTCAAAGAAGTTATTGTATGCTAATCAGATTAAAATTAAGATCTTCCATGCCTATTTAGAAACGGTCAATTCCATTGTCTCCAGGTAGATTATTTGTGTATGTTTCTCTGTTAGTTAGAGAGGGAAATATTGAAAAAAAAAACCGTAATTATTTCATCAAATTAAATACATGTAGTTTATATAGTTGAATGGGTAATAAAATGGGACAATATTGGGCTTTTGAGCAATTCAGAGTAATATTTTTTTCAAAAATTTTTAAAACATATTTTTTGGTAAAATATTGTAAAATTTAAAAATTCTTAAAAGGTGACAGGATTTTGATTATAATGTACTTTTATCAACAGTAATATCAACAGGTGTCCCCTACCACCTTATATTAAATACATTCGAATTTATGTAATAAAAGTTTTTTCTAACACTCTTGATTGCTCTTGATTGTTTTCATAATTAAAAAAGAATTGATATATGGTTTATCTGTTGTCGATATGATGATACAAATGATATATATTAGGAGTATCGTGCCGTCATGTGTTTCCGATAGTCTTGCGTTTCCGATAGTCGATTTTCGTCGCCTGAGTTTATCCCAAAATGACGTCATTATCCTAATTACTTGGGACACCGGACGTACGAAATCTCCTTTCGTCTTTATGCATATATACTACCAAAGTTATGCTGCGTGAAATGGTTAAAATCACACAATTAAACAAGTGACTTATAAAAAGCTAAATTTTACTAAAACTTCAATTAAAGTCACTAAAATCACCCCAAATCCTAACTATAATATAACAGTATCAAGAATTACTTATCGTCCGGTCAGATAGACATCTAATGACGTATTTACATGCTAAATTTATCATAAGACTTTGTAAAGTTTTTCTTTGTTTGGAATCCTAGGAGTGCTATAAATAATGCTTGTTCTGAAATAAAAACGTTATTATTAATCATGCAAATGACGGTATTGTAATAATCATAATTGATAAAATGAAGTCGTGGGGTAAATCAAATAATTGGACGATTTAAGTTGAAATTAAAGCATAGAAAACAATTGAAAATATTATAAAATATATTCAAAAGGTTATGTCACATTTATGTTTACTATTTTTGAAAAAAATGTTGATGAATTATTCTATCGGAAACATATTACGCCCATTTTCGTTGGTAAAATGCGGCATCCAGTTAATTTATAGCTATAAACTGCATATGATGACGACTACATTTGATTTAGTATCATCGATTTTCGATGTTATGTCTGAGATTGAAAATATTATAGTTTCAAAATTGTTGACTAAAGAGACAATCATTATGGGTAGCGTTTAGTGTTAGACTATCGGAAACCCATGAGGCCAGGATATGATATTAGACAATCAATCGGGGTAAGAGGAATAGGAAAAAATAGCCACATTAGACAATCTATCGGTGTAGGAAAAAGGGATAAATAGCAAAAAGAGATAAATAGCCACTTAGAGTTATCTTCATTTCAGACCTCTCCTCCAAACAGAATCAATTCTACCCAAAGACTGAGAGATTTGAGGGACGAAATGAGAAATATAGGAATAGATGCTTATATTATTCCGTCAGAAGATGCCCATCAGGTAGCCCCTACTTCGTGTCATAATACTCTTGTAAATGTGAAGATAATTAAGACAAATAACAATTTTAATGAAACATTGCGAGTTTAACATAAGGAGGGGAACAGAAGGAAGTATTGCTGTAAATTAAAAAAAATACTCTCTGTTTTACTGATCTACAGATCAGCTATGTAACAGACGAAATAAATGTCCAAATATAACTAAATCAAGTGCTGCATTTAATAAAGATACCGTAATGTTGCAGAGTAAGTACACGTCTCCGTACGACCAGAGAAGGAAATTCATCTGTGGATTATCAGGATCTGCGGGTACTTATTGCAATTCAGTATACTAACATGAACAGTTTTCACCAAGTCTTAAAATACATGAAAATGGCTATGCTAGAAGCTTTAACAAAAAAGAAAAACAATTCACAGAGCCTATGTTTCAGATTAAAAACATGTTATCTCATGAATGTAAAAATTAAATCTTTTAAGGTTACACAATTGTTACAATGACGAATGCCGCTCTCTGGACTGACGGTCATTACTTCTTGCAAGCGGAAGCGGAAATGGACTGTAACTGGATTTTAATGAAAAAAGGTAATTTAGCGATATTCAGTACCAATTTAGTTTTAATTATGATTGACAGCGAAGTTGGTATATAACTTTCATTTTCCAATTAAGGTGAAAAAGATGTGCCATCTTCCACAGAGTGGTTGATATCCGTTCTAGAAGGAAAAGAAAATGCCACAGTTGGATCTTACCCCTTTCTCCTGGGCAGTAGTACGTATTGATTCTTAAGTACGAATATAATTTTTAAAAATATCGAACAATTCTAATAAAAACAATGAGTATTCTCTTAATGAAAAGAATTTCAAACAACTTAGCTTTTACTCAGTATACATATGCATCGGTTAACTTTGCACTGACAGATAAGATGATTTTCCGTGTGAAATAAATCCCCCCTAATTTTCTGCCATTTAGCATTTTTACCTTAAATTATTTTTTTTAAGAACTCTTATAAAAAGCATTTGAAAAGAAAATTGCCATATTTGTCTCATTTTAATTGATTTTCAAAAAATGTTATTGATGCCACGCATACATGACAATTGAATGGAAAATATTTCTCTTAAAAACTTATTTACGATATAAAAACGTAAACAATTAGGTCTGCATAGACAAATCATATTTAAAAACATTGATTAAGTGTCTTCCACACCTATGGTAAAAAGCCAGTATTTTCCAACAAGCACAAATTAGTTTTGTTTTAAAAGGAATGATATTCGAACAAGAGTATGATTTAAAATTTACTAAAAATTGGCCGTTTTGAAGGAAAACAGATATTTGTACCATAAAAGTAAACAAAAGTCCCTGTCGTATTCGAACTTAGGATCTGTTAGTCGGTAGTCTGATACCATATCCATTACCCTACGAGGTTAAACAAACTTGTCGATATAAGCAATTGGGGAGTGTAATACCTTAAATCGTCATGTTGTGATTATCTTTCATAAAAAGTATAAGTCACGGGGTGTTGATGGCCCTTAATTGCGACTAAAATTGATACTTAATATGTTAATTCCTTTGATTGCCGTATTTCTTTAGGCGGCTGGATATTGTACGAAGAGGACCTCTCTAAAAATAACATTAAAATGATCAAGACCAATGAGGATCTGGTAGGGAAAATCTGGACAACTGGGCGCCCACCTTTTCCAAATTCTCCAATCAACGCGTTGTCTTATAAATTTTCAGGTAATAAATGCAACTTTAAATTCTATCAAAAATTCTGTATCACTTTTGTTACAATTGTAAGAAAATCGTTTCAAAAACAACGGTTTATTGTGTTAGTTTATTTTAAACTGTATTAATTAAAGAATATTTGATAAATTGAGATTTCAAATTGTGATTACTACTAAGAATTATATTCAGTATTTTTGAAATTGTGATTGAACATTTTGCTTTCAAAGTCAGCTACAGATCGTTTCAAGATTGCAAAGGTTTAAACGTATTGATACAAGAGTTTTAAATGAATTGCGACAAATAATGATTTTTATGAAGCTTGCGATCGCCTGCTTTTTTAATCTCCAAAGGTTCGAGGAAAACCACATGTACAACCCATTGGAAAGAAATGAATTCATAAAAAAGAAATTAAAAAATTCTTATAATCATCTGACACTTACATGTTTTCAGGACGACACTGGCAGGAGAAAATGGCTGATATGCACGTGGCGATGAATGAAAGAAATGCTGACGCAATGGTTGTCAATGGGCTGGACGAAACTGCTTGTAAGTTTCAAACGCTTCATTAGAAAGCAGTCAGTATCTAGAGCATTTGCTGCAAACGTATTTCAGAATTTATTATAATACTTAGTCATATGTATATTTTTGCTTAGGGTTACTCAATCTCCGAGCCTCAGATATTCCATTCACTCCTGTTTTCTTTTCGTATGTTATTTTCGATCGTAAGAAGAACCAGACAATGTAAGTTTTTTTTAAAGATGGTATATTTAAATAAATGCTTATTAAGCAAAAAGGATTGCTATTTCAAAACATATTCGAACATTTATATCTCTTCATATTTCATTTTATATTCCATCTTTATTTCTCAATCAACTTTCTAATATGATCTCATTGATATCAAAGTGATAAACCAATATGTTTTCTTATTTTGTTTCAAACGTTTTACATTGATTTTTGTTATTTCGAAATGAAACACATGAAAAAAAAAATCACACATAGATATGAATTATAGATTGTACATAAAAAATCACAACACCAAGCTAACTTCTAATCCCACTGACGAGACCACGATTCAGAAACTGTACGAGCACCTTAATACCGGAAGAGACGGTTCCTGTTCCGGTAAAACCGGATATTGCGTTAAGGTAAGACAATCAAATGTATCCACTTTCAATTTTCAATGGGAAATATACTTTTATCGAAATTTTATTGCGTTACACTTAAGATTAAGAGATGATTTTCTTTTCATGAATACTACTATTTGAATTACATTGTATGTTTCAGGTTCATGAGTATGATCCGGTTGCAGTAACAAGAAAAGCGAGCTCCGTAGTTGAATACAGTCAGAAAGTGTGGATCTCTCCGATTTGTAGTTATGCTTTCTATTCTCTTATCCCAAAGGTACGAAAATGTTATGACATTTTCAGATAACGGATATCAAATAAAAAAATTAAAGTATATAATTTTTCAGCCTGAATACATAAATGTTTTCGAGTTAGATAATAAATATTCTTCTGTAGCTGAAGGCTCTGTAATATAGATTTTAAAAAAAATTAGGAATATTTGACGAGACACGCTATTCTGTAAATATGTTTTCGCAAACTATATGTTTAATACTTGTTTCTGTTTATTTAGAAGAAACTACTTCAGGAAAATACACCAATAAGTGTACAAAAGGCGCGAAAAAACCCCATCGAGAGACAAGGAATGATTGAATCGCACGTAAGTTCTTAAAATCCAACCAATAATATTTTTGTTTTGCTTGCTTGCTTATTTGCTTAAAATTATTCTTTTTAGTTTTTCATTTTAATTTCCTGGTTTTAATATTTAAATGATCTGAGATTGAAAATCTGAATTTCTATCAATATTTTGATAACCAGGTGCGAGATGCTGTTGCTTTGATATCATTCGTCGCCAGATTGGAGAAAGAGGTATCTATAATTAAATCGTAATAGTTAACCAAGTGAACAATTTTAAGTTCTCGCGGAGGATCTCAAAAAACCGATCGCGTTTTGACCGTGGTTCTCTTTTTATTTAACGAAGGTTAATAATAAAAGTAATGAGGCATTCTTTTCATCACAGGTTAAAGCAGGTATACGTTGGACAGAACTTTCAGCAGCGGACGAATTAAGTAAATACAGAGGGTAAAGGTGTTTAAATAGTTTTAATAAAACAACATTATAATAACAGTAAGTATACTAAGAAATAGAACATGTTTAATTACGTTTTTCTCAAGTTGACTTGATAATGTATTCATTTCTGATCTAGAAAACAGAAGTACAATCGTGGGCTGAGTTTTGATACAATATCGTCAAGCGGCTACCACGGGGCGGTTATACACTACTCACCATCCAACGTGACAGACAAGGAAATAACAACAGAAGAAATTTATCTACTGGACTCAGGGGGGCAGTACTTGTAAGACTATTAAATTAACGCTCTGTTTAAAATGTGATGTTAAGAAGTAACGTGGACAAATGAAGTCTGTGTAAAAAGTAATAGCATTCTATTAATCAAATCATTAAAATTGCTTACCTCAACTCAAAAGTTTTCTAGTATCCAAATGAAGAACAATTACAATTAGCTGGACATGCAATGTTTGTGACATTCTTATATTTGTGAAATCAAACAGGATATTTTACAAATGATATTAATGTACCGTTTTTATGTGAATGATTCATTAAAAAAAATAATCTTTATTTCTGACATAGAGATGGAACAACAGATGTGACCAGGACATTTCATTTTGGATCTCCCACAGATTTTCAGAAAGTAACATCAGTTTTCGTATTACCTATTTTCAGATTCAATATATGTTTATTATGTAAATCTGAATCGAATCTCTATCAAAGACACAACATTGTTAAACTATAATACAAAAAGTATTCTATACATAAAATTTATTTATATATTTTTTTCTAGGAATGCTACACTCTCATGTTGATGGGAAATATTGATCTTGCAAATGTGAAATTCATGAAGACGAGTTTTGGTCCCTATGGTATAATTTTTTATATGAATACATGATATAAAAAATCAGAGTTGCTATAGTTTAAGCTTTGTTGTTATCTTTGACTCTCTCTAAATAAAGTTCTTCACAGAACAAACGTATAGTGTCGTTTTAAACTGGATCGGATATCTCTTTTTTTCTAGGTCGTGAACTCGATATCTTGGCCCGTCGACATCTGTGGAACTTTGGACTAGATTACAGACACGGTACTGGACATGGAATAGGGATGTACCTTGGTGTCCATGAAGGCAAGATTCAAGTTTTAGAGGCCAATGTTTGTACCATAAATACATTTATGTATAAGTACATTCACGTTAAAGTCAAATTTCGTTATTTGACTATGCTCATGTTTAAGTATATAAATGTGAAAGGAAAATTCATTGCGATAATAAAGAAATAAGTCTGACTCTCAAGATACCTGACAGGTCCAGCTGGAATTGGAATGAATAGGAAACAACTGTCTAATGATTATCCAATAGACGAAGGGCAGTTCTTCTCTGATGGTAAGTTGAATATACACAACCATAAATTATGATACGATTAAACATCCTCGGGAACCAACAATTCTTTTCAAATGTTTAATAGGAGTAATCGGTTGAATATATGAGCCTCTTATGCTTTATCTAAGAACCTGGATACTATGAAGATGGATTATTTGGAGTAAGAGTGGAAAGTATAATGGAAGTAAAGAAGGTTAATCTTAAGGTAATATAATTAGTCTAAATGGTGACTATCTACTTATATTGATCTACATCCAAAGTAAGAAAATTAAGTTTAATAAAGTAATTTAAATATTCACGATGAAGTAATCAATCTTACAGAATGAGCGTAAATTAACTGCAGTAATGCAGTAAAGTCAGTTATAGAGAAATACAAGTTAATATAGCGAATTCGTAAAAAATTGTATGAAACAATCATGGACCTCACAGCCTCATTCACTGTATTAAACTTTCAACATTTTTTCTTTAACAGTATAAGTTCCGAGACTCAGTATTTCTTGGATTTGAAACAACTACATTGGTGCCAGTTGAACCAAATCTCATCAAATACGAAATGCTTTCAAGAGACCAGGTAAAGTTAATGACGCGAGAACAAAAATTAAAAATCAGAATTCTATAAATTTTAAATAAGGAACCTTACGTTATATTCTATTTTATTTCGTGTGAGCTTACCTTAACCGTCGGTCATGCTAGTAATCCGATCATCTGACATGCGTCGCATTCTTGTTAACCTTTTTGCTCTTTTAATAAGCGTAAACGACTAAGCAATTCGTACATAAACTATTTCGTTAAGGATTTTAAAATTTGTTAGATTCGTCAGGTTCTCATCCTAGAGGAGCTAAAGAATAATCAAAGTACGGAAGTACTGATGGGAGTTGATTTTAGGGATTATTATTTGGTTTAAAATCAATGATATGTAATTTCGAGTAATTGGCAAGTAGTTTCTTAGCTGTATTAGAATTACGCAAATTTTTTTTCTAATACCGGTTTGAATTTTGGGGGTTTTCCGACAAGAATTCTCATAAAACCCCATAGGAATCATGTTCTGTAATATTTATAGATAGAATTTTTTTCATCAAACTATGTATCAGTAATCGAAATATTTCTGGATATTTAAGGATCCGAGCAATATTGAACTCTTGTCTCGTTCAACCAGACGCTCGGTTGTCTCCGTAAATCTCCGACAAGCAGAGAGACTCTCTGCTTGTCGGAGATTTACGGGGACAGCCGAGCGTCTGGTCGAATGAGACTATAATATACTCTGGCGTAAGAATTATTCCTACGCCAGAGTTCAATATAGTCTCGTAATCCGAATGCATACGACTACAAAATTATCTAAATTGTTCGTACCATTTAAAATCTGACTATTTTAAAGGTATTTATAAATATTATTCATTGAAAAACAATACGTCTGAATACATTACATCGAATTTATCGATTATTTTCAAGTACTAAGTCTTGTCAGTGGTTATGATTTGTGCTTAGGTCCAAACACTGTTTCACTTCCGGTTTGCCAGAGTAACTGCATAGGAGAGTTGATTAAAATCAACTCCCAAAAATTGGTATGTTATTAATACTCTTGTAAAGAAAGAAATCGCCATTTATATGATATGATACCCAAGCTTTAAAAAAAATATAAAAAGATGATGAAAATGGTATTTCTACATCAAATTAGAATTTGTACAAGCAAGTATAAGGATGCCTCACATTTTGCAGACCCAGGTCTTGAGTAAAAAAACTGCTATAAGCAGGGTTTAATTGTATGTACATCTACATTAAACATTCATTTTTCAATCAGCATGTGTGTATTTTATTCTAATGCTTATTTTTATAGATGAAAGAGTTTGTGTAAACTATGACCTTTTTGTTGTTATCAGGATATGTCGAAGATGAATATAAGATATATACACGTTTTATGCAATTCGCAATCAATTGCAAATATTTTTTCCAACATTATTTAAACTGCTTCTTTTAGTGAAAAGAGAGTGCAGCTATCAATTAATTAATATTTTGACAGATTGATTGGCTAAACACATACAACAAGAAGATACAGGATACAATCGGCCCCTTGCTTATCAACACGAATAGAGAAGCGTACGACTGGATGGAGCTACGAACAAGGAAGATAACTCATGCTGTTAGTGCATCATCCAGAAGATATTTTTCTCGCTCAATTATATTTTTGAGTTTTACCTTAGCTTTTATGTTTTAATTATAGTTTCTTGATGTGTTTAGTTTGTAGCTTTTTACAAAACTTTAGCATGCGACTCAAACATGTTATATATCAGTAAATGTATTTTTGTTAGATTTTGATACTAATAAACGGTTCTTTTTCTAAGCAAACTGTGATATTGTATTTTATATACTCTATCATAAATAGTAACATTCTTTGTGAAGTATCAAAAAACTTTTAGCATGAAGGTTTTGCTATTTCTAAGAAGAGTGACTCCTACGTTATTAAATTTAATTCATTTTCAAAAAGATAAATACTTTTTTTATAATCGTGTAACACAAGAGTCAGTTTTGTCTATTTTTACTTGTATAAATTGAATTGCCATAAATGTTAAAACCCAATCAATGTCAACTTTGATTCAATTAAATCAATATTTGTCATTAAGTGCATTCGCCTTTTATTTTGTAATTAGAACATTATTTCGTTTTACTCACCGACCAACCTATACCTATTCTGTTGGCCTTGGGTAAAACTGGTCCTTGGTCAGCCATCTACAGAGACCTTTACATTTTTTTTTTTGGGGGGGGGGGGGGGGGGGGTCATCTGAACTGAATTAGTAGGAACTTTCCTAATTCCGCCATTTCTCCTTGTATCTTCGGTAATGACTAAAACTATTTACTTGATTGGCGTTACCTTTGAAAGTTCCAGTCTTTTTCTCAAATAAGTAAATGGGTAAAAAGAAATATGTTAATACACTTAATTCCAGAGCAGCAAAATATTATAGCAATTGCAGTTTAGTTGGTATATCCAAGTAGTTTTTTTTACTATTAGATTGTACACTAAAGTTTAAAATGGTTAAAACTGCAATTCAATACACAAAAGTATATCCCAAAGAAACTTAAGTATTGCTCTTTTTAAAACAAATTGATATATTTTTTGGTGATATATGTCATCATTGAAAATATTTCTATAAATAAATAATCAGTAAATGATATTAAATTATCTACCAACTAAAACTTCATCAAATATATTAGTTTGTCCTTTTGAAAATATTTTTTGGTTATTGTTTAAAGGATAATTGTGAATACGATGAAAAGGGGATCCTAAAATGATATTAGTCTGCCGGTTGTTTAAATTCTTTGCAATTTTAGTGAATATCTTAATACGTATATCAGAACATAATACATGTATGTCAGTTATTTAAATATTAAAGCTGATTGGTCAGATTTTTTGGCCTTTACAGTATCAAATTATTTTTCCATACAAAGAAATTATCTCAGAAAGTAATGGACTTTCACTTATTGACACCAACAGAATCGGTCTCCATCTCAAAGACAGAAATATCTAAGGTAAATAAAAATGATTTCTGTATGGGAACACAAAAAAAACCCATAGCAAATGCATCATGGGCGTGTTTTGAAAAGGGAACCGTCTGGTTTTGTCCCCCGATTGATTGGATTTTATCAACCCACGTATTATCCATCAATTGTAAATATGAGAAACTTCAAAAAGATTGATGAAAGAATGAACACAAGTTTATTTTTGATTTGCCAAAACATTTTTGAAATCTTATTTCCTTTATTTATAGCGAATTTCAAAGTCATAATACAAGCATACCCGCCTGAACGTTTAAGGCAAATCTTAATCAGGGGTAAAATAACTCATTATCCTTTTAGGTAAAGTTTGTTTTGTAAACAAATTTTGTATATCATTTCGATTAAAATATAGCTTAATTGACCGGGAAAACTACCGCAATGCCTATTATTCACATACGAAGCAAATCATCGTTTAAAACCGTACATAACATTTGATATAAAATCGGACCAAGCAGATGCATAATGCTGCCAGTTTTTTTCTTAAATTATATATCAGAAAGGAGAACGTAAACAATACAAAGTCAGACTTTTATATCGACGTTCGCAAATCTAAACAGGTAAGAAAACGTAATTTTACTTCTTTTTTGCAGCATAAGATTGAACGTGCTGATAAATATGGAAATTACATCTGAATCACGTGAGAATTTGAACTTCAGAAAAAATAAATTAAGATCATGGCATTGAGTACACGAGAGCAGTAGTGTATCAACAGAGATACAGAGGGATGAATGTGTTTAGGTTTCTCTGGGTCTTTATCTTGGGATTAGTGCACGTCTACGGCGGTATGTCAAATCTATTTATTCAAACTGTTAATGCTAGTCAAATAAATTCTAGTAAAAATTTTAAGAATTGAATTTCACCAGATGGATAGTTCTTTAGTTTGGAAAGATTCGGCATTGGTTGGCATTTTCCCGTTTTTAAAACATTTAAAGGAATGCACTGTCGAATGCAACTCCACGTAATTAAAATGTTTAAAACTTGCAAAATTTCTAGGGGTTATTCAGAATTATGATGTTGAAGAAATCAAAGAACGACACAGGCGTTCCGTGTCGACTGAAAGACGGTCAAAAATCAGGGACATATCCCCCGAGGATCGACCGTCGTGCCCCTCAGGACAGGTAATAGCAGAAAATATCAACATGATTTCTAGTATTGGTAAATGCTGGTAAATA
>WFKH01011925.1:87283812-87300782 GCA_016163765.1 Magallana hongkongensis
TATATATATATATATATATATATATATATATATATATATACAAAACTGAAAATTGCAGATTCTTCTGCAATGAGTAAGTTTGATCTATATTTATTTAGGATACTAATCAAAATCACCACCAAAATCACTTCGCTGCCACAGCATAAATAACCGGTGATGTAAGCTTTTATCAGCTAAAGAATCGTTTTCATTACGCTAGTGATAAATGGCCTATATCATTGTACTTAATCTTGTTCCTAAAATCGCCGATTTTTCTGCAATTAAAATATTGTACATTCACTTCCATTACTAACTATATGAAGTAAAAAAAAACGCTGATCAATTGAATATGCATACACTTAATGACATGATTTTCATGTTTTGCTGTGTTGTTTACCACTAAATTTTACAACGTTTAAGGAAAACGACGCTATTCGTACATGCATGCATACATGTACATTTTGCATGATAGAAATATCTATTATAAATCAATCAAAATTAAAATTAGAAAATAATAATCTGAAATTAAACACAAAGAAAGAAAGAAGAAAGAAGATTTATAAAACGTTGAACCAAGTATTTCAAAGAAAGATTGAATAAACAAGACCATCTATTTTGAAGTTGCCGTTAAAGTTTTCTTTATAAATATTTCGTTGTGATAAACACTCGTGTCAAGATATTATCGTACGATGCGTAACACTGCTCGTATGAACTGGAATGCTTTTACTAAGCTTATGAAGTTAAATGTGTGCATCATAAAATTGAAAATGAAAAGAATCGCAGACACAGTGCATCTATTGTCTATGTTATAATGCACCGTTAGATATCCGTTGTTGTACACGGAGATAGTCGATTATTATACAATTTTACTGTAAACTTTATAAAATAAGGCACAGGAAAATGTTGCAAATGTACTAAAGCCACGAAAGAATCTATCTTTTTAAGTCATAATATTTGTGACTCATCATATTTTATTTTACCCTTTAAGTATTTTGTAAAGAAATTTTCACATTAATATTGTTTTTAAAGAAAATTAGCTTTAATTTTTTTGTGTTCAACATTCAGTTTTGTAATGTCAGGGCTCTAAACAATATAACATCATATCTTAGCCAGAATACAAGAACAAAAAAAAAATCTTTAATGCAAAAAATATTTAATATCAGTGGTGTTTTCTAATTGTTGACAGAAGAAAGCTTTGCAGTTGTAAGTACCGATAAATTACAACTTTAACAAACCTTATGTGCTTTGATAGCATTCTCAGGGATATCCAGCTGGGTGTTCAAGAATATAGCGAATCTTTACACTATACCTTCTTAATCTTATCTGCAAACAGTTTTCACGTGTTAAAGAGATATTGCATGTTATTAAGAGTAATACAAGATAATATTATGTTCTCTTCCAATTCAAGATCCTTAAAAATCCCTTTTTGCAAACATTAAAATGACACCAGACAGGCATAACAAACTGAACACGCGTAGATATTGTGCTTAAACAAAATCGCATTTATTTTTGTAAAAGTTTTTCCGGTCTCCTATTCCATATGTTTTTTTCTGAATTTTATGTAACATTATAATTCAAAAAATATACATTAGGAATGTGATATTTGGCAAGCTATAAAAGTAGGATTCTGAAAAAACGAAAAAATTACACTAACAGTTATCTTCATTTCAGATCTCCCCTCCAAACAGAGTCAATTCCACCCAAAGACTGAGAGATTTGAGGGACAAGATGAGAAATATAGGGTTAGATGCTTACATCATTCCGTCTGAAGATGCTCATCAGGTAACCTTTACTTCCTAATGTAATATACTTGTAGGTTCTAAACATTAAATAAAAATTATTATTCACTGAAATAATAATAAAATAAAAGGTCCAGCATTTAAAATAAATTTGTTAGGCTTTAAGATTAAGTGATATACTGGAGAACCCTTTTGTTTCACAATTTAACTGTTTGATTAAGCATCAAATGACAATGTCCAACAACACCAAAAATGCCCTATATCCTAATATTGCAGAGTGAGTACACGTCTCCGTACGATCAGAGAAGAAAATTCATCTGTGGATTATCAGGATCTGCGGGTACTTATGATTATTTGGAATATTTTGGAATATTTACACGAACATTATATCTTAAAATACTCAAAGTGGCTGTTAAATACAATTCCTCTGACGTACGTGAAAAAATGAAAAGGAATTTATTCTTTATTGTAGTTTATTTTAAAGATAAAGATGTAGAATAATCTAATGATGGTACAATATTGATGTTTGGTAGGTTACGCAATTGTGACTATGGCAAATGCCGCTCTCTGGACTGACGGTCGGTACTTCCTGCAAGCGGAAGCGGAAATGGATTGTAACTGGATTTTAATGAAAAGAGGTACATTGTAGATTCCCGCCACTGATTGAGTTATATTTGACAAAGAATTTGGTATATAACTTTCATTTTTCGATTAAGGTGAAAAAGGTGTGCCATCTTCAACAGAGTGGTTGATATCCGTTCTAGAGGGAATAGAAAACGCCACAGTTGGATCTTACCCCTATCTACTTGGCAGTAGTATGTACAAAGCATATTTCATAACAATTTGATATGATCTATAGGTGAAAACCATGTTATCACTCTGATCATTAAGGTATTAAATGACAATAATGTTTTATATTTTGCAAAGGGTTTATATTTTCAAGCACTTAATTTTTATCAAATATGACTATGATTGATACTAAATACTGACATACTTTTTTCTTGTTTAAAGTTTCGGTCCATGTTTTTCGTACGACCATTTTAAAGAAAATCCGTATGTTTGTCTCAATTAAACTGGATCTCAAATAAGGTCGATGCTAATGTCACGTACTCAACGACAAATGAATGTGTGGAAATATTTCTCATGTAAACTTTTTAAAAGCAAAACAACAAAACAATTGCATACCTGAATTTTAAACATATCATTCAATAATTGAGGCCAAAATTGATTATATTAATCTGTCGTGTTTCTTTAGGCAGCTGGAAAAATTACGAAGAGGATCTCTCTAAAAATAACATTACAATGATCAAGACCAATGAGGACCTGGTAGGGAAAATTTGGACAACCGGACGCCCATCTTTCCCAAATTCTCCAATCAACGCTCTGCCTTACAATTTTGCAGGTAAAAAACCCCAAATATTACATTTGAATAAAATATTTTTTCACTCCTGTTTACAAATATAACACAATTAAAGCAACAATTTATCGTTGATGTATCATTTCATTTCTGATTTATATTTTACATGTCACTGTTTGAAATAATAACGGAAAGCATATTTGCACATTCAGGTATGAATATCCTTTTAAAATATATATACGGCCACTTTAGATTTCATCATCACATCTAAGTTGCAATGCATATATAAACAAATTTTTGAATTTAAATTATAATGACCTCACATTGTCTTTCGCAATGTTGTTTATATTGCGGTCGAACCTTTAAGTTTTGAAAGTTATTCAAGAGTGATTTTAAAGATAAAATTGGATAAATTCCTTCATCATTTTTGAATTTTTATGCAGTTTTGGTGCCTTTTTAATCACCAAAAAGCGCGGCTAAAACTCACAAACTATTGGATAAAAAATATGATTGTATAACAAAACGTATAGAGTATTCAAAAATCATCTTATAAAATGACATTAATCCTGTCCCCAGGCCGACACTGGCAGGAGAAAATGGCCGACATGCACGTGGCGATGAAGGAAAAGGAGGCTGACGCAATGATTGTCACTGGGCTGGACGAAACTGCTTGTACGTTTGATAGTCACAATAAAACCAACTATTAAAAGCAGATGTCGCAAACTCTTTAAAAAATCATTAAAATTCTTAGTCATATACGTCGTATATGTTTCTCTTTAGGGTTACTAAACCTCCGAGCCTCGGATATTCCATTTACTCCTGTTTTCTTTTCGTATGTTATTGTCGATCGTAAGAAGAACCAGACAATGTAAGTTTTTTTTAAAGATAATGTATTTGAAAGATATGAATGGTCGAAGATTTGCCTTCTGAAACATTCCTGATTTTACCCCATATGGGTTTCTTTGAATGATTATAAAACAGAGAACAACGAACGATATAATTTAAACAAATTCAAAAATACATTGTATTTTAAGAATTAAGAGTTATCATTGTTTTTGATGGAATTTGTATATAAACATGAAAGTTTGTGGATACGTGTTAAATATAAACTATCATCGGTAATTCAAACATTGATGTTCCTTCATATTTAATTCAATTTTTTATGACGTTTAGATCAACTTTTTAATATAATGTGAATGAAATAAAGGAGATTACCAATATGCCTACTCACTTAATTGAAACAGGTTTTTTTTTAAATTTCGTTTAAAACATTTTTTGAAAAAAAAAAACCTAATTACACTTAAATCTATATAAATTATAGATTGTACATAAAAAATCACAACACCAAGCTAACTTCTAATCCTACTGACGATGCGACGTCTCAGAAGTTGTACGAGCACCTAAATACAGGAAGAGACGGGTCATGTTCCGGAAAAACAGGATATTGTGTTGAGGTAACATGGAGTTATTGAGTGTTACCGCTAAGATTTTCATTAGAAAAAAAACCGTGTATATTAAGGGGGATGTGCGGCCATCTTGTACATTTGAGGATAAGAATGTAAACATTTCTTGAACTGGCTTGTTTCTGCCCGAAACAGGCCAAAAATGTTGCCAAAAGATATAAAAGCAATAAATACGAAATCCTACATGTCATGGGATTATTTGGTGTCCTCTCTACAACCATTTGTTGAGAAAAATGTTTAAGCTTGCTTATTTAAGTTGTAACTTTGCCTCAAATTAGGGTACCCTATTCTTAAAATGGGCCTCAAAAACCACAAGATATATTTGTCTGTGTCTATGGAGGTACATTGCAGATATATTTTCATTGAAAAGGATGTATACTTTTTAAATTTACGACAATCACTTTTTTGGACCCCTATCCCACTTCTAAAAAGAATTTACTTTAATTTATACTTATAGAACTAAAATATCCACATAAAACAAACATGGAACAGGTATAGAGATGTATATCAAATTCAAAACGGATTGTTTTGAAGTGACATTCATTTTTTTCTATGAAAATATAACGTCAATGTGTCTCCATAGACACAGGAGTTCTAAGTATAGACTGGATTTTTCTTGTTCTAAAAATAGATCCCATGCCGACTGATAAAAATAGGGTACCCTAATTTGAGTCAAAGTTACAACTTAAATGAGCATAATTCAAACTTTTTCTCAACAAATGATTGTAGAGGACACCAATGAACCCCCTTCATATTTTTTCAGATTTTTAAATCTTCAAAATAAGTCTGTAGCTGCGCAGTTCGACAGCTGTACTGAGTGAATAAAAAGGCATTGTCCTGTTCCTCTATGCATACTTTTCAAACAAAATGACATGTAGGACTTCATATTTATTGCTTTTATATCTTTTGGCAACATTTTTGGCCTGTTTCGGGCAGAAACAAGCCAGTTCAAGAAATGTTTACATTCTTATTCTCAAATGTACAAGATGGCCGCACATCCCCTTAATTTTATTGTGCTTTAAACTCTTCAATGAAATTAAGTTATATAACATATTCTACTATAATAATTCGTATTCAAGGTTCAAGAATATGACCCGGTTGCAGTTACAAGTAAAGTGGGGTCTGTTGTCGAAAACAGTCAGAAAGTGTGGATCTCTCCGTTTTGTAGTTATGCTTTCTATTCTCTCATTCCAAAGGTACGAAAATGTTCAATGATATTATTAGATTAAACTTGCGTAGAAAGGAAACGATATGAAATAATAAAGTATGGCATTGATTTTTCGGCATAAATACACAGTCATGTTTCAATATTTGTTATGAATGTAAATCATCTGTAACAAAGTAAGGCCTGCAATCTATCATTAAAAAAATTCTTTTTAAGAATATCAAACGAGACACGCTATACTGTAAATGTGTTTTCGAAAAGTATGTAAGTTTAATATTTCTGTCTTTTTATTTAGGAAAAACTTCTTCAGGAAAACACACCAATAAGTGTACAAAAAGCGAGGAAAAATCCTATCGAGAGACAAGGAATGATTGAGTCGCACGTTAGTTCTGAAAATAGAGTGTATATCAAACAGAGATCTTATTAATTTTACATAAGAACTTGAAGTCTTTTGTTAAATCTTAGCTAAAAAAAAATAACCCACCTTTAGGTCAAGATCTATCTAGTAAATGATTCTAGAACCATTGTGACGTCATAATTGATTTGATTTTTTTCCCGTACTTTGCGGCTTTAAAGGAATAACATGTATGTAGAAAATGAAACAATTTCTTGACATTCTATATATTAAATCATAGGAAAAGGTATTCTGATACCTAAAATCAATTTGGCGTCATTTTAAAGAGGGGCCAAGAGTTTGCTTAATGTTGTTTTTCAAGAGGCTGTAGGCATTCTAGATATATTTCATCAAAAAAATTGGACAAAACTCCGAAATTTTACTTATTTTCTTCATATTTCATTCAAAATAACATTTTAAAACATGATTTTTTATTGACTCTACCAAATATTTAAGATGCGATATACCATATTAAACAAAGCTATTGTTAGGAGCAGTATTGAAATAATTTATATCTTGAATTTCATAAACCTGTAGGCACCTTTAATTTACTAGATCTTGACCTTAAGTATTGCATAGAGAACGGTTGAAGCAGTCGTTTCTTTCAAAGACTGGAAAAAATGAATTAATACTGACAAAATAAGTGCAACAAAAAATATAAATTTGTTATTCGTACATAATGATTTTCTTTTTATCATTAAATCTTTTTACTTGAAATATTTTTAAATGTAATATGCAATTTTATTATGTTTTGTATGTGCATGTCAAAGATATTGAATTTTTATTGTTTATTTTGTTTAAAATTTAATTCTTTATCTAAATTCAACAAATAGCATATTTGTTCTGCTTGGTTTTTATTTGCCATGATTCAATTTTGACTTTATTCGTGAAATCGTTAGAGATCTTTAAAATTCTGAATTTTCTATCAATATTTTGATAACCAGGTGCGAGATGCTGTTGCCTTGATATCATTCATTGCCAGACTGGAGAAAGAGGTATTGATAATGAAATATGAACATGATTCATATTTACCAATAACCAATTATTTAAAGTCTACCGAAAGATCTCAAAGATGAATAAACTAAAAATATTTTGTTTGACCATGGTCCTTAATATTTGGAGAAGGGGGGGGGGGGCAGATTAAAAGTAATTGGGTGTTACTTACTTTACAGGTTAAAGCAGGTGTACGTTGGACAGAACTTTCAGCGGCTGATGAATTAAGTAAATACAGAGGGTAAGGTGATCTAAATAAAAGTGTTAAAGTTAAAAACAAATTAATGGTATTACTTCTTTAAGACTAAACATTTTCTTGAATAAACAAATAAATATCCTATACTAGGCAATAGTAAACGTTTAGTGAGTTTTCTCCAGTTGTCTTCATGATATATTCATTTATTACTGATCTAGAAAACAGAAGTACAATCGCGGACTGAGTTTTGATACAATATCATCAAGTGGTTCCAACGGCGCAGTAATTCATTATGCACCCACCAATTTGACAGACAAGGAAATTACAACAGATGAGGTTTACCTATTGGACTCAGGCGGACAGTATTTGTAAGCTGATTTAATTAATGACCTTTTTGAAATGATGAAATGGTGCTAATTGTGGAAAAAGTTTAATAACTTTTTTTAAAATAAATGCAATGATTTAAAAAAAAATCTCCGTTAAAGTCTTTTATTTATTCCTTTTTCTTGAAATAGATTAAAAATCACGATCTATAATACAAATCTCAAACAGATCGATATCTTACGAATTGATATAGCGTTTGTATATGAATATAAAATTAATTTGAAAAGTTTTAATTTTTTTTATTTCTGAGATAGAGATGGAACAACAGATGTGACTAGGACATTTCACTTTGGGTCTCCAACAGATTTTCAGAAAGTAATGAAGAAATCAGTTTTTGTGTCACCTGTATTTGTATTTAATATAAAATGTTAATTTTTTAAATTTGAAACGAATATTTATTCAAGACAAAAAAAATTATAAGATTTTATTACAGAAACGCAATCTATGCATAAAATATTTTTATTTCATTTTGAAGGAATGCTACACTCTTGTGCTAAAAGGATACATCGATCTTGCAAATGTGAAATTCATGAAGATGAATTTTGGTCCCTATGGTATTAACATGTTTACATTTGTATTATATACCACTACAAAAAGAAGAAGATACTGAATTTAAATAAGCATTAAATATACAGAGCTGAAAAGCAACTATTGTAATCTTGACACTCTCTAAATAAAGTTCTTGCCAAAATCAAACATATGTTGTCGTGTTAAATTGGGGATCATACATATTGATTTACACACAGGTCGTGAACTCGATATCTTGGCCCGTCGACATCTGTGGAACTCTGGACTAGATTACAGACACAGTACTGGACATGGAATAGGGATGTACCTTGGTGTCCATGAAGGCAAGACTTTACTTTTAGGGGATAACTATTCTTTTCATTTTAATGGTTATATCAAATATTAATATAAAGTTCCAATATTTGGCAATTCATTTACAGAAATATTCAAGTATGGATCTGTCATAGAAAAATACAATACTAGTAAAGCTGACTTTCAAGATTACTAACAGGTCCAGCTAGAATTGGAATGACTGGGAAACAGCCATCGTACGACCACCCAATAGAAGAAGGACAGTTCTTTTCGGATGGTACATACATTGCTTTAAATAAAAAAAAATATATAAATATGCTCAGAAACCATAACTCAAAATATTTTCAATTGTTTAGAAAAGAGCTATTGTTGGAATATATAAACCATGCAAGTATTACAATTCATTCATTATAGAACCTGGTTACTATGAAGATGGATCCTTTGGAATAAGATTAGAGAGCATCATGGAAGTCAAAAAAATTAATTTAAAGGTAATATTATAGGTCTACAGGTGGTGTCTATTTCTCGTTATATTTTTTCTGCATGAAAACAAAGTACAGTTAAACATTTTTTAACTAATAACTCTTTTGCCTGAATTCGATGTAGAATAATATCAAGAGTCTTAACTACTGCGCTAATACAATAAAGTCAATATAATGAAGTAAATATGGTAAATATTTAGTTAATTATATCTAACAATAATTGACCCAAAAGCCTCCTCAACTGTGTAAAATTTTCAACATTGTTTCTTTAACAGTATAAGTTCAGGAACTCATTTTTTCTTGGATTTGAAACAATTACATTGGTGCCACACGAACCAAATCTCATCAAATACGAAATGCTTTCAAGAGATCAGGTATAGTTAATGAGTGAATACAATAAAAAATTAAAGCAAAGACCTTTTTTGATAATGGTATTCATCGCATTGGTATATTTTATCTCGTTTTAGCTCTAAGATTTTAAAAGTTTTTTTTAATTTGGTATTCTAATCACCCGACTTTCGTCGTATGTCTGTTGACTGAATAACTTTTAATACACTCCAGAAGGATTAAGCCATTTAAACCAAACTTTGCACAATGCATCCTTTGGATAAGGGTTTCAAGTTTGTTTAATTGTAAGGTCAATAAAAATTGTAAGGTTTCCTTCCTACAGGAGGTAAATAAGAAATAAATTGACAAAACGGTTTGTACGCTAGGAAAGATGTTGATGTTAAATAAAAACCACTTTGGACTGACAAGATTTAAGTATTTCTAGAAAAAAACATTAAAAAGTAAATTTAACTCACTAACATTACTGGTCAGAGGAGGCAACAATTGGGGATGGGGTAAATTCAATATAAAAAAGACTGATGATGATCATGAACGTTGTAATGTTATAGATGATAGAGAAATATATACACGAGGTATGACGATACCTCATATTTTGCAGACAATGGTACGTTGGAATTAAAAAGGGACTATTAAAATCAATCAATTTTTAAATATATTTGAGTTGAAAAAAATCCCAATTTGTCATCGGAACTTGTGAATTTAATATGTGAAACATGCTGACCCTAATAATAAAAGGTTCAAGTTTATTTGAACTTGATTAACGCTGTACAATGTTATCTAAAATCCCGTGGACCTCTTGTTTGTGTTATGTTATATAGTAGTAGAATATATTATTAATTAATCTTTTATTGTAATTTGCATTGCAAATGTTATTTCAGCTCTAAATTTTATTTATTTGACGAAAAGAAATGCGACTAATTAATTGATATTTTGACAGATTGATTGGCTAAATACCTACCACAAGAAGATACAGGATACAATCGGCCCCTTGCTTATCAACACGAATAGAGAAGCGTACGATTGGATGGAGCTACGGACAAGGAAGATAACTCATGCTGTTAGTGCATCACCCAAAGAATCCCTTTCTCTTATGATAATACTTTTGAGTTTTACCTTAGTTTGTGTGTCTTAATCATCGTTTTCTGTGAAAAATATATGAATTGAGTTTTATTCAATGGCATGAGACTCAAACATGTTATAATATATTAGAACATGTATTTCATAGCTTTTGATACTATTAAACTGTTTTCTATAAAAAGCACAAACTGTGACATTGTGTATTATATACTCTATTACATTTATATGTAGTGATATTCTATAAAATGTGTATAAAAAAGTTCAAACAGTTTGTCTAAGAGGGGTACTTTGTAGTTTATCAATTGTACACGTTTTAAAGTCTATATTCATATAATAATGACAATTTTGTTTATTCTTACTGAAATGAACTGCAATGGCATAAATGTTAAATCTTGTTCACGACGAAACCTAAGGCAAAAGAATATTGTTTGAATTCAGTCACCGGTCAAATCAATATCAAACATATGTTAATAAGTGCATTCCCTGATTTCATTTTGTAATTTAAACAAAAGTTTGTTTGTCTCACCCATAAACTTATAACTAAACACTGTGCCGAATAATTATGCCAGTGCCGAGGTGGCATTTTTGCACCCGCTTAAGATGCAGTTTTGTAAAAATCCATATATACCAAATGATGGACCATTGTCTAGAGAGTATATAACCACTTTTGTTTTTAGTGTGTCTCACCTAACAGGTGAGATATTTACCTTTAAAAATTAATATCCTATAGGAAAATAATAATTTCCATTGGATAAATAATTTTCCTACAGGAAATATTGAAAATCCTATTGGATTTTCTAAAAATCCTATAATAATTTTATTTCCTATAGGATAAAAGTATTTCCTGCAGGAATTTGATTCACACAGGTAGTTTTCCTATAGGAGATTTCCGATCGGATCTAAAATCCTATTGGAGTTTTGTTCAAATCCTATCGGAATTTCAATTCCTTTAAGAATTTTTTTAGTCCGGTAGGGAATTCCAAAAATCCTAAAGAAAAATTGTTTTTCCAATGGGAGAAATTATTTTCCTGTTGGAATTTATTTTTTAAAGGCAAATATCTCACCTGACAGGTGAGATACATTCATAACAAAGTTGGTTGTAAACTCCTTTAGCAATGGTCATATGGCATATTAGAATTTTTCGATATATGCAGCCTAGACGGGTGCAAAAATGCCACCTTGGCACTGGCATAATTATCCGGCAGAGTGTTACTAATATGTTGGCCTTGGGTAGAACTGGTCATTGGTCAGCTATCGACAGAGACCTTTACATGTTCTGGGGGTTACCAATTCTGTGTCATCTGTCCTTGTGTCTTCGGCCACAGGTATTTTCACTTTCGTTACCTCAAAAAGTTCCACGCCCTGCTCTATTGTTAGAACTATTACATTCCCTATGATTGCCATTGAACTTTATCTTTTTCTAATTTTGTATCAAACTTACTATTGAATGTTTTCTCGTGTCTTCAAATTAAAGGGTGCCTCCAGTCAAAACTTTTTTTTCAGCAGGCACGTAGCATCGTTTTGGAAAGTGGGGGGGGGGGGGGGCAAGTATACCTTTAACTTTAATTTCACTGTTTATTTCCTTATCTTCAATTCAATTTTTTACATCGTCCCATTGAAGTGGGGAGGGGGGGGCCAACTCCATGTTAATTCACTTTTTTGTATGTAATTTTCAGAAAAAATTTTGCTGCCCCCCCCCCCCCTGATGCTACGTGCCTGTTCAGCAATCAATAGAATTGATCTATCTTAGAAAGCTCCAAAAATCAGCACCTTGATATCTACTCTGGTTTAGCTAGCCGATATAAGCAATCAAATGTGACATTTTCTCCCTTCTCACGGAAACGCACGAGCGTAAAATCTGAAAAGGTCGCTTATCCGTTGTGGAATGTGCTACGTCACAAATGTGACCACCGGCATCATTGCTTCACAATCAAGTGAAACTGAAGTGTTAAAAGAAAAAATGATTTCTTTTTCAATGTAAAGGAAGATTTTACAAATCATTAAAGAGGATTTAAGTGAAGATATACATTTAACCTATTGGATGCAAATAACAATGAAAGTAGCATCCTGTCCCCACACGTGTAACAATTCATTAGGATCAACACCCTCATTAATGCTCTAGGCCAAAAATGAAAATTGCTTAGATGTCTTAGACTCTCTATGGTCAGAGAGTATATCACTCACTATCAGTGGTATTTGAATATATATTTTAATCAAGTGAAAAATCACCAATTCAACTAAGAACGAAACTTTATAACAATTAATGAATTCCCAACCTCAGAAATTAAAGCTGTATGACGTATATTGAAAAGTCTCATGTTTCATTCATGTCTGCCTCATCAGATTAGATTTATACACATGTAGTAATCACTCGCTCATAATTTAATGTGATTAGATCACACTTTTCTTTAATAAAAAATACAATAGTATACTTAAATTTGTGTGTCTCTCTGTGTGGGTAGGTAGGGGTAGCGGTCTAAACCCCTTCCCCAAGATTCACATTGCTATTTTTATATAGTAATTATAAACATTGGAAATTAAACACCCCACACCCCCTGGGAAACACAGACCCATTTTGCGAGTTGGTAAAAAGATACATATACATATACAGGTATATTCAGTAAGTGTGCGCTCTCTCTCTTTTTATCTTTATCTCTCTCCTATTTCTCTATCTCTCTCTCTCTCAACAACAACAACAACAACAACAACAACAAATTTACTGGAAAACATAAAGTATCCTTAAAAATGCCTTGATAGGGGTTGTTGTGACTCACTATTTCTCTCCATAAAATGTTCTTCTGAATGTCATACCAGTAATTAGATAAGAACCTTTTACACAATATGATTGTCTCTTTTGATTAAACATTTGGCACCAGCTAGGGTATTTCATTTTTCACATTCTGCCCTTCTATTTCGGACCACTATAACTGTCCACAAAGTATCCTGTATAATTAAATGAGTCCGACTTCTAATAGCCAATATTTTGTGTAGAGTAGTATTTTAGTAATAAATGATTGAATCCCCTTTAGTAGATTAATCATGTTTATTTAAGAAAGTAGTGTCCAAATATAACAAATTAACTGATTTACATGTATGCCATTTTCCCTTGGGAATAAGAAAGGCAGTCCATTTTATTTTGGTTCAAATGTGGTTCTTTCTTAAACTGAAATTTTGTGCTGGGACACTCCGTGTAAATGTGTATTTAAACACCCACCCATAACACATCTTCTACCCCTTTTTGTTTACTGTGATAATCAGAAGACAATACTTAGTTTGTAAAGCAACAGAGACTGCCTCTGCAGTTGGACATATTTGTGACGTCACACAGCTGATAACGGCGGAAACAGCCGAGCGAAAGGTTACTCTCAGTGAGGTTTGACATTTTAATTAATTCCAGCTAAACTATAAATCCTACAAACTTGGTTTTTTCGAGACTGTGTTTTAAATGATCAGATGAGTATAATAACGAAATAAAATTATTGACTGGAGGTACCCTTTAAATGTTATTATATTTAAAAAAGAGGTAATAAGGACATTATTTTAAAACTCATCTATAATTAATGTTTTAAAACACTTTAGTTAAATAATTTATTTTAGATTAATAAACAAAATAAGTTGAATCAAAATGCACTACTTCGAATTTTTAATTTTTAGTTAAAGTTTCTGTCTTAATTTCGAAAGCTAGTTAATTGCTTATCTGTACTTTAATATGACATTATATAACATCTTTAAGAAATAATGCATAAGTAGTGTGAATTTAATAAGCATTTATATATGCTGCATATTTAAGGATTACCCATGATTCTTTTCCATAAGTTGGATCTCAATTGTAAGTTTTTAATGCGCCTCGTTGAAATATCTAGCGCCAGAACAATCCAAATAATTGATACCTTGTTTTTGTATTGTATTTTATGTTAATACAAAACGTCAATAATTTAATAAAATCCCAGTTCACTCGTTTTGCACTGCACGAAGTTTTGAATGATGGAAAACAGCCTTTTTTAAAATTGTCATGCAGTCTATCAATAGATTTTTGTCAAATAAATCATATTCTCGTATTAAGTGTATGTTCAAAACCCTTCTATTACCAGGCTGAGAGCCAAAATTTAATACATTTGCATGTACATGTATATACTGCGCATGAATGCAATTTAAAAGAACATGCAAATGGATTCTACTCTTAAAGTAGTTTAAGAGTAGAAAGGTCCAGCATGTCCCAGTAAGTTCTTAAAAGATGCTATTTATTTCTTATGGTTTGAATGATTTCAATTTGTTAGAAAGTAGACGATGAAAAACTTGAAAACATAATTAAAAGATGTCTGCTGACTCTATTAATTACATTTTCTAACAGAGGTTTATAAATTAAGGTGGAAAAATAAAATGCAAGTTCTTGAAGATTTTGCTCGTTATGTACTTATGCAAGGTACTGAAAGTTAACTATTTTCCTGCTCGAGCTGAAAACATTTTAGAATTAATTTTAGAATTAATAAACTCAAAAATTGCTATGTCAAGAAGGAAAAAAAAAATTAAAATAATTGCTATGTCAAAAAGGAAAAAAAAAAGATTTAGAATATAAATTGTATGTCCCTATAGTATCTGCAACAGTACGTGTTTCGGTTAAAAAGTCGATTTAGGTTCCTTGAAGATTAAAGAACAGATACAAAAAATGTTTAAAAAACAGAATTATATGTGCAATTGTGCAAATGTAGTTTACAACAAAAGTGCATTTTCGTGTAGGTTAAAAAACGAGTGAAGGCAGAAGATGGAACATCTGTATCATCAAAGAAATTGATAACCAGAATTTTACTTAACCTTCTGAAAACACGCATAGAACCTGAAATCTATAGAATGTGCGTTCTTATCATGCCAACAGGGACAAAATATCTTAAGGGTGCAAACAATTTACTACAGAAAGCGACCAAAAAGGTAATTCAAACTGTTTTTTAAAATAAAACAAAATAATTTCATCAATATAATACTCTAACAAAAGATTATTCAGATAAAATCTGAAAATTTCTTCTTTAGGCGGGCATGATGAAAGTTCTCATAATCCCAGAGGATGTTGCTGTCCCATATTACTGCAATCAGTTCGCAGTACAGTTAAGGCGGCCAATAAAAATATCGGCGAATTTTTGTGATGAAAACACGTATACTTTAGTTCAACTGGCATGTCTTTTTTAAAATCAGTAACAGTCGCTCAAATGCAATATATTTCAGAAATATTTTTATAACAGTACAATATTTTATGCTCATAGTGGTCACGTGATATGGCAGTCGCATGATACAAGCGGATGTATTTGTGGTTTTGAGGTCATTTAAAAAATTCAGTATTGCAAGGGCATAATCATGTCAAAATTCACAAATGAATTATAAAATAACTTGATGTAATATCGTAGATTTTGAAAAATGGTGCGAACTTTTTAAGATAAGATTATTTGTTAGTAGAAAACGTAATTTATAATGCATATGTTGAATAATTTTGAAGGTCATGGTGTTAATTTCATTAAAAAAATCATTAATTTGTAAGATTTTACAAGGATCGTAGAAGTTTTTAAATTACATAGCATATTTCAAATGCACATGTAAAAGTTTGTCATGATCAGGTAAGCGTATGCCGTTGCAATTAATTGATTTATTTAGGTACCAATCTTTAAGATATACGATATTTTATACAAAACCGAGGTTGCCTCTTTATACTATGCATAATTATAACAAAATGAAAATAAGACTTGAAAGGTAGCATTCTACTAATAATAATATTAAACAAAATATTCATTTATAATTTTCCGTTAATCTATGACATTTATTTTTCTTCGCTAAAAAACTGCATGATAGCCTTCTATGACTTAACTTAATGCGTCATTTTGAAGCATATGACGTCATATTTTGTAGTACAGAAAGAACGACATCTCGCTTATTTTTCAGTGTATACGATATAACGGACATCGAAATTGTAAGAAATAGCATTTGTTATTTTCAATTAAAAGATCGGTATAAATTAATTTTGCTAATAAATAAATTAATAAGTACTTTCGAGGTTTGAAATATACTGTGATGTCATAATGCACATTTCCCGTACTTTTTGTCTGAACGGAATTTATTGACAGCCTTAACTATGCTGCGTTTGCCTTCAGGACTACACCTGAACATTAACAATCAGACAGCGAAAAACAAAAATATACCATCGTGTTAGACTCTGAAGGTTTGATATATTTATAAACAAAACAATTTTAACAATGGTCTGTAAATTTACGATTAAAATTTTAATAACTCGAAGCTTCAGAGCTTTCGTTCAAAATCTTCAATGAATAACGTAATAACGTAATAACGTCACCTGAAAAGCTTCACATACGAATTAGATTGCAAACATCAAACACGTTCATACCAGGTAAACAACATCTTTTTAAACAAGGAAAATCTTGTTGTTTTTTTTCTTGCCAAATCCCAAACATATTTTTGTGGGCTAATATTCCTTCTTTTGAATATTGTTAATTTTTAAAAACTTAATTGATCAGCCGTACAAATCTTAGCACTCATTTCCTTAAACGAATTTTCGAAACCTTGGTTACAAAGT
>WFKH01011925.1:87305782-87340918 GCA_016163765.1 Magallana hongkongensis
AAGAGGTTGTTTAATGCCGTATTTAGAGAGACTGTAGGCATTCTATATATATTTCATTAGTTAAAAATGGACGAAACTCCGAGATTTGTTACTTATTTCCTTCATATTTCATTGAAAATGACAGTTAAAAACATGATGTTGCATTGTGGATACCAAAAAATCCCGATAAAAGTCCCGATACACCCTATCAAACAAAGCTATTGTTACGAAGCATCATTAAAATATTTATACATGTATCTTAAATTTCATAAACACGAAGGCATTTTCATTTACTAGATCTTGACCTTAAAATAGTTGAATTTTTTAATGATTGTTTGACCAAGTTTTTTTTAAGCATTACTGTTCAGTGAAATTTGTTACAGCTTATCGTCTGAAGAAGTCTCTCATAATATTTTGGTCATTGAATGTGATTTCCTTTTTTATCACTTGTTTACTTTTTTATCAGTTGTTTATGGGGGAAGCAAATTCTTAATGAAACCATATTATTACAAATATTGTATGCTTTTGGTACTATTCAACGGTTTCCGATATAAAAGAGCAAAATCTGACATTGTGTATTATATAATTCATCATATATAGTGATATTCAATAAAAAGTTTGAAAGATGTTCCGAATTATATGATTATTTTAACTTTCACATTTGAACATTTACCTTTCCAAAACAATTAATAAAACACATGAAAACGCTTGTTGTTTTTATATTTAATATTCTATAAACATGTAATTTATCACAATAGGAAAGTACAATGTTGAATCGGTATTGCAGATTCTAATGAATACAGTATGCAAATTTAATTGGGAAAAAACTTAATGAACAAACAAACGCCGCTTATGAATAAAAAGGAGAAAAGAAAAAACGCGTCACAATGTTTATATATATATATATATATATATATATATATATATATATATATATATATATATAGATTAAACTAATGAAACTGCTGAGTTTGAGTACAATATAAGTCGGACACAATCTAATCGTCATCTTGATTAACTTCTTATTTATTTTTATTTCTTAAATATTGCTATATGAAACATTATTTAATCAAATTACAATCACATGAGGTAATAAAATGAGATAAAAACTACTATAGAATATTGTAAATGACCATTGTTGTATACATACATTCGTATACAAGGAAATGATATATATATACAGCATGTTTTAAAAGTAAATGACCTGTACATTGTAAATATTGCAAGTAAATAATCTGTACACAGCAAGAATTTCAGAATAAATTCGAGATTCATTAAACCCACAGGAAGAGGGAGATTAGTATTGTAGATAAAAGTACAACAGAAGGGTATGTAACTGTGGAAGAACTGACACTGCGAGTTATGGGCCTTGTTCTAGCTTCCAACCAATTATATGCTTCGGGTTTATTGGCACGGAGTTCTTCGCCTATAGTGTCCATTATTCGTTTGTGATAGGCATTGATCCAATCCACCTTTTGAAAAGCACATTAAACCATAACAAAATCGTTTATCTCATGTTCATAACATTTGGCAGTTAATGATTTCAGGTAAAGATCAAGTAATAGGTGTAGATTTTAAAGTTAGTTTAATTCTAGATCCATTACGATATCATAATTTAAAAGAGTTATGTTTACAAGTAGTGTAATTTTGCTAAAATTAAATAATGTAGAAATGAATTTCTTTTAAAAAACATGTGAAAGGAAATAAATCTATAATATAATTTTCAACTTTAAGTAATCTCAATACATTTAATTTGATTGACTTGAAAAAAACCCCTATATTTGTCAATGAATTTCAATAAAGTTAATTTAGTCATTTAGCATCATAAAAGATATTCATTTTCTGAAATTTTAAAACCTGCAAATCCTTTAATTATTTTTTTATCATATTTAAACAAAAATAATTCCCATTAGCAATTATCTGGTACAGTAGAATTACCAGTATTGATTTGATCAAATATTAAATATATATTTTAATTTTTAACTACATTTTGAGCATTAAAAAGGTAGGGAATCATCTTGCTGATACATTTATTTGTACAGCTGTTGGAAAAAAAGTTCAAGTGTTTTAAATTACCTGACTTTGGGACAAAAGATCATAATTGATGAGATTTGGCTCATATGGCACCAGTGTAACTGTTTCAAATCCAAGGAAAGTTGTGTTTGGGAATTTGTACTGCAAAAAAAAAATAAAAAATATCCACTGTATTTGCTCTTTAAGTCCATGTATCATACATGTTATTGTATTAATCAAGACACTTTATACTTACTGTTGTTTCTACTTCCTTAACCATAAAAATGTTTTCTAATCTGATTCCAAACTGTCCATCTTCATAATATCCAGGCTCTTGAGTTAAAAAGTATTCTTTGGAAATCATTTTTATTTGTGGACATTAATATTCGTTGAAATTTTCTTTTAGATTCGAGATAGTGAAATAAATGAACATCAGTAAAAGTCTTTTTAATAATGTTTTTTCATTTGTTGAATATTTGATGTTGTGGTTCGCTTACACATTTAAATCCATAAAGTTAAACAAATAACGATGAAATCACGAATTATTTTTTTTTCCCAAACGACGGCTGGCTTTCTTACCATCAGAGAAAAACTGGCCATCATCTAATGGAGAATCACTGTCAAACGGTGCATGGGACAAAGAAATTCTCCCAGGACCTGAATAGTAGGAGACGTTAAAGTTATCGTTCGTTTTAAAGTAAATTCGGAACTTTCAACAGTTTTACTTGTTTATAATGTTTAAACTGTCTATATCATGAATGTTATCGGTACAACTTTAATCACATTCTTTTCTCTTACGGAACATACATGTATATATGCATATTGTGACGATCAATCGCTATATGAAACACTCTCCATCGGTTTCTTTAGATTTTTTTCTTGTCTCAAAAAAATATTTTAAGTCTTTATATAGATTAAGTGCTTGAACAGCATAAACAGGTATGATTATTTACCCTCGTGCACACTCAGAAACATTCCAATACCGTGCCCTGTACCATGTCGGTACTGTAGTCCGACCTCCCACAGAGGACGGCGGGCTATAGCGTCTATCTCACGACCTGAAATATTAAATCGTGTTTGATTGATTAAACTTGCTCGTCTTGAACACCAACTATTGTAGAAAGTTATTACATCATTCAATTCGTGGCAATTATATAATTAAATTAGATGAGCCAAGAGAGTAGATGATGCTTTTAATAATACGATTAATTGGTTCAACATATATGATAATTTAAATATGACATGTGACAATCCTTTCCTGTTCAAAGTCTATAAATAGATATGCTGGTGAACACCGTTTAATTGATTAGTTGTCAGTAAGTACTACTGTCGTAGATTTAAGTGTTAGTAGAAACGTTTCATGCAATTGCAAATGGTCTACTGTTGTGCAATCATATGTTAGTAATCAGACTACCAATCATATACGTCTTTACTAAGTAGAACTTATTAATGTTCATCCCAATGACGTGCAACAAGAAGTAGCAATCATTTATCATCTTAGTAAAACTACCTAATACTTAAGAAGTATATTTACAAAGTGTTTTGTGTAATATGCCCACAAGCAACGGCGTGCATTAGCTGTATAGATTTTCGACACGACAGACATGACAAATAAACCCTTATATTTGTTTGCTTTGGTTTTTATTTTTTTTCATGCAGACCTTACCATACGGACCAAACTTTGTTTTGGCAAATTTAAACCTCGCTAGATCAACTTGTCCCATCAATACTCGGGTGTAACATTCCTAATGAGTGAAAATGTTTAAAATTTAAAAAGAAATGAGGAAAACATTAATAAGCGTGTTCGATGTGTAAACCTTCATACTTTGAATTAAACTTTCTTATTCGTTTGTTGTTTTTAAAATCTCCGATGTAAACAAAAAATTTACATCTCAAATTGTGGACTTCAAAGTATGCTCGTTCACATGTCGACCCATATGATTTGGTTTCTGATATTACTTGGATTAATCAGAAATCAAATCATATACATATATATTACATAAATCCCTACCATATATTCCGGCGATAAATTTCATCATAGCCAAATCCACGTGACCCATCAATACACGCGTGTAACACTCCTGGAATTGTTACGTCAGAGACATGTAACACTACGAATTTTCAAAATAAGAGCTTCTCCATTTTTTGATAACATTTATTTCATCATCTTTCATTCGATTCTTTTTAAGCAAACTACGTGCTGTGTCTTTAGGTATAATAGTTTGATTTTTGAATTGTAAGCTGAATATTAAATACTTTGTAATGATACTGTCGTGAAAAAACCTTCATAATACATAAATTATTTCTTTCTTTTGCGGTCTGATTTAATTTGAAACAATCGGATACATAATCAAAAAAGGTACATTTATTCAAGCCAATGCGACAATTTTGCATTTGCAAAATCAAAATTCAATTTTGCGAACTTACCTTTTCGTATTTAGAGGGTGTTCCGAAGTGAAAAGTCCGAGTTACATCTGTCGTACCATCTCTAAAGGAGAAAACTTTATTACGTGTTTGAGAAAAGATAAATATCCCTCATACACGTAGGGTTGTAAGATTTTTAAACTCTTGAAGTAGTTTTATCTACAAAAGTTGATATTTTACGAGGACTAATTCATTCAAAAACTATTTTTAAAAATTTTATTCGAATCCAAAATTAATTTCAATTCTATTTACAAATCACTAAATTCCTTTAAAAAAAAATATACAAGAATTCTAAATAATTTTGTTTTTGATGTTTAAAGGTAAATATAATATATCATCTTAAATTTGAGATGCACAAATAATCTAAGTGAATATGATGTCCCTAGACAACAGTTACAAGGATAACATGTAAACAAATTCAAGACCTAAACTACCATAAATATAATGGTAAGCTACAGCCCTAAGGGACGTACATACTAATAGTAGTTAGTATAAACGTCCTTGACATCCATACAGCGTATTCTGAGTATATATGTTATTTTGTGACTCACAAATACTGTCCGCCGGAGTCCAGTAGATACATTTCTGATGTCGTAATTTGTGTGTCTGTCAGATTGCTGGGTGAGTAGTGAATAATGGCGCCGTTAGAACCGACCGCCGAGATAGAGTTAAAACTCAGTCCTCTGTTATATAACCCTTTCCTGTGATGAAGAAAGCAAATTTATCATAGTAATCCTAAAAAACGATAATACGGGTTTTTTTGGTTAATAAACATGTGCTGGACACATGCTGTGGGAGATATGAAATAAGTCAACGGGATTTTTTCAATAAAGGCAATTATAATGTAAAATCCAGTCCCTCAGCAAAATACATATTAGTCCCACTTCGAAAATGTAATGATTATTCTCGCAAAAAACATAGATCATGCAGATCTTTCAAGGACTATGAAACAGAAGAAAGAAAGATATGCTTTTACTTTCTTTTAAACCTACAGAATCATTCACATAACTATTTCTATTGCATCCCTAAGCTCTTTTCTCTAACAAACAGATAACAATAAGGTATCATACATTCTTTCCTTTTTCAGGTCCAATGCCGCCGACACTTCAGTCATATAAACGTTTGACTTCACCTGCGAACAAAGACGCAAACATGATACAGTTTAAGAAACCAAGGTGTTTTAAAACTGAATAGAAAGTTTGTTATAATATTGAAAAATTACATCCAATTATGAATATTGAAAAAAAATATAGCATGTTAATCAGATCTAGACTTTATTACATCGCACGAACTCTGAAATATTAACCCTACTTCAATGAAACTAGAATTCAATGAAGACCGAAGCTAACTTCTTTATTTGCTTGACATACATGACTGTGTATACCTAATGACTAATTTTCGTTTTGTTTCATCAAATAAGGTATTAGTCTTTTTTTATGTTATAAAACAAACTATAGATAAATGATATAGATTAAATATACACCAAAAAATTATGCTCTTTCTTTGAATGTTCATTCAGGATGTAAGTATAAGACAATTCGCTTTCTGGGTAAAATATTTGTTCAAATAGTAAATTATTTCACAGAAAAAGGTCATTTCAGGACTATTTTATAATATAATCATTTATCTATGAAGTTCATACCTTTTTCTCTAGTTCAGCCATAAATGTGATGAGGGCTACCGCATCTCTCTTCTGTTGGATCAAAGAAATAAAGCGTAGACATATCATGTTTCACAGACAAGTGAATGAAAAATTTTTGTTGCTGAAATTTGGACAGTTTCAACTAAAAAGAGGTGTTACATGAGAATTCCTCATTCCGTTTCTCTCCACTTCGTTTTTCTTGGCTTTTGCTAAAGCTACAGGAGTGTTTTCACGCAGTCTCTTGGCCTAAATATAACATAAAAAGATCAAATATATAATTGAATGACAATAAAGAAAGCAATAAAAATAACCAACCACGCGAACAATAAAATACATATATTCAATTACCTCATTTAAGAAAATTATTATGGTATTTTTAAGTATTTCGAAGTAAATAACTTGAGTACCAACGGGTATTTATAGACACTAACCTCTGGTAGGTAACGGAAAACAGGGCGTGCGTGATATTTTCGGGTATTAAGAGACACTAACCTCTGGTATAACGGAGAACAGGGCGTGGTTACAGGAGAAAGACACCATCACCATCTGTGTACCGCTGCTGGTCGCTACAGTGCGAACTTTGTCCTGCACGGCAACAGGGTCATACTCCAAAACCTATAGAGAACATGTGAGATTGGTAATCAAGTAAGTCTCCAAAACATGTTTCTGTCTAATTCCTCAAACAACAGGTTTTGTTGTATTGTGTCAAACGAAGCACCACCCTATCAGCTATCCATAAAGCATTCTTCGATTTTTTTTAAACAACGTAAATTTGTATTTTTATATTTTTCTAAATAATTATATCAGAGACAACTGCCATTCTGAGAATGTTGGCCGAGGTGAAGTCAAGGTTAACGATGGTTTTACTGTACAGTTATTGACTGGTGATGAGAGAAATATATAATTTGTTGGGCCTATAAACAGTAGTGTTGGCTAAGGCCGTAGGTTTTCGTCTTGATTCATTTTACCGTCACACACAAGCCTGTCCTCCCTCCACAGTTCCCATTTGTCCCCGTGTTCAGGTGTGTGTGTAAGTTCGCCTCGGTCTCCGTGTCTGTTGGGTTCTGGGTCAGTTTGGTAGTGGAGTTCTTTATATACAGCCTAGTAAAACAAAATTTAAGCGGGCTGGATGGTCGTGGCTATTTTTAGACTATATAAATCTCCTTAAGAAGGAGGGTTTTGTATTAAAAAAAAATTCAAAATTTAAAGTTCAAATTTTCTTTACTAGTAATAGTTTGTAGCACAACAAATCATTTTTTAACTTTAAGGTAGATGTGATGGTTAATGTGTTGACTACCCAGCCTAGTAAAACAAAATACATTCAATTTGGTAATCTCCATCTGCTATACTATCCTTTATTATCATTAGGGGTTTAAATTGTTTATGCTGCTATCAAATTGACTTTCTTCTATTATAAAACTCTATACTTGTATATGCTTTCATGCCTTCATGAACCATAAATTGGTTTTAGCAAATCTTATCTTATAATTAGAGGAAGCAATTTTCTTGCTTAAATAATCGTCATTATCAACTAATTGCATTGTGGATGTTTTTTGTTGTGCTGAGTAATAAAAAATGAATCTTGACACTATGATTATGTAACTGATTCAGTATTAATGAAACTCTTCCTTACGTTGTGGCATTCCCTTGTTTTTCGACAATTATATAAGACAGGAAAAACGGGTTGTAGGCAATATCTGCTCCTCGTAAATTCAACAGCCCTGCAATGATGCAAAGAACCTGTTCTCAAAACACAACAACACCAGCATACATCCAAAAATATTTGAGGTTGTCACAAAGATAAATATGTTTACTCCATGAGAAGAGTTTTGTTTGTCTTACGTACATGCCGTTTCATCAAGGCCTGTGACTATCATTGCATCTACGTCTTTCTCATCCATGGCTTTGTGCATGTCTTCTATCTTATCCCGCCACCTTCGCCCTATGCCCCGAAAGAGGAAAGTTAAATATAAGTACAAGAACAAGTTTCATTTTCAATTTCTATTTCTGTTATATTGTTATCGCCCAATGTCAGGCACTTTAGCATCATCCATGAACCTTGTCCGATTCAAAATCCTCTCTTGACCGACACGAAATGCCAAACCACGTGGCTGACCGAAGGAATACTCAGATAGACATCTGTCGAACTACGACAGCTGTTGTGATGAAACAACTGATTTTGAGAGTCGCTGGATAAATGTATAGCATAGACTACTAATTCTACCTGCAAATTTCATAGGAAGGGCGTTGATTGGAGAATCGGGCTCCTTGGGGCGACCAGTGGTCCAAATCTTACCCACGAGGTCTTCAGTGGTCGGGGTCAGGGTTATTCTCTCCTTGGAAAGGGCGGTGTTATAGCTCATCCAGCTGCCTATATACCAAACATTTATATGTAGGCATTGGTTTTATTGTACTATAATAGTAAATGAATAAATGTGTTTATTTAAATAACAGTGCTATAAAAATGTTACTTTAAACCGTAACTTTTTTTTCAAACAAGTCTGATTTTACATATTGTCTCTTTTTAAACATCCGTTGGCCGCTGCAAATTTAAACAACTAGTCTATTAACAGCACAAACAATGTATGAGTACATGTATTAAAAATTTATATTGTGAAATAATGTTTAAATTGTACATTAATTAATATATGTTGAAATGCCTTTCGGGGCCCTTGATTGGTAAATAATATACCGGTATCTTGTATCTTGTATTTGTGCATTTAGTCTCGTTACACTACATGTATAAAAGTATGCAGTTAGTCCAGTATCAACACAAATGTCATAGTAACAGCAGGAAAAAATAAATGTGTTTTATCAATATGTTTATCCTTTTGTCTGTAAGGAATGACTACTTGCCGCTGTTGATCAGGAATGGATAGGCCCCGACCTTTGCATCTGCAATCGACGCCAAAACAGATATCATCCATTCTGTCGAGGACGGTACGCCCGGTTCTCCTACAAACAGAATAAAATGTTCATTTCCTACGATTTACATATTAGAGTTTACATCTTTAATTTTATTTGATTTGGTGGTGGATTTAAGTGATAAAGTACATAAATGCAGTGTTTATTTTAACGTTCACAAACAAATACATGTAGTCCTATTCAGCAATTCTCTCTATTCAACAATAATCTCTCTCTCTCTCTCTCTCTCTCTCTCTCCACTACTGTATGTCTGACCCATTTTCATCAGTATCCAGTTACAGTCCAGCTCGTTCTCTGCCTGCAGGAAGTACCGTCCGTCCGTCCATACCGCCGCCTGATCACGTGTCACCACAGCAAGGCCTATAGTTAACATAAAACATTTGTCAGATACTGTATCTGTAAACTATGGTGGCATATTTCTGCCCCCTACATGCAAGATAAATTATGTCAACATGCAAGAAAATTATGTTAACATGCAAGATAATTATGTCGACATGCAAGATAATTATGTTGACATGCAAGTTACAAATCCTTTTAGAGAATTTGATTTTTATATGGGTAAAATGACTTACTAATGCCTTACTCTGACATCATAGATGCAAGATACAACATAATTATGACAACATGCGACTTATTTATGTTGACATGCGACTTATTTATGTGAACATGCGAGTTAATTATGTTAACATGCAATATATTTATGTTAACATGCGAGTTAATTATGTCGACATGCAACTTATTTATGTTGACATGCGACTTATTTATGTCAACATGCAAGTTAATTATGTTAACATGCAAGATATTTATGTCAACATGCAAGTTATCTCGCATGTTGTTATAAATAACTTGCATGTAAACATTATTATCTCGCATGTTGACATAAATATCTTGCATGTTAACATAATTAACTCGCATGTTGACATAAATAAGTCGCATGTCAACATAATTATCTCGCATGTTGACATAAATTTCTTGCATGTTAACATAATTAACTCGCATGTTAACATAAATAAGTCGCATGTCAACATAATTATTTCGCATGTTGACATAAATTTCTTGCATGTTAACATAAATAACTTGCATGTTCACATAAATAAGTGGAATATGATGTCAGATACGGGCGTAAGTAAGTGATTTTATCCATATAAAAATCAGGTTGTCTTTAAAGATTTGTAACTTGCATGTACACATAATTATCTTGCATGTTGACATAATTATCTTGCATGTTGACATAATTTTCATGCATGTTGACATAATTTATCTTGCATGTAGGGGGCAGAAATATGCCACCATAGTAAACTATAGATCTATTCTATTATTTCCTCTGTTTTATTCTAATTGTACAGTTTATTACTTATTGGATCCGGTGCACTACATCTATCTAAATCTTTTTGGGTGCTTAACCATACTTATTCCTTCGTTAGATGCATAATTTACCGTATGACCCAGAGAGACCGGATATAAACTCTCTTCTGAGATCATAATCCGATGGATATTCACTCTGAAACCAAAGAAAAATTACATATCAAACATGAATTCGTAATTAAAATTTGGGCGGAAATATGGTAAATTAGCAATAAAAAAAGTAAAAGAGAAAAAAATACAACGCATAATCATTCAACTCTTTTGATTTTATATTTAATGGGTGTTAAAAACTGTTTTCTTGCAGTACTTTGAGTGGTACAGGGAGACAACCTTTGCTGTAATGACGTCATGTTACCTGGTGAGCGTCCTCAGAGGGAATGATGTAGGCGTGTATTCCCGCTGAAATCATCTCAGCCCGCAACTTGGCCAGCCTCTCCGTGGTGTTGACACGAGTTGGAGGGACGGTCTGGAAGCATAAGAGGGATTTACACTACAAGATTGAGTCAAACTCAGATTTCAGCACTAGTTTTGTAAAGAGAATCTTCACAATCACATCTTCTCTGGCCTTTCCGGCAAAGTTCGGAAAAACACCTGTCGGAAAGGCCCGAGAAGTTTCGATTGGAAATCTTGTTCCCGAGCAGTTTATACATTTTCAATTATGCATTTAGCATCTGTAAATCACTGCAAACTTTTGAAAGACAATAGTTGAGAAGTTCTTGTAATGTAATTACGAAAACTGTGCATAAATTGTGTATAAACATTAATGATTGATAAATACCAATTGAGTTGTCCATTAAATTGATACCCCATTTTTATCATGTTTATTTATTTTAAAATAAAGTTAATGTATGCCACAATTCAGATTCAAGAAAAGCCTACATATGCTGGATTGCTGTAACAGAATAAACATATACTAGTAACAAGAAATGTTGTATACCCCCTCTCTTCAATGAAAGCAAGATCAGCCTTTTCAAAAGGTCTTGAGAGGACAAGCAAAATATTTCCAAGATATTGAGAGGACAATGTCTTTCCTTAGTCTACAATAGTTTGTTCCTCTGACCTGGTATCTGTTTAATGTTTGTCCAGCAAAGAGTATCTTAATAGGACACCACTTGTTCTGTCGATCGAAAGAACGATTCCTTTCTTCACGAAGTGGGGGGGGGGGGGGTATAACTGGACTGTAGCTACGCGTTAAAGAAGATAATATTCTATTGAATAAATCTTACTGTACTGAACGGAAAAGTACCTGTTTATATAGATTACAGAAGAGACACGTATAATTGTTTCAATGCGTACATGCTTAAGCATACACTATTGGACCACTAATCTGAACTTCGTGTTAAAGTACACACATACTTTTGTATTGGCAAATTTGCTTGAAAAATAAGATGTTTAGAATGTATACAATGGCTATAATTTAAAACGAAGAATTTAATGAATTTATGGAAATGCAATACAAAGATAAATAAAACATCAAGCGAATGTCACTTTGTTATTTAAAACAACGGAATATTTATTGTTGAATCCACAGTGTAATGGGCTATGTTAAAAGCTTTTTCGGAAACTAAAAATTCTCCATCGAAACTTTTAAAAGTTGCACACAAGGACAGATGTACGGTACATGTAACGAGTGGAGAGATTTGTCGAATGGCTCTGAATGAGCTATATCTTATCTTTATCTGTAGCACACACTCCAATCAAAGACTACAGAGTTACAATTGACCACGGTTTAAGTGTAGATACCGCTCCTATAGAGTGCTATATTTCTTTTGAAACAATATTTGAGAGATAAAGTGAAGCGCTTTCCTGCTGTAACCATTTTGTTTCGGAGTCAAATCGCACAATTTAGACTTTTCTCACGTTAAGAGGTGTAGCTGCATTAATTAGATGGTATTGGGATCGGAGTGAGTCTTCCTTCGCCGGCGGGTGGGGGTGGGGGGTGGGGGGTTACAACTGGACGCTTACTGGATTGTTGCTATGATTTCCCACGTTGCAAACATGTTCACTCTGTTTTATTACTGCAGTAAAAATCTTAACAGTGTTTACAGTTCTATAAACCAAATGGACTCATGATACTTGGTGCTGTTCAATTTAAATATTCTCTATTCTCAAAAGTATCCGATTTCAATACCTGTATTTTGTTAACACAATGTTTTTTTTAAATAAAATATATGCTCGGACCGGTCTGTTTTCCATTCTCATCTGTCTGTTTGTAAGTGTTGACCTGACCCTCGGTCTGTCTGTCTGTCTGTACGTGTTGACCTGACCCTCGGTCTGTCTGTCTGTGAATGTTTACCTGACCCTCAGGACAGGACGGTCTGTCATTGGGTGACATGTTTCTGATCTCTGCCCTCCGGCTCGGTGAGATTGACCGTCTGGATCTGTGGTGTGGGTGCTCATCCCCAAGTCTCTGTAGTCCCTCTACAATTCAAATAGTGTCTATAACGAAGTGATATTTTCAATTTTAATGTTTAATGTTCATGCAATGTTTTTAACGCGTTATTTGATTGGCTATATGAACTGTTTTTGACCATGTTACAATATGACGGATCAAAAACAAATTGATCCGTGGAGCTTTTTTTTTAAATAATTGATTGTCAAAATTGAATTTCAGAATGAATTCGATTGCTGCCCAAATATTCATACTCCTATTAACTTTTGGATCAGCTACACCTCAGTCTGACTTCTTCAGAGTTTATACAGCGTAAGCTGCATGTGTCCTCCTAACACCAGTTCATACTCGCATGAATTGGTTAGCTATTGAAATCCTTCCTGTTATAAAGTACAAAAAAGCCCGCTTCGATGCAGCAAAATTTTGGGGAAATGTTTCGTGCTACAAGGCGTATATACAATCTCTACCCAGTGGACCTCTATTACAAAAGAATTCAACTGTTTCTCCTTAATAAATATTAGAAACACTAAACAACCCCAAAATGTTCGAGTTTAAATCATGTAAAATAAATTAAGATCTGTTGTAACTTAATTATTAATACCAAAATTATTTCAATCGTAGGAGAACCGCGGGAGCTATAGTACTTTGGTTATGATACATGCAAGATGAATCTACATTAAGATGATATCCTTTGAAATGGGCATCTGTCTAAAGAATCAAAGAATCTTGACTCATATTAGAACTGAAATTTCCTTGAACAAATTTGAGTAAGAAAATATATGGTAAATCACAATTCTGGAAAGGCGGCGAACCATATTATGAGAGGCCTTGATACAAATCTCACGGTCATAATTAACATTTGCTGATCAAAATGTCATCGTACCTGCAAGGAGAAACTCTGCTCCCAGAACCAAGATCCAAAACAAAATACTTCTCCCCATCATTGGGTCAGTTTAATTCGTTCTGTCTTATCGAGAGGCTCAATATCTAGGTCGCGGTAATTCCCTCCAATTTCTGCTGCTCTTCTCCCGGGCGTGCGTTGTTTACCTATTATTTGATACGCTGTAAACAGTGTAAGTTCCCCGTCATATATTCTCCACGCTTGAATAAACTCCTGAATGAAGTTCGCATGCATTTTGAAATTGGCATTTACTTTACCGTATTTATAAGTGCAAGGCGAGACAGATTACAATCTCGGATAACTTTGTGCTTTTGAGTAAATAAAATATTTGTGTAAAAAAAAAAGTTATTATACAAACAATTCGGGCAGTTTTTAGAGCCATAACAAATAGTACTGACCCATATGGAAAAAAAACCCAATTAAGAATATGAAATATTTTTGATCATACACAATTTAAAAAATAAGTAATGCAGACTATGCCATATTATAAAGTTTAAACCAGGCCAGTTTTGAATTATTGAAAAAAGATTATTTGCAGTCCGGACTCGGAGTGGCCGGTTGTGGTGGGGGAGGCGACTGTTGAGATCTAGAGGGGAGGAGGGGGTCTGGACCCTTCTGAAATTTTTTTAGCTTATCAATTACATTCTTACATGTATAGTACAATTATCAAAATAGGTCCTTGGACACCCCCTCCCCCGGCAAACACAATTATTTCTTGAACATCCCCTGGAAAATAAATTCTGGATCCGCGCATATACCGATACGTAAATCAGAATTAATGATCACAATTTCATTTTTTTTGTGTTCATCAACTTCTTTCGTTTTCAACAGATCAAATGTTTAATTCTGATAGAAATACGCAAGTCTGTGCGTGGTATTCTTATTTACAATAGACAGGCCCCTACTTTTCAGACTCATATTTCAGATGACGTTTGAAAATATATTCGATCTATATCAAATCAAATACTAATTATGATTTCATATAGCGTGGTACATTTCTAATACTTCTAGCAAGCTTTTTTATTCCATGATTGTAGTTTCGACACTGCACGGTGACTTCAAGTGACAACATAATCAATTAATATTTCCTGAAATTTTTCAATATTTCTCTGGAATGAACCCAAAAACCCATTGAAAAATCACACCGTATGGATCTCTTTGAAAAGAATTAAACAGTCAATGTGTAAAAGCGTTCGTTTTCAAGCTGTTGCAGTCGAAGTGAATACTATTGTCCTTTTATAAAAAAAAAACAAACAAAAAACGGAACTTATTTATCTAATGAAATATATTTGTTGTGGTTTTTTTTTATGATTAAAAAAAAGTTTTAATGGTATAATATCTTGAATTTATTCAGAGAGTGTGTTAATATTTGTGAGAGTACGTTAACTTAGGAAGTAAGTAGATTCTACTTTACTCAATAAGTACCGGTAAGTCGTCACAAAATTCACCTCTGGTGACTTTAGCAAAATTGAATTATCTCACGATATTCAGAATGCAAAGTAAGTTAGACGTGCAGAAAGTCATGCATTAAAACGTGCATTACAAATAAATGCATGTATCGTAATATTGTGCTTGAAAATAATAACATGCGGGGAGAAGCTTAGTACAATTTCTTCTGTAAAGAAATGTGTTTGAGATATGTATTCCAAGGCAGCGAATTTCCATTGAATGACAAGCACGGGAGTTAGATTCCAGCTGCAAGTCATACAAAAAGATGCACAACACGTATGATGCATCGATAATATCATAAACACGCCAGGTGAACAACATTTGCCGAAAAAAACATTGCTGTCAGTTACATATTTACAGCAGCAAAACAACTTCATATTTCTTCTACTATTCACTAAATATCATTGCTATTACCACCACACTAACCCCCCACCCCGTTCTTCAGGTCGGTCTTGCTTGTTTGGGAACTTATTAAATACATGCATCATTTTGTTCTCAAAACTAAACCGTATAGATTATTTAGCTTCACATCAATTTACTAAAAAATCAATTTTTACGCAAAAATACTATTCTCTGAACTACAGAATTGTAACAAATTAAAAGATATTATAATTCTAAAAAAAAATCCTATGTAAACCAAATGAAATGTACATGTAGGGCCGGATGTTAAATCTATATTTATTGTTGATATATAACATACACGTATTAATATAAATAAATAATTAAACTACTATTGTATGAATTTACAGCCACTTGAGTAAACTTACACTCAAGCAACGCCATACATGTACTTCAAATCCTCGACAGCTTTTTATTAAAGTATCATAAACACTACATAGGGTAGACAAGTAAGAGGCAATAGATATTGTCAAAACTAACAAAAACTTCAGCAGGGGAATGACCTCGAATCTTCTTTACTTATACACTGTATTTACAGTGTACCATACTACGCCTAACTTTTATTCTCTAACCAGGGCACATGTTATGGGGACAACATGTCTCCTCTACATTGTATATATCTGATCAATCTCACTCTGTCAGTGAAGGGCTTTTAATTAAAAGATAGATGGAGTGGTTTATCAAATACGAGAGTAGAACTACCTTTTTGGATTATGTACATATTTATTTATATATTTTTATATATTATTTTATTATATTATTATTTATATATATATATATTATTATGAACATATTTATCCTAATCAGAGTGTCAGTCCATAAAATGTCCCTTGAAACCAGTTACCTTTTTAAAACGATATTAAAATTTGAAATGTAAAATTTATGTCTTGTTTTTGATCGATTAGATATCCATGAATACGTAAAACAGATGCATGCTACTTATTTTCTAATTTTCAAGGAAATGTGAATTTTATACAAATGCACTCTTCTTTATAGTGTTATATAGGTGTTCCCGACAGGTTTTTCCATTACACCTCTTTCTTTGGTTATAAAAGGGGCAAACAACCTGCATACCAACCAATACGCTATTCTTTTATTCATTTGCAAACTTAATACCTGAGATAGATTTAAAACAACAACTAAAAAATGCAACCTTAAAAAAAATTGCAATATCACAGTTTTATTTCCATCCCTCTTTCATTCATCAAGATATTTCCACTTGAAAAGCTTTTTTCCAAAGTCTTAACATCACTTTGGTGTTCCCAGACTTTGATTTTCCTTCCACTATGTCCAGAACTCGAATCCTTTGTACAGTGTTATGTGATCCCGCTTTCTCCTTGATGAGATCAATGCAATCTCCTACTTTAGCCTGTAAATACATAAAAACGGATGTGTACATAAGTACTGTGGATTCATCAAATTTTTTGGGCCCGGGGAAAATTACCGGTATCATGGATTAATTGTCAATTTTTTTCAGGTTTATGGCATTACTATTTCATAGTTTCATAAGTATAAAAACAGTGATTCATTATTCATTGAGTGACGTTACTTTGTGGGTGAGGGGTAACCATAAAATACACAAAACCATTGATAACAAAGATTCTTATGATTCCGCATTACTTTTTAGGCATGTTTTTAAGTACATACATGTGTGTATGTAATCAGGTGCATGTAAGATGTGTGTACACATATGCAAACAGGTGCTTTTATCTTTATTGGGTCAGGGTTCAGAGAATTGCTCAGCATTCAGAGAATCCCAATCAAGGCTAGTATTCAAGAAATGTGTGTACTGTATTAATGCAATAAAAATACAATATCATACAACAGCATACAATTCTAATGAGATGTCTCTGACAAAAAATATTTTGCCCTCTCTGAATGAACTGTCTCTAAACCCCCAAAGAAGAACATCTCCTAAAAAGAGAGCTAATTTTTCTTAAAATTGTGGAAAAGTAGGGAATAAGAAGAAAACCCAACCCAATAACATGCAGCTCAATACTCATCACCACTCAGCATGGGACTTCAATCTGGGTATAAATTATTCCAAAACTTCAATTACACATCCACTATCCTAATCACTGTGTTACTATATATATAAATTTATATTATTTCATACACTAACATTTAATTCTTTACCTGATAAGATTTCTTCTTCAGATGTTTTCCGTTCACAAGGCAATTCTGTGTTATCAATTTTTCTTCTATTTTACTAGATAGTAAAAACAAAGTTAGAGACATATATGAATTGCTTTAGTTTATAGATGGCAAGATCGATTCTTGCCATTAAACAAACCACAAAGGTGCAACTTCTAATATTTTTAACTCCGGAGATTATTGGTTTTCTCAATACATATTTCCTTCATATTGATCAAGTTTAAAAAAGTTTTAGACTGTGTATTGATAAAATACAGGTTTGACCTTAGAAAAGATGAAAAAGATAATGAGAATATTAATATGACGGTATTCCAAATTGAAAATAAATGCCAAGGAACTTAAGTGTTATTTGCTAAAATGTACACAACTATGTACACAAATTCAAATACAATGTGCATTGTTTTTGATGAGAGAGAGAGAGAAAGAGAAAGAGAGACAGATACTTACGCTCTGGCTATGCCAAATGCTTTTGTAAGGACGGCATCCACTCTTGTTGAGCTGACATAGATTACCCTGTGAGTAGGCTCTGATGTTGCAATCTCATCTCCTTCATAATGCTTGTATTTCTGTTATTAATTAAAAGTAAGAGAGAAAAAAAATCATAAATAAAAAGCACGGACAAATTAGAATGTTGTTTCACTATTACTTCATCAAAGTCATATATATTTCCAATGAATTAAACTCTGAGACAGATATACGTCCCTGACCAAATCTTATAAAATTTTCTACCACCCCCTCCTAAAACCTATTAAGTTGACCATAGTCTGTCCCAAGTTATTGCTTCCATCACTTTTTGATGATTTTTAATAAAAATACACATACCTGTGAAAGAAATACAGTTGAAATCGATAAAAGGGAATATATCCAACATATCTTCATTGAAAAATTATCATTTTTACTCATAAAAGTTCACAGGAATGAAAACAAATTTCTTACGGAGATTTATAATGGGAAATGTTTACATCTTTTCTCCATTTGAAACTCACTCGGAATACCTCGCACAATTTTTCAACGTTATCATCCGGGCTAATTAATGGCTGATGCAATGCAAAATCCCCGTAGACTTTCTATTTTGGGATGTGTATTGAAACCTGAAGCGACAGAGGGGGCGTTTCAAAACAGATAATCTGGGCATTTTTCATATTAGTGGATGAACGTAGTTTGAGCACAAAGGTATTTATGATTATCAAAATATCAAGCAAAAAGTGGTGAAGGCTAAAAACTCGGGACAGAGTATAGTTTTAATCATTCTCTGAAAACTGAGAGGAGAGAGAGAGAGAGAGAGAGAGAGAGAGAGAGAGAGAGAGAGCGTCAAGGAAATAATGTTTTATCTATGTTCTAAAGATTTTACTTGGAAGACTTCATCCTCATCATCATCCTCTGTCAAATCGTCATCTTCATCTTCACTGTCTTCTTCATAATTAGGTCTTCTGGAATCACGTTTAGATTTTTGTCTTTTCCAAGTCTGAGAATAACTTGTATCATTGTAACATAATAACTTGGAAGTTTTTAATGTTTGGGTTTGTAAAGTTGAGAATTGGTGTCTTATTAAAACCAACCACGAAAAATACGAGTTTTGAACAAATCGATCAGAGTGATGGTAATTCCACCCAAGGACATTTCTCGCACTAAACTTTGGTATTGGTTGTAAATACAATGCCCGCAACATGCATAATTTCATTTCGGAAACAAAAACCTCATGGCCTCATAAGACAGTTGATTTTTGTCCTACAAAACTCTTCTTTGCAAAGAAGGTTAAAATGTTGTATTAAGTATACTTTTTTAGTTTCGGATAAGTATCAACCACATTAGACTTAATCACTTTGTCGAACTAAATCTTACTTTCTTCTGCTAATAGTTACTTAAATTACGCTATACATGTAGGTACATGTAATTTCTTCTCGTCATATTTTCCCGATTTTTGACAAGGCATACGAAACGACACGAAAATCAAGGCTAGCTTTACAATTAACTGAAAACTCGCGGGAAAATATTTTGGATCCGAGGTAAGTGATAGGTGTCATGGGTGACATGCAGCACGAGGAAAGGATACCACAGAACACAAGTTCGCCAAAATCTTCCTCCTTCAATGCCGATGAACCGCCCATGGTTTTCCAGTGTTCTCAATGCAACGTTATTGTTGGAGATTCCACGGCATGGGTTTGCGTTGATGACATTTCACGGACCATAACACTGAAAAGTATGTATTCCGACAGATCATGGAATTTATATTACATGACACCTGTTTGGGCTAGCGCAGCGGGAACTATGCCATAGCTATACCATCCAAACATATCCCCCACCCCCCCCCCACCCCAAAAAGCAACAAAAAACCAAACAAACAAAATAAAAACTAAAAACATTTACAAAAAACCACACGTTTATTCCAACTTCCCTCCACCCTACCTAGAACCAACTTTACCAATGTAAACTCTTCTTGACGGTATGACATCAAAGAATAGAAAAAATTTATTTATCAGGAATTTTTTGATACGGTTTCTGAACAAAAATTGTTTAATAAACATCTTGTAATAAGCTGTATTGCCTATTCTCTTTAATTTACTGATATGTCATTAAAGCTGACATGAAGTCATAAAAGTATCAGGTTGCCATATTTTCAGTAGTTCCTAGACTATACTTCATGGGTAAATATAAGCCGTTGAGAGAGTTACTGCATATATCACGTATGTTGGTTTCTTTCTTCTACAGGCATTCAGATTGTACAGACAGTCTGTACAATCTGAATTCAGTTTATGAATATAGAAGTCTGACTTCTATATTCATAAACCAAATTTTGTACAAAATATTTGAAAAAGAAAGGAGAAAATTCACTTAAATCTGTTTTGTTTGTAATAAAAAAAAAAAGCAGTGATTCTTCTCAAGATTTGGTGGTTCTTAACAATACACCAGCATCATAGTTGTCTATACAACTGTTTGAAACTAAGATGCTATTTAAATGATATACAGTACCCGCAAGGTTATTTTTTACAAGATAAATGATAGGGTAGGATTCATGCACGACAGGATAGGATTAACGCACGATAGAACAGTATACACACGCGATACGATAGGATTGATACACGATAGGAAAGGATAAACGATGTTCATGATAAACGTGTAATCACGTTAAACGATCTTTACGATTAACCTAATGATGGCAGAATTTTGAGAAAGAACATGTACAAATCAAGATATATGTGGAATTTCTTGTTATTAACAAATGCCGAGTTGTTATTCATTGCTGCATCATTTATAGAATGTAGAAAAATGACCAGTTGAAATTTATTAACAAAAATTATGAGCTTAAATGATCAATAGATTATCTGTATGTTTAACATTGTTTTCATTACTGCACACCCAAGCTGATTGCCGCGAACATTTCAGCCCAAGATCAAATCACACGGAAAATAGCGGGTTCAATGAAAATACAACTCTTGTTCTAATCAAATATAAAATCTATTATAAATACATTTCTTTCTGTATAAAAATGATGCATTAAAAACGAAGTATATTACTTATAAATGAAATAAATGTTTACGCAGATATACACTCCGTCTACGATTTGCTAACATTGTTTTCATTACCGCACACCCTAGCCAATCGCCGAAAACATTTTAGCCCAAGAACAAATTCCACGGAAAAAAGCAAGTTAAATTAAAATACAACTCTTTTTTCTAAATAAACATGAAATACATGTTTATCATAAATACATGTACTTTTGTTTCTGTTAAAAATGATGCATAAAAAATGAATTATATTATGTACAAGTTAATGTGTACGCGGGTATAAACTCTTTGTAGGATTTAATATATTCGATATACATTAAATATGTTACCTTGTTCTGAAGAACTTTGATAGTTTACATTAATTTTTCATTTTCACTGCTTACAGATATGATTTACATGTAATATTGTTTAATTTTGATCTAAACAATTAAGAAATTAGTATCATGATAGAATGCTGGATATGATTTTTTAAATTTTTTTGTTCGATAAAGTATCGTATACGTCGTATTGAACAACTTGTAACTTTGAAATAAATTTACTTGTTATGAAAAGGCACAAAACGATTAACACGATAGGATAAACGGAAAAACTGTTAAAATTGAACGATAAACGTTATAGGATTCACGCACGATAGGATAGGATTCACGCACGATAGGATAGGATTAAGGAGGCTGGGGGGTCAAAAACAAATTTCTCCAAAATTCACAAAATTTGCAGAAATGTTTCACATAATCTTAATTTACATTTTAATGTGAAAGATCACATCACAATCATCGTTAATTTTATCATGTATTGCATCTGAAGATATTGCACGTTATGTAAAAAAAAAAATTATGAAAAATATATGAAATATAAATAAAGGCAAAAAACATACCAATAACATCACAAAAAATTAACACAATAATAAAAACTTAACTTTATTTGTTACAAAGAAAAATATCACAATTTTACCAAAAATATATATGTCACAAAAATGCAAATATGTAAAACAAAAAAAAAGTAGCCACAAGATTATTTCCAAATTTTAACATAATGATAATCAATACATGTGTAATAAAGATTGAGCATTAAAAAAAATTTCGATGGTGAAATTTAATAAAAAAAAAAAATTAAAAGAAAATATTTTAACAAAATATTTGGAGTTTTACAAGTTACCTCCCTTTGAAAAGTTAGAAAATGCTGAAAAACAGCCGAAATTATTTTTTTGCATCTTGTAACCCTTGGTTTATTTTAAATAATGTTTCAATACCATCATATCCATTTCTTTCAAAAGACAAATTCAGTACAATGTAAGAGTTATAGAACAAAAAAGTGAAAATCTTTTTTGTGTAGAGATAAAAACGCTTTAAAATGGCAGCCACCCCCCAGCCTCGTTAAAGTACGATAGAACAGTATACGTGCATGATACGATAGGATTGAAACATGATACGATAGGATACGATTGTAAAAAAAAATAACATTGCGGTTACGGTACATGTATTTCAGATATTACAAATGCTGTAGTGGAAGATGAAGAAATGAAGATTGCCAGTACAGGCTTTGATGCTGGAAGGTATTCAGTTTTACTTATGTAGCAAAAAATATAATTATATATGCATATGTATTGTTTATTTGCTGGTTGGCCTTTAAGAATGAACCATCAAAATTTAAATTTTGGTTTAGGCATGTCTTTGGATAACATTTTGTTAAGTCTGAAAATTTTGAAGGTTTTTAAGTCTGCCCTTGTTTACAATTTTAAAGCAATTAGAGTTATATTTTACAACTACATTTAAGTCATGATTTGTGGTATTTACAGAAATGATAACTATTTACTGTAAACTTGTTATGTGTGTGTGATGAATATCAATATTATTATTGAGATTTACAAACTTTGGTGTACAGAAATGTATCCACGCAGACAAGCTATTTGTTTCAATACTGTAAACCAATTTTTATTAACTTGCAAGAAATTTCTTTGTGAGTGCCTCATTGTAGCAAGTATTTATGGTCGCAAACAAGTCCTCAGAACTCTCATGTATTTTATTTTCCAGATTATCTATATCTTGATCATGAAAATAAGTAGCCGGGAACCAGTTTACCTCCGGTTAATCACGAAATAGTTTTCACGAATAAAAATTAGTTTTCAGTATATTATAAATGAGCCAAACAAATTAATTTACTGCTAACTTATAGAAGTTATAGCCGGGGAGAAGTTGTTAGCTGGTCATTCAGGAATAAAAAATTATGCATAAAGTTCTTAGTTTCCAACAAGTTTCTGTACCAGTATCACATAGGATTCCCATTTTTTCAGCACTTACTACAGGATGTCTTGTGCCACGTGTCGGGAAGAGATTGGCAGGAGATATAAAGGAGCTGTCAATCACATGGATTCAGCACGAGGAATGTACACCCTGTTTGTTGACAAGTTATCCAGGTATGTTGTCAAGTTATTCAGGTATGTTGACAAGTTATCCAGGTATGTTGACAAGTTACTCAGGTATCTTGACAAATCTGACATCCAGGTATGTTGACATGTTATCCAGGTATGTTGACAAGTTATCCAATTATCTTGACAAATCTGACAACCAGGTATGTTGACAAGTTATCCAGGTATGTTGACAAGTTATTCAGGTATGTTGACAAATCTGACATCCAGGTATGTTTGACAAGTTATCCAGGTATCTTGACAAGTTATTCAGGTATCTTGACAAGTCTGACATTTTTTTAAATCCGTGAAAACTGGTACCAATATATATTAATGATATCACAGTATTTTTCTCCCCTAAATTGGCCCTTTCTGGCCTATACTTCATAAAAAGTGTGCTCTGGGGTGAAGGGTGTGCAGTGACCTCAAATCAAGTTTAAGGGTCTTAAGTCAGTCATTGCAAATTTCTGCGTAAAATACTTGTCCTGAGCATATATTCTCTTCTAGTGGCTCCATCTTGCTCATAACCAAAGCAAGCAAGTGGATAATAATAAAATCCAAATGTTAAAGCAGATCTCGGGTTAAAATCATTGCATATCATATGGGAATCAGATGACCTATTAATTGCTATCTGTTTTTGTCCGTCGTCAGTCAAACTTTTGAACATTTTTAGCTTCTTCTCTGGAACCACTGAACCAATTTCAACCAAATCTGGTATATAGCATCCTTGGGTGAAGGGGAGTAAAAATTGTGAAATTCATGGCCCCTGCCCCCCTGGGGCCTGAGGGGTGGGGCTAAAACCATCAAAATTAATGCAATCTTTAAAAAATCTTCTTCTTTACTCCTGGACATCAAGCAGTCAAACTGCTGGCATGATTGTAATAAGCATTGAGCTCTCTACCAAAATTGTGAACTCCATGGCCCCAGGGTCAGGGGTTCTGGCACTAGGGTGGGGCTCTAATGATTATATAGTGAAAATGCATTAATTCTTTAAAAATCCTCTTCTCTGCTACTGGTTATATAGCCAATGAACTAAGTACATAGTTATGATGAGGAAGAGCGCCTCTTCCAAAATTATGAATTTCATGGCCCCTGGGTCAGGGGTTCTTGTGTTAGGGCGGGGCTCTAATGATTATAGTGAAAATACGTTAATTCTTCAAAAATCTTCTCCTCTGCTTCTTGGTATTAAGCCTATAAACTAAGTAGATAGTTATGATGAGGAAGAATGCCTCTTCCAAAATTGTGAATTTCATGGCCCCTGGGTCAGAGGTTCTGATGTTAGGGTAGGGCACGAATGATTATATAGAGAAAATGCATTAATTCTTCAAAAATCTTCTCCTTTGCTCCTGGATATTAAGCAGATGAACTAAGTACATAGTAATGATGAGGAAGAGTGTCTCTTCCAAATTTGTGAATTTCATGGCCACCGGGACAGGGGTTCTTGTGTTAGGGCGGGGCTCTAATGATTATTTGGTGAAAATGCATTAATTCTTTGAAAATCTTCTCCTTTTCTCCTGAATATTAAGCAGATGAACTAAAAGTACATAGGTTTGATGAGGAAGAGTGTCTCTTCCAAAATTATGAAGTTCATGGCCCCTGGGTCAGGGGTTCTGGTGTTAGGTTGGGTTCTAAATGAATTCTGTAATTCTTCAAAAATCTTCTCCTCTGCTCCAGGGTATTAATTCGATGAATTAAGTACATAGTTATGATGAGGAAGAGTGCCTCTTCCAAAATTATGAATTTCATGGCCCCAGGGTCAGGGGTTCTGGTGTTGGGTGGGGCTCTAATGATTATATAGGGTAGGGTGGTGTAATTTCGACCAATTATTTTTTTGAACTTAAGATTTGTTCAATTATGTCACTGTATGTTATGGTACAATTTTTAATTATTTTTTTTAGAATTTAGAAAGTTTTTTGGATTAAATAATCCCGGAATTTTAAAAATGATTTCATTAGCCCTGTAATTGTAATGCACATGAATATACATTGCAAAAGCCACACTGCAGTTACTCAGGTGACCAATAAGGCCCATGGGCCTCTTGTTATGTTATGTGATGTTTTTCTATTTGGATATATAATTTCAATTGAAAATATATATGTTGACTCTATAAATAACCATTCAATTACATTTTGCATGCCAGGGCATAATATCCCTTGCATGCGGGTCCTGTAAAAGGACCCATTCCCAATTGAAAATTGACTGTTTTTTCCCAAAATCTAATTGAAAAATTCCCAAAATAACTGTGTCGTATTGTGTTATAAAAGATAGGATGTTGACTTTTTAACTATGCTGAGTGAAACATCCTTATATATGTCAATCAAAATATCTGACTGCTCTGTTAAGTGTGGTTTATCATGATGAAAACATTAATTTAATAATTATATGTGTAATATGCAAATAAAAACAGTATAGAAATTCTGTTTTTTGCTAACTTGCATTGAGCCATATTTATTAAACTATTTTTCCCAAAAGAGCAATTTTTCGACGAAAAATTCCCAATGGAAAGGGTACAGGACCCTGTACCAAAAAGGGTCAATTGAGCCCTGTATGCTATTAAAAGAAAAATTCTAAATATTCTATCTCCAAAAATAGCCTGGTAATGCACCCTGAATTTTTGGGTATGAACATGCTTAAATGCAAATAAAGAAGAATTAATTTATCAAGGAAAAAATTATATAAAACAGGGGAATGTTGCATATTTCCTTAAGGCTAAGATGAAAACAGTCCTTTACAAGTTGCTTTCATCCTAAAGTCCTTCTCACAAAATTCAGTCGATGTCAATTTAAGTTTAGTAAGTGTAAGAGAGTTACTTTTAACACCCAAACTTATGTTCCCACATCTACAGTATTTTTAGCGTAAGCTTCAAATCTGAACAGATAAACCAGAACATCTGAAAAAGACCGTTATTTTGTTACTCGCAAAATTTAGCGACCACAGTCTCTTTCAACTTGCAATGTCAATTTTTTACTCGCGTTTAGCGAGTATTTCCCATTAATTTTGACCCCTGACTTTGATAGTATTTATCGAATTTTAGCTACCAGATTGGGAGCTACAACCGAGATGTAACAGATTCAAATGCAGATATGTCGGACATCCTAAGTATGGCCAAAGTTAGAGATATGAATATGCAGATATCTAGGGTAGGTCTATGGCATTGAAGCAAGATTTTAAAATGGAGCGCTATCCATGAATTGTATATTTCTACTGTATCATAAGTTTTCTCTGACACTGTTTTTCCTAACTGTTTCTAAAGTTATTTTTGTGACTTTACTAAAATTGTAAAACTTGCCAGAAACATTTTATATGTTTACAGAAATGTAATAGAATATGTTAATGTTCTTTGAATAACACTTGAAGGCCCAAATGATGGACAGTCAAATGTAATAAAATAATCAAAATCAAAAATATTCCAAATGATGGACAGTCAAATGTAATAAAATAATCAAAATCAAAAATATTCAGTTCATGCCAACTGAAAGTGACAACATGAGTATATCTCCTTGCAGCTTGGTGCCATCATGCAAGAGATAAGTGAGCGACTTCAGACATTAGAACAAGCCTTAGGGTACCTGACCCAGGGTGGGGATGACAACATGAGTGTGAGGAGCATGTCTTACCCCAGCAGCTGTGTCAGCGTGCCCCAAAGGCTCATCTCCCCCTCCCCAAAGCCGAGTCGCATCTTTAATGAACGTCAGATACCACATCCACAAAACTGCAACAGTAAGTTTTAAGCCATGATCTGGGTTTAAGCATATATAGTTCTCCTGTGACTGCTTGGTCTTATATAATACACCTTCATGTAAAAATTTTGCATTAGGGAATGTTTTGATAACCATGACTCAATGGGCAAAAATTATTTCCATGCTAATATTCTGAAAAAAGGACAATTAAAGCAATTTTAGTAGGACAACTTGTTAATTCTGTTCTTTGCCAAAATTATATGTATAGCCAGTAAATATCTCCACATTTTACCTTCCTCACACAAAAATCAATCTTGTATTCTTTAATAAATGTTTAATTTTTAAAAATCATGCTTTTTGCCATGTTTGTATATAAATTAAACAATCAATATCAATGAGAGTCTTCTAATTTAAATGTATTTGAAGTTTAAGTTTATCCTAATAAGTTTGTCTTGAACACTCTATGTTTCATAACTTATACACCTAGAACCAATAGTTATGAATCAATAACATACATTTTGCCATTTGTCTATGTCTCAAACTCTGATCATTTGTTGCAGATAATGCTGTGTTTAAGGTACCCCATGTAAGGCATTCCCAACAGCATGCCAGATATCAGGACAACCATTCCAGCAGTATACAAAGCACCTACTCCCATCTGGAACAGTTCCACAAAGTGGACCAGCAGGAGCGCCCTCTGGGTGTGGATCCGGAGGAGACCTTCCAAAGCCATGCCCATAATCACAACCGAAACATTCACAGCAACAACGCTAGGCAACAGAGAAGAAACTCGCTAAACTTCGAAAACGTTCCACAAAACTTTAGAAGAGGGCTCATGGGTCCAAGTAATGGGATCCCCGGAGATTTTGGTTCAAATAATCAGAACAGAGACAAGATAAGCAAGCGTGAGGAGACAGCAGATAGCAACAGAGTTAGTTCCACACTGCGGAGTAAATCGAAACGCAAGGAGGCCCCTAGCGATGACCCTCTACAGGCCATGATGAGCAGGCGATGTAAAAGACGTGTGTAAGTCAGTTCTGAATGGTGGCTAAGGTTGTTGTAATTTTATGTAATGAAACATCTATGTATTAATTTCAGTTGTATGAATCTTTGTAACTTTAGACCATACCTGATTTAAATGTGATTGTACTTGTATGTTGCAGCATGCATTCTGATTTAAGTTGAAGAACATGTTGGTCAGTAATTAGCATACATGTGATATGTACCAGCGGTACGCCAAATGTACCATTTTATCGACCTCATTCACGGTGTACCGGCGGTACACCAAAATTCACGGAATATGAAAATTTGTACAGTTTTTTAAATTTCTCGCTAAATGCCGCCATTTTCCTCTCATTCTCGCTGTGTTTGACACGTGACCTACCGATACTTGTGTAGTGTACACAAACCGTTGCGTGTGAAGGTGTGAACTGCCAATTGGGATAATCATCCGTATCAAAATGCTCTTTTAGGTAGCTTTGTTTTTAAAGGGGTATTTAATTATAACTGTTTTAAAATATTTCGTAACTTGATCGAAAAACTTTTAGCCAACTTTAGAAATATACATGAATCTGAGCCAGCTTTCCGTACATAATGTATACGATGAATAAATGTGTTTATTATCATGTTTGCGCTGAAGTAAAGGATTTTTTATGTGCAGAAATTTATGTAAGGTTGCATTTGCTGCTGTTATTTACATTGCTGGTGTATATATCAGTAATACATTCATGAACAAGATGTAAATTGGAGACATCGACTCACACGTTGTACTATATAAAGTTGGTGAACAAACTATCATCTATACTTGCTCAATTCATATGATTCGTGAAAAAATTGTGATTATAAAACACAATATGAAATTTTAAATCATAGAAAACTTTATTAAAACATTTAAAATAAGGCATTTTCAACAAGGTGCCTTATCAAAAGAATTTAAGCGATATTTTGTACCGTTTTTTGATGGGCAGTGTACAGTTTTTTCACCCAAATTCCAGTTTTGTGTACAGTTTTGTGGTCTTCAACTTATCACATGTATGAATTAGTTTCATTTCATACTCTTTAATGTGGTGAAAAGACAATACCTATAATTGCATTATTATAACAGGAAGTGTATAAATAAAATTACAACAGGTGCCCTTGTTGATGTGGCTGAGGGTGCTCTCATTTTTAGCTCACCTGAGCTGATGAAAGCTCAAGCGAGCTTTTCTGATCACATTTTGTCTGTCGTCTGTCTGTCTGTAAACTTTTCACATTTTCAACATCTTCTCAAAAACTACTTGGCCAATTTCAACCAAACTTGGCACAAAGCACCATTAGGCAAAGGGATTCAAAGTTGTGAAAATAAAGGATTACGCCCTTTTCAAAAGGGAGATAATTAGGAATTATTAAAAGATTTTGAGAAATTTTCAAAAAATCTTCTTCTCAAGAACCATTTGGCCAGGAAAGCTGTGTGGAAGCATCCTCAGGTAGTGTAGATTCAAAGTTGTGAAAATCATGACCCCCTGGGGTAGGGTGGAGCCACAATGGGGGGGGGGGGTCAAAATTTTACATAGGAATATATAGAGTAAATCTTTAAAAATCTTCTTCTCAGAAACTAATCAGTCAGGAAAGCTGAAACTTGTGTCAAAGCATCCTCAGGTAGTGTAGATTCAAAGTTGTGAAAATCATGACCCCTGGGGGTAGGATGTGGCCACAATGGGGGGTCAAATTTTTATATAGGAATATATAGAGTAAATCTTTAAAAATCTTCTTCTCAGAAACTAATCAGCCAGGTGATTCTTCAAAATTGTTTAGACTTTGGCCCCTGGACGATTCTTGGGCCTCACAAGGGATTCAGAGTTTGATGTAGGTTTATATCATATATATAAACAATTGTTTAGGATCATTTTGAGAACTGCAATGAACAACATGTGATATTACTATAAAATCATCCTGTTAGAAAAGGGACTAATGATAATAAACATAAGCATATTCAGGGGGGAAAAATTGATTTTTATTTATACAGGATCTACATGTACATGTATTATAATACATTGTCCAGATAGTTTGTATTATGACTCAATTAACCTGATTTTATCATACCTATTGTTCCTCAGGTGAGCGATGTGGCCCATGGGCCTCTTGTTATTATTGTTTTTTTCTTTGTGAAATGTTCAGCCCATCTGATTGAAATCAAATTTTTATTTTGAGTGTTGAGTGACTTTTTATGAAGTTTATTCATAATTTCATGTGGCAAATTTAAAAAAAAAAAAAAAAAGCCTAGTGAAGGTTTGTGTTTCATCATAAAGAAGTGCAGCATGATTTGTTGGAGGATTATTGTGTTTCATCGTTTTGATTTTATTATTTTATTTTTAAGTGTAATTTTTTTGTTACCTGAAAGGATAATTAAAGGGGCAAATTGTTTTCTTCATTTGGATATTTAAAATTATTGTGAAACTGTTTCGCTACTGAAGAAAATTTCTTGTTTAAGAACATTATCAAGACATTAAAAGCAAGATTAGTCATTTTTGGCAAGATTTATTTTACTAAAACCTTTGTTAGAACATATCTTTTTAACAAAGAACCACTCATCTATTGAAATTGTTAGATAGGAAATAATTTTTTAAAACATTATTTTGTTAACCAAACCAATCTCCATCATGGTATAGATCTACTTGTATCCAAATTCATGTCTTGTCAATGACAATGTTAAATGAAACTTTTTGTGGAACTCATTATATTTTTCTGTACTTCAAGGAAATAAACATGTTTCATGGACATGAGATTTTTGTTAGCAAAATTAAATATTTGACATACCACTATTACTATTGTGATCCCCCACCCAACACTGCAATCTTCAAGAAACTAGCTAAAAACCCTAGTGATTGTCATTCATTATGTAAAACATAATATCCTAGTGTTCTTGTAGCACCTGTTGATTGTACATATATATACGTCTATTCTCAATCGGTTTGACCGGTTTAACGTAGCACTATACAGAAATTTGTCTATTGCCAATGACAACGTCATATCTGATTGTCAACGCTGTTTGATTCTGCTATTGGGGACTTCTCTGACTCTTTCCCGGATATTTCTATCTGCAAAGCGTTATCGATTTGATCCAGTATCTGAAAAGAAGCAAACAAATCTTATTAGTTTTGCTTGAACAATATCAAAAACTTGTAAAATGTCTACGTGGATTAGCAGCAATTGGATAATATAGGATAAACAGCAGAATTGTAAATTAAATAAAATGAGTGTTCCAAAAAAAATGACTAAGATTGCTCAAACGTCACGTGACAGGTCAGTCTTCACAAAAAACGAAGCAATTAATTTCAGAAGGGCGTGTAATGCAGTGTCGTTTTGGCTTTGTTTGCCAATTATGACAACTCTTGTGCGCCATACCAGAGTTCTAGATAAATCTGTAAGATCGATTTCATATCCTTATTTCATTGCGGAAGTATCATCGTGTTTCACCGCCCATATATATGATGAGAGGATTATAGGTGGTACTTGAGAACAAAGGCAAATGCTGACGTGTACGGGTTCACCGTTGCATGAAAAAAGGCAGTGCACGTGGATGTCTTTATTTGGGGGGGGGGGGGGGGGGGGGGGGGCAGTTGCCAATGTTTGTGGATAGCTGTTGAATGCGTCAGGAAAACCTTGGAAAGGAAATTCAATACAGATTTATACCGGGCTTGCTCTCCGATGGAATGTTGATCTCGAAATTTATGTACTGCAATGTAGAAAGTCATTGAACGAACGTTCACTTACTTCTGCATTCACCCGCATTTAGGTCAAGAAGTTTTATTGGTTCCAAGACAGTCTTATCATAGTTTACATGCCATGCATAAAACGGCCAAGGTGTCGCTCACCTCTCTCTCTCTCTCTCTCTCTCTCTCTCTCTCTCTCTAGTACAAAATAATTTTGATTAAATTTTTGTAAAGGACAACATGCACTGTGCATTCAAGATGTCTTTGATACTATTTCTTTTCCCATTGCTCAGTGCTCAATAAACATAATGGATAGTTCATGGTTAATAACGTGAATGTATTTAGTTTATTTACACACGCTTCGAAGTGGGAATAATTGGGGGATTTTTTTGGGGGGGGGGGGGGTATAAAAGAACAAGATCTTGCCTCTTTTCCCGCTTCTTGGCGTCTATAATCGGCTGCAATGAATCCTGCAAAGAAAAAAATCTTATTCAATATCGATTACGCAGTGAATTTGCTTGCTTAAATAGCAGGCTTAGAGGACGTCAACTGTATAGAAATGTAAATTCTTTTTAAAAGGGATTTGTTTCTTTCTCTTGAGCTCTGAAATTTTGTTAGGCCTTAAAACTTGGCTCTATTCATACATACATTCTTTTAGATTGTAGCTCTTTTAAAACCAATTGAATGTGTAGAATGGGGGTATACATGTATTTATACCGTCATGTTGAAAATTTTGAATTTACTGGGTGGGTGTAAAGTTGGTGTAAATACAAAACTTACATGACAACTCACTCTTTATAGAATTGTTACATTATTTTTGGACTAACATTTTCAATACAGACAACGGATTCAGTCAGGACAAAAAAAAATATATTGACTAATCCAGATAAAAATATGAGTGCAAGTGAAACAGAAAAAATTCTGAGATAAATACGAGATTTTGAAACAGAAATAGTTTGAAACAGTTTTTAACTGCTGATCTTCCCACTAATGCGCAGTAGTGTTGAAAACGTCATGTCTCCGTCAAATAAACAAGATTTTCCGACGACTTTCGGCGTTTATTGGCGTCCACACTCATTGTTTTATTTTTGTATTCATAACAAGTTTCTGCATTTAAATTATTTTTAGCCCAGATACTCCATATGTAGGTTTAAATAGTAATCTAGACACATGATTTTGAAATTTTTGTGCTGGAGCCAATAAATTCCCGCTCTGCATGGCATGATGGCAGACGACCTCAGTATTTATGATTCCAGTCTAAAGAGACAAAATGTTACTTCCAGTATTTTCCAACCTTTAATATGTGGATCACATAGCTCTTGCGTTGTATCTTAGATGTGTTATTTTACGACTCTTTCTCGAAACAAATTCAAAAAAAATTTTCCCAACGTCCCGCCTCCTTATTTGGAAGGGGGGATGGAGAGTGTTCGAATTAAAATAGGATACTACTAACCTGTACATATAGTTCCCAGCAGTAGAGTCCCAGATATCAGGATATTGGAACCTAGCGTGCCGACCTTGTTTATCATTGCTCTACAACCTATGGTGAGAATTATTCCGAAAAACTAAAAAAGAAAAAAATTGAAGTAGATACACAAAAGTATTTAAAAATAGTCTCAGTGACTAGTTCTTGTAACAAGTAAACCTATCACAAATTTTAATTTTACAGTCACTACATGTTCAGTGTATACATATGATATCTAATCATCGCCTTTCTTTCTTATACCTGCGCAGAAGCATTCAACAAGCCGGAAGACGTTCCTTCCGATTCTGGGTAGGTGATTTCGGCGGCAAATTCAAAACCAACCGGAAGATACCCAGTCATAAAGAAACTGACAAACATACGAATCGAAATCATTCAGTATCATATCTGATAATTCGTTGAGTATTATACCATCATAATATTATATTACCTTTTTACGTTTTGTTTTTTTTTGCATATTGATTTATTTTCAAGTTTTTATTTTGTTCAGTTTAACATGATTTGGTCTTCGCAGATTTAACTGCCAGAATGTTTCATAATATGAAGTACATTACTGAAATTCACATGTTAGTTATATTAAATGTGCCTCGATCTTCCCTTATCTTCACGTTTGTTCTTACCCTAATGCCCCCGCGCATAGAAATACAACCCAGAGCAGACTAAGGTCAAGGGTAAAGGTGAAGGCTACCATTCCCGCCATGGACAGGAAATATATACCTAGCGTGGTGCCCCTGTAAAACGAAAGATTCAAAGTTTAACTAAACAGAGACGGATCATTATATATATCTCTCTTCGTTTTTCACATGGTATATCTTTACTACATTTATATTATTCATCCGTTATCGATACATTTCTCTATTATACGAATAATGAAATTAGGTTGGGTACGGAATGTGACCTACTTATAGGTCCTTGTTCGGTCGAGCCAAATCCCGGCCGCTATAGACCCGCCCACTCCGGCTATGACAATGGTTAGACCAATCTGGCCCGCGCTCTCTTCGTGTCCCTAATAAAAAAAAATATTTAAATGAATGAAAGCCAAAACATAGCAATATTCTTTTATAATAATATGGATAACACAAAATACTTTATTAAAGGATGACAAAACACCCCCCCCCCCCACCTCACAATCCCTCATCTAAAACTCATTGCAATTGGACTTTGCCACGGTCTGTGCACGTGCTACAAATGTCGTCTGTTCAAGGTCACATTCTCTAACAGACAATGGTACAGATAAGAAATCGCGCGAACATTGACCAGCTAATGTCTTATTCAAAACATGACATGTAGCTCGTGGCAATTTAAATTTACCGTTTGTACACAGTTTTTTATTCATCTTACAAACAGAACTCAAGTTCACCATTCTAATGCGGTTTGGATATAAAATTGGTAAATTATTCATTGAATTTCTATTTCCTCATTCATAATGACTGTCTAGGTACATGTATAAAGAATCCAAGACTTATCGAATATAGCAAATCAGGTATGAAATAGTCCTTACATGATATTTGTTTTCTACGAGTTTAAATGGTTAACCCATTCACTGCTCGGAGTTTATTGACTCCTAAATAATACTTTTTTGAATAAACTTTTCTGAACAAAGCATGCATTATACTGTCAAGTCCCATGTTCTCCCTGTCGTCGGACAGCATTAAAACTAAGTCTTTGATTTTATGGTGGCAATTTTGCATTGCAGGCACGTAGCATCGATTTTGAAAGTGGGGGGGGG
>WFKH01011925.1:87345223-87432418 GCA_016163765.1 Magallana hongkongensis
TGTGTGTGTGTGTGTGTGTGTGTGTGTGTGTGTGTGTGTGAAAAAATTAGGTATTTTCTCAATCTTCATCAATATAAACAACATGTTACATTATTCTAAAATAGCTACAGCTGATGACATGCACTACGCAGACATTGCAATATCAATATATTCATAAATATTTAGATATACATCGGATCACAAATTTATCAATTTGATGGAAAATAATAAAGATTTTCAGTAAAGCATTTAAAATGGAGGGACAGTGTATATACAGTGTTAGAAAAATATGTGCCGGTTATGGAGGGGTGAGGGGGTCGTCTCACCTTATACAAAGCGATGTACCGGTATTCGGTACAAGGTTGGAACTTATTCCAAAAAGGCCAAGTCAGCAACCTTTTAATAAACCAGATCGAACCAGATTTCTCCCCTTACATAAATTAAATGACCTTAATTTCTGGCTTAGATGCACATGAAGAGTCACAGGCGGATCATAAAATAAATAGCCATCGTACAATTTATCAAGGTTTATTATTTCCTGTTAACAGTTGTGCATGTAAATATCAGTATATAATTCAAATCGATACTTATGCAATTTATATAGTATGATTAGAAATGGCACATGCAAGCGATCGTATACAGTATAGTTTTTGATTAATAATTATTCTCTTTTGAGAAGAGGACGGACATAGCTACATCCAAGGCATCTTCGCTACATTTTTTGTTGCCAAGGGTTTTCGGTCCACTCCGGAGTGGACGGAAAACCCCGAAAACTCATGGCTAACGAAGATGCATCCAAGGCTACGCCCGTCCTCTTCTCAAAAGAGAACAGATGAATAATATTTAAATCATTCATCTATAGTGTATATTTCTTAAGCGAGTAACTATTGCTATACTCACGGAAAATAGCCATGTTAGACGAAACAGTCCGGATTATAGTACTTTAGTGTGGTAACGCACGTGTAACGTTCAATACACATGTGCATTCGTGTGCTGTACGGTACACCGGTAGGGTCATTTAGTTTACCCCGCCGAATCGTCCTACGCAAACAATATGTGTATTTTAACTTTACAATGTCGAAAAAAATAGCATTAGTTTTGTTTAAAAACACACGTACTTGTAATTTGGAACTCTAGCACTTGGGAAAATTCGGTCAGTGTAACCAAAACCGTAGAGCTTTAAAAATCTTTCTACACCACCACTTTATATTATAATTAACACATTCTGTTGACAAGAACACAATTAACATGTCATCAAATTTCGCCTGTGACGGATTAAAGAGCCCGGAATCATTTATTTCACAAAAAGTCTAGACCCGACCCTATTCACTTAGGATAATTCATATGTTTTACATAAAAAAAAAACCTAGAACAAATTTTAAACCCACATTTTTTTTCGGTAATTGACGCATTAATTTCTCTTAAAACAGACTGAAATGTATACGTGATTTTAAAATCGTGATTGTTCTTTGTTCTTTTGTTCTTACTTGCGACTGATTTAAAAAGTTAGTTAGTTCTTGTAGAGGCATCGAGCTAAAAAAAAATTTTTATATAATTTTTTTTTTAAAATATGCATATATATACTCCTTGAAAATTATATCGAGAAGGACAAGTCCTACACATTAAGTGCAGCTGGCTGTCTTTGAGGAAAACATACTTTTTAAACGGAACAAATGAAATATAACAGTTATTAATCGCTTGAAAAAAAGAAAAAAAACACTATTAAAATTTTTAAAAAAGTATGACATAGGTTTTCCCCAACGTTTCGAATAAGGAATAAGGAATCTTTGTTTGAGTATTATGAGGTGATCATGTACGGAGTAATCAAATCAATTAAACCCGAAGGGCTTTATGATAGATTTAATCACGCCTGGCCGTATTTGATCACCTCATATTATTCAAAGAATGATTCCTTATTACTTATATTTATATATACGATTAAACATTAAAATAGTAATTCATGAAATGTATGGACTATACATTACAAAATCGATTCTTAGTGTTATCACAAAGACAATGGAAAATGTAAATATTTATAGTCGAATAAAAACAGATGCAGTAACCAGTGACCAAATTATATAATGTGAACTTTAATACAAGTTAGACTTTGTACCTTGCGCGTGTGTGCTATTTTTTCTAAATTGTTATAATTAAAAAAACCCAATTAATTAACTTTAGTTACGTAGTCGGTACGAGAAATAACTATTTCGAAGCGTTTAACTTTATTTTCCCTTTGATATGTACCAGAACTAGAGAAAGCTTACACAGATTGCCCTGTAAAGAAATGGTTAATTAACATTTCCTATATTTGATGTATATTTAACCCTAAATTATTGGAAATCGAAACTGTGAATTTTATCAAACGTTTACTTAAATTTTCATTATCTATGCATATGATAAAGCATTTGAAGGAGGTTGCGAATGAATTCGAGTTTGTATGTACTTACGGAAAATAGCCATGCTGTACCATCCAAACTAAACGCCAAAACACTACACCGTTGTTCAGATGTTTCATTTGTTTGTGTACGGTAGTCCAGAGGGATCATTTTTACAACCTTTGCCAAGAAGCAATGTTAATTCATTACACGTGTAGCAAATATCGTTTTTTCTGTTGTAAAGCGAATTTTGCATCGAACCCCCCCCCCCCCCCCCCCGCCAACCCCAAAAACCCCCCGCCCCCCCCCCCCCCTCCAAAAAAAACCCCCAAAACAAAACAAAATTTAAAAAACTATGGATGCTGCATATATGTATGTATAGAGTTAGAGGTTGGGATGATGACGTAACTATTGGGGGTCTCATAGATGTGTAACAGGGGTTCCATAGAGGTGTTGACTATATAGAGATCCGTATAGAGGACTTTTATCATCGATATTTATAGTATAGAGGACTTTATCATCGATATTTATAGAATAGAGGACTTTTATCATCGATATTTATAGTATTAAGGTTCTTATATAGAGGTGCTGACTGTACAAAATAGCGAACATGCGCAGAACAAGATCCTTATAGAGAAAAGAGGTCCGTTTTCATCAATATTTTAAGAAAAGAGATCTGACTCTATAAAATAGCGAGAATGCGCAGAAAAAAGAGTATTGTCTTAAATATTTTTAAAAAATGATCATATTTCATTATGGATTGCTAAAGCGTACAGTACAAATGGAAAATTATAGCATGGAGTGCATTTAAAAAAGATGAGAAAAACCAAAAAACATGGATATTGAATCAAAGTCGTTGGTTCGACAATAAGAAAGCCTGTATAAAAGATTTTAAAGAAGTAACCCAAAAAGGTTACGATTTCGCCGACAGCTGGGGAACTGAAGAAATTTTATTAAAACGTAGAGTTTTGTCCCAGTGAGCGCCTGATATGAAACAAGGTACAAAACAGACAAAGTTTTCAATGAAAAAAGTTTGACAATAATGTTCACACTCTGTTAGTTCCAAACGAAGATAGGAAAGGTGAATGGATAAATTATGCCATCGATAGAGCTCATTTTAGGAGAAGAGTTCAACAGACAGATATTGTTACCGATATTGAATAAGATAATAAAGTTATCAAAAGGCAAATGAACTTAGACGATGTACTGTTTGTTTTGGGTTTTTTTTTTAATTAGTGAAACTTTTTGACTGTTAAATCTGACGCGCATTATTTGATAGAATATGAAGTCTACTTTGACCCATATTTTAAATGTACTTGCACATTTATAGAAACGGATATTTTTAGAGTTGGTCTCCCTATAGATGTACATGTTTGACAATGGGGGGGGGGGGGGGGGGTATCCGAGCATTTTATAGCAGCTGTTTACATTTTCAAGAGGTTATAGTTTACTAGTGTGTATATGCGGGGGAAAAAAATAAAAAAAGTTTTCATTAATACTGAAATGAAGCACATGATTAACATGAAAAAAACAACAGTAATTTCAAAAATATATTTAAAACTCGATAATTTAAATATTCATGAGTTTAAATATATCGTTACTCCTTTAAAACAAGAAGAAACGAAATGGTACTTATTCGAAGCTTACCTATTGTTGACCACGATATCCCTCAATTCAGAGGGAGATGCAGAAATTACAAGGACTCTTTCCCCTCTGGGACGATGCAATTTATTAATGGACGGCACTTATACATGTTTTCATAGGAATAAAAAGCTATTTAAGAAGTGAAGGAGTAAGAAGATAAAAAGTGGGTATAGACTATTTTTTAAAAATATTACCAGTTGTTTTAACAGTCACCAAATCTTTCAAAAAGATGTTTCTCTGTTACATTGATCTGAAAGTTAACCTTTTACTTTAATAAATTAAAAAATAATAATAATAATAATAATAATAACTATTTTAAAAATTTACATTAACAACAATTATGTTACGGATAAAAAGTTTGCTAAAATCGATTTATAAAAAAGTTTTTGGAGGTTTTACGATAATGTGACGGTGTAATAGGTGCTTAGATTTTTTTTGGTTAAGATTTAAAATATATAAAAGATGTAGCAAGAATTCATACTTTAGTGTATTTTATGTCCCGTGATTGTTCCTCCTCCAAAAGGGCCGGAAATTCTGCGTAGGCCAGACAGATCAAGATTTCCGTTGTATTGGCAGCAAACTTGACTTCGAGTCAAACGTTTCCTTGACTAACCAGGTTTATATACTCTTCGCCCTGGTCGCTAGGGGCCAAGCTAAAGGCGTATATGGTATATCCTTTGCCGAACTGACTTCTTGTAATTTCCAATCCTTCATCTTTGTTCCATTTTTCTGCTGCTTCAAATAAATTGCTTCAAATAAGAGTGTAACGTAATTTTGATTGGTTCCTACGTCGATTTTCACAGGGCGGGCGGGGATGCTTTCTCCGTTCACGTAAAGTGCAATCTCTACTACCAGGTTCTGGAAGTTGAATGGATTCTCGTTGCAGCTTTGGTTGGTAAGGTGTTGGACCAAACGTTCTGCCAAATAAACGAACCAGATCCTTGAGTACAGGTGCTCATTTTAACTTCAGTTCTAGTGAGGGGGTATATAGCCGCCTTGTCTTTCAAGATTTCAGCATGGTTGATCAAAACTCCGCTGTCCACCCTAATCATGCATGCTTTGAAGGACACGTCCAGTAACTGCAACTTGTAGCTAGGAGAGGCTTCTTTGCTTATCAAGACAAAGGCGGCGGGATTTCTAAACAGTTTCAAGTGCAAATCCACTCCATTGATCAAGTATTTATCAAATCTAAATATGTCCTCGTACAATGGACCTTCCAAATCGAATATTTGGCTTTTTTTGAGTGAATGCATAGCGGTTGTTAAGACCCCCGTTGTTGCCTCCGCATGCGTCCGGATTGTCCATGTCGTCGTCGTCTGGATAGTAAAGCTGGGACTGTAACTGAGATTGAGAGACATCATCTCCGCTCGAAAGAAGTAGTTTGAGGTAGGCTTTCCAAGCATAGTAACTAGTGTTGAGGGACACAAGTTTTCCGTTCATGTAAGTGTCTATCTGAGACCACATGGTTTGAAGTGGCAAATTAATGATCCCCGTTTTTTCCTGTGCTGCCAAGGGCTACCGTCTGTTTTAACAATCTTACATTTTACGTATAGACGGCTTTGTCTAAGGTCGATATACTCGTTACCCTGTCCAGACACCGATATCTCGATCGGAGCGTCCTCCGTATCGAAGGATCTTACGGGTCTGCATTCATTGAAATAGATTTTGTCTACTGCGACTTGATTAGGTGGAACGGTAAATAAAGCCAATTCTGATGAAAGTCCGATGTCTGTAATTTTGTCACTTAAAAACTTAGGACCATTCTTATTTATGTTTGATTTTTTCTCGCCTTGGTCAAATATACTTTCCCCTGAATCTAGCTTCCTTTTCAGTCCTTTTCGTGGTGTATTCTTTTTTGAGTGTTGGTTTGGATTTGACGGTACATTGTCTTATCTGTGCTTTAATGTCTTCTCTGGTCCGTGAGGAATATTTTCTTTGATGGCTTCTTTTATTTCCGCTTTGACTCTCTCTTCTACGGTCGCCATAGCATAGGTGTCACTTGTTTTCCCACTACTTGATCTGTAGACTCCTTAGAAGACATGTGTAGGTTGACCAAAATAATGTAAGGTTTTTTGAAAAACATACCTCCTATTCCCCCTCCTGTCTGTTTGCCTCTGTATTTATCAGGTCGAAAATGTCCATCAAGCATCTTTTGATAAAATGTTTTCCACACACGTGGGTCTGATACGTAGGTTGAACCCATCATTGTATTTCAAACAAGCGTTTTTTTTCAAGAGTATGGTATTAAACGGTAGTTGTACCTTTCAAATATGAAGCGGGTTGATTATTGACGTCCTTTGTATACACTCTCACGTCTTGTAATTCACCCAACCGCAAAGGTACTTCATTTGGGTAATTATAAATGATGTTTCCCGATTGTTTCCCTCACTATAGAATCCTGACATAAATTACTACAAGCATACAATTCTGGTTGAGTGGATGTTGTGGACAAATTAAATTCCAAAAGTGAAACTGTCCAGTGTCCCTGTAGGTACAATGGTTTGGGTAAATGAACTAGAAAGTCGGAAGGAGTGTTACCGATATAAATATTCTAACGATCTCAGAACCAATCTGATGCTCATTTTGGAGATAATGACATACAAAGCAACTTTTCTACATTTTGCATGTCGGATTTTTTTTATCCAAGAGTTGGCTATTGGTGTCAGACACCAGGATCTCTACCGTTCCTTTTCTTTTTTGTTCTTTTAGAATCTTATCGATTTTCCAGATAGAATTGTCACTTGTGTGAACTTTCTGAAGTTCCTGAGAGTAAAGAGTACCAGTTATAGGTTCGAATTCTTCAGCAATGTCTTTTAATTTGTAGACGGGTAAACCTTGACTATGGTATCTCTGACTAACCTTAAAAATTTCCCCCGTCCATTTTTGGTCGTATTCTCTTTGAAACATTCGGCGCAAATGAGATATTCTCACTTTATCATTCAACTTAAATTTAAATGGCTTCTTTTTTCTGCTTTTCTAGAGTTGTTGTTGTTGGTTTTGGGTGTTTTTGTTTTGTTTTTTTTTGGACACGACACCATCTCTTTTGTTTCTTTCTAAATAAGCACTGTAACGAACTTCCTCTTCGTTCTCCTTAGTCACAGCTGCAGGTGCAATTCCTCCTAAGGGACGGGAAGGAGTACTATTGATGTTGTCAGTAACAAATTGCAGCTTACTCAAAAATTCGTAAGATTGATTATGAGTACACATGCGATGTAAAATAACCTGTTTTCTAAATTTTGAATGCTTCTTTCTGCAAAGTTACTTTTCGTTTCATTTTTCGTAAAAATTTGATGTACCCTTCTTTTTTTAAAAAATGCGGACATCCATCGATTTTTAAATTCACTTCATTTTTCGGTTCTCAATACTTTTCATCCGGCAGCAAAAATTGATTCTACAGCTTCTATAACGTTCGACGCCGTTTTTCGTTTCAAAGGAGCTGTAAATATATATCTGGAAAATATGCTTTGCAAGACAAAAACATACTGAACGCCTTCATTTTCCTTAGATATGTTTCGCTCGTCTTGTAAATCACCATCCCATGTGGTGTCTACAGAATCAGTTAAAATGTGACGTCTGGGAAACTTTCTCTCTCTGAACTCTCTTTCGAAGTGAATACGGTTCTAGATCCGACAAAAAAATCTTGAATTCCTTTTAATCCAATTTCATGTTTCCCTTCTCTTTTTTTACAATTTGATACAATTTGTAAGGACCTGTGAACGACGCAACATGTTTGACGTTGGTCCATATATTTTCCAAGTATCATCGTTGTTCTCCGGTCAATACCATTTTGATCAATGAGGTTAAGAAATTTAAAAGGTGTCTTTTTAACACTCACTTCTTTCTTATAACTTAATGAAATTTTTAAAAAGATAATAATTAAAGATAAATTTATTTTAAAAAATAAATACTATAATATACAGTAAACATGTGAATAAAAAATGTTAAAAAATAGTTTTGTGCATCATTCAATAAAAAAATCCCTTTTTTACATAATAACATTGATCCGCATACAAAAACAATATTTAAACTTAATATAGTTAAATAAAGTAAGTTATTAAACACTTGAAGTGTTTTTGAACACAATGATTATCTGTTCTTTCATATTCTAATAGCCCATCCAGCTTCAGTTTTAAACATTGCAAAAAGCCCATTTGATTCTGATGACTTTCGCAATCCTCGCAGAAATCAACCTCTTTTAGTAGATCTCAAATCATTTCAATATATATAAATTCCCACTTCTCGAACGTAATAGAGGATCCAGACACGGGACTGACGGTGGGGTGGTGCCACCCTCCCGGGTGTCCTTGGTGGGACTGGTTGCGGTGGTGGTGGTGCCATCCTCCCGGCTACCTTGGTGGGATTGGTGGTGGCGGCGGGGGTGGTGGCACCCTCCTGGGTCTCCTTGGCGGAAACAATAACATTGACCCGCTTACAATATCAAATTTAATATAGTTAAAGTGTTTTTGAACGCAATGATAATCTGTTTTTTCACATTCTGATAGCTCATCCAGCCCTTGAGATTTCATCGTAAACATTTCAAAAAGCGTATTTGATTCTGGTGACTTTCAGAATCCTCGCAGAAATCAACGTCTTTTAGTAGATCTTAAATCTTTTCAACATCAGTTAAAAAATTTATTTTTTCACAAATTCTCACTTCTCGATCGTAACAGAGGTTTTTTTCTGGTTGTGATTATATGATCTTCCCCAGGTGGCATCCATCATTTCCTAATGTTGACCAGAGGCAATTAATTTGTTGTCGATAGAAATGTAATAATTTTCCCCGAATGTTTCTTGTATGAGACAGGCATTTTGGCATTGTACTATTCTACGGCGCTGTCTGTGCCCTACTTGTTCCAAGTGATCTTTTTTTCATTTATCTTAATCTCTTAGCTTTTTCTTATAAAATAAAGTGTTATGTCTTCTTTCTCTTCATACACCCGTAAGTGCATTTTGGTATCGCCAAGAAACTTTAACACACCGAGTATCATTTTTTTGGCCGTTACCTTCTTGAGGAATAGGAACCTCTTTTGTCGACTCTTTTGTAGCATTTAGACGTTTTCAGCAGAATTCTTGTCTTCGTTTCGGTCTTAGTTAATGAACAAACTTTTCTTTTTCTACTCCGTTCCCCAGGAGTCTTCACGTCTTAAGATTTCCAGTGTATTATCGGGTTAATAACCTTAATAAAATCCCCTAATATACTTTATTGGAAAATCATTTTTAATATATTCTTTCACCCTCGTTGTGCAATATTTACTTTCACCGTGTTAAACAATATTTTGTTTTTGAAAAAAATAATTGGCAAAAATGATTTGATTTCAAGCAATTATTACGGGATATAAGTATGGCGTCCTGAATGTCGATTCAATACAGACTCACTCAGTGAATTTGGTTAATCAAAATTTTCCCGAGAGCTATACTGCTTTACAGTCACTTGTGAACATGTACTGATTACCATAAAGCAGCTACTTAGTTTTGTAAAATTACTGTGAATACAGTATATCTTTTATAAGATTTTATAATTAAAACTCTACCAGTTCATATACGATCAAATTAGTCTGACCCGTTCTATAATTTTAGAAATCCAATTTCGAAGAAAAAATATAATTATAAAAACATTAACATACTAGTATCCCCTTTTTATTTCTTCAAAATCTAATTTTTGACAACATTTTGTTCTTTAATTAATAATTATAAAACTTCTTTTTTAAACAGTTTTAGATTGTTCTATTATTTAACATGCACTTGCACAACAAAGTCATTTTGATATTTAAAAAAAATATATAGATACATACATTTTTCCGCGAAAAATTACCAAATTTCTTTGCAAGTCGTTTAATTCTAACTAATTCAGGAATATAAAATCCACTATCAAAATTCTTAGAATCCAGAAGCAATGGAGTTACATGGGGCCTCACGGCGGTCTCCAAACCCCATGCCGCTCATAATATGCGCACCCCCATCAGAAATATTTTGATCCGTTTCATTTCTATAGAAAAGAGTATGTATTCAACTTACAATTTCCAGTTTAAATTACATGTCAAATTATTTTAGAGAAATAAGATATTAGGCATTTCTTTTTGTAGTAAAAGTTAACCCTTATCGTATAATACCATGGGGATTATACATGTATTACAGAAACTAGTGCATTCGTCACGAAGAATTTTGACCCGGGTTGAAAATTGACCCGAGGTCATTTTTCAACGTTGAAAATTGAGACCAAAGGTGTTGAATAAAGTCCCTAGTCCGTTGAAAATTGACCCGCACCGTGGAATTTTGGTCATGAAACCAGTTCTAAATTCAATAGCAAATAAACACATATTAATGAATTGATATTTTTATCTTTGATTTATTCAATCAAAAAATTACAGTTTATTCATATCTATTCTTTAGATTATTAGTTTTAAAGCATGTCATCAGAGATAAGAAAAAAAATTCAAGTTCTTTAAAAATGACCCCGGGTATAAATTTCACGGCTTTTGGTGTCAATTTTCAACGTTGAAAAAGCACCCCCGGATCAATATTGAACGTTGAAAAATGACCCCCGGCACCGATTTTTTACATACATGTACCTCTTCTTGTTTGGTCCAATTTCAATCATACCTCAATATCTTTTTCTTAAACTAATATTTTCGATCCAAAGAATATAGTATCGTTCATTAAAAGCCTATTATAACAGTTTAACTGAATATTATATTTTGGTCTATTCCGGCGATTACGGCATGCCTTTTCTTGCAGCAAGCATTTGCCATATAAAGTCTTGTCAAAATTCAACAAACTTGTAGACTTTAAATTTGTCGATTTGTAACATGTCAGATGTGCTATATGTTCAAAGTTAAGTTCAACTAACAAAAACAATCAGGCTGCAAGATGTGCATCATACGAAGGAACGTAATTAACAGAGTCAAATCTCAAAGTGTTTATGCCCGAGTTATATAGGTTACACGATCTGAATTGCACACATTCATATTCAGGCTCACAAACCAACACGATTGCATATTCGGATTGGTCTGGATTTTTGAACACGATTACCCTCCATAATAGATATATTTGTAAAAGAAGTACAGATTTTAAAATTTTAAATCTTGGAATTCAGAAAAGAGATTTTTAAAAAAAACGAACAAATTAAAATTTAGTACACAAATAATTTTCCATTAATATTGCTTTTTATGTATTTAACTTTTTAATGTGTTTGATAAATAACAGTCTAATTTTTCTTCGCTATCGCTGTATAGATGTACATAAAGGAGGCTACGTGTAGGTGGTCAACAAATTAACCTCCAGATCTGCCTTAAACTTTTAGACATTTTTGATCTTTTTGGCCATAAACTATCATTTAGTAAAGAAAAATCCAAATATTTTAGCTTTAAAATTCAAACATTTTTCTATATCTCTATACAGAGCTCTTTGTCTAAAGGAGGTAAATATAGCCTAAAAATGGCCACGACCATCCAGCCCTCTTAACTGATAAAACGACGGTGAACTGGAAAAACAAACCTGTGATAACTGACGACCCATTGGCCTCTCCAGATGGACAGCTCGTCCTGTGCTGATCTACCTGTAGCTGGATGACGCTTAATGTGGTCACACCTGTCTCCGGAGAGCTATCTGACGGAACGTACCTGCCACGCCTCATCTTTGATTTCATGTTGTCTCAAAGACACAAATGACCCGTATATCTAGCTATGGGGACTTGGTTCTCGGGTCGTTCATCTCTGTACCAGAGAGGGGTAACGGAAAAACGCAAAGGATGCGAACCTTTATTCAGGTCAGACAGTATCTTGACTTTCGAAGAATCTATATATTTTTCAGATATGATTCAAGAGTAAAATAAACAGGCTGCCAACACGGACTGATTGTGATGCATTATGGTACTCTTATCTTCTACCAGGTTGATTAGCTGTAGATGTGTACCTAGACCTCTGAAATTGTCATCTAGTTAACGGATAGCTGATTGTTAACCCCTTCGTTACACAGGCACCTGACGTTACATATTTTTCTCATAATAAAGAATATACCCTCTACCTATGTATTATTAAGTAGAGGGTATATTTTTTATTGTGAGAAAAATATGTAACGTCAGGTGCCTGTGCTTCGGTAGCCTTCCTGGACGGGGCATATTTAAGAGTAGAAAGGCATGAAAGATAAGGTCATGGTTAAAGCTACAACGACCTTTACCTCCAGCGTATAAGAATGTTATGTTTCAAAGAGTAAATTTAGATGTCTGATGGTCCATAATTTCTGGACTATCAGACATCACATATATATTTGTGTTTATTGTTTACGGTACTTAAACTCGAATTATGTAAATAAATGTTGTTGAATTATGTATACATGCTGTTAAATTATGTAAATACATGATATTCAGACATCTGAATTCCAAAAATGCATTACCATCATCGTGAAAACAAATCGTCCAATATTTGTCTGACTTGCAATCATGTCAGTGAAATTGCAAAATAATTTCGTCGCCAAAACTGTGGTTTACATATAGTACTTTATCCTGACGGCAGTGGCTGATTTAACTTTTATCACATGGCTAGGTAGTCGCGGCAGTTTTTAGACTAAATTCTATGTAGATCTTATGGTTGATTTTATTGACAAACTAGACATTCTAGCCCTATTAGTACCAAGTTAAATTTTATTATTCATAGCTACAAAAAAAAAAAAAACTAAAATAAAAAATTTTCCCTTCTCTAATGTGTATCAAAATTTTAATCATTGAAGATATATAGATTAGATTAAAGAGTTCAGACCCCTCTGAGCCCTTAATATAAAGGGCTAGCCCCTTTTTCGTGATGCCAATTTGAAATGAAATTTAAGCTCTTGGCCTTTCACACAAATTTTGTTTAGGACTAGGCTTTAAGGTCAGACGCGACCTATCTTCAATTATTTTCTATTTTTTTTCCTATCTCCGCAATGTGAAGATTTCCACTGCGAAATTCTATATAATTATATTTTAATGTTGTATGATATTTTTCTTTTGGGATATATAGTTTCAATTGAAAATATATACCATGACTTCATTAATAAGCATTCAATTGCATTTTGCATGCTATTAAAAGAACAATTCAAAATATTTTAACTCCCAAAAATAGCCTGATAATGCACCCTGAAATTTTGGGCAGAAATAATCTGTCATGGAAAATTATCAAAAACTGAGGAACGTCGCGTGTATCCCTAAGTCATAATATAAGTACTTATAATATAGAAAGCACAGTTAACAAAACAAACGTTGAAAATACCTGACCGTGTATTGAATTGTACCGCTCTTTCCATATCTTATTCAGTCTTTTTGGACCATCCAGAAGCCTTTTCAGTTATTGGGATTTTATATTCAAATGATAAAGATTACAACGTTTATTGTTACTTTGAGGCACTGTATGATTAATTCAATATATACATGTATATTTAAATGTAAGTGAATTGTACTTGTATTTGCTTCGAATTAGACTACTATAGGATCATATTTTTTTTATCGTCGAAAACAAAATACATTGTAGCTTATGAGCACGTTTGTGTCGACACTATTTGAGAAAATTATGCATTTAACAAAAAAAATTTAAAGTGTGTTATATAAATTCGAAACAAAATTACATGTAGCACACTTTAAATTTTTTTTTCGAAGTTCGTTGATTTGGTTCCAATTTAAAGTGCGTTGAGAAAAAAATTCAAAGTGCGTAATTTTTTTTTTAAAATGCACTGTAACACACGTTAACAATCGACTAACTTTTTTACCGAGGTAAAATGAATCCTTGGCCGGGAAACAATCAAATTTGAGCGTACAATAGCAGCCAATGGTAGAATATTTTGTTAAGTGGAATTAGTTTCTTTATAAACAATTCACTCAAAATATACTAATCTGATGAAGAAAATTATTATTTTTTCAGAAAGAGAAAAGGGGGGGGGGGGGGGGAAGTGAATATGCTCCGGCTGCAAACAGGTTATGTAATATGACTTGCCTCCTCAGAATCTTCCTCTTGACCTCTGACCTGTGTAGGTATTTCCTGCCGAGTTGTTTTGGCATGTGTGTGGTGCAGAAAACAGACAGTGTATACAAAGAAATCTTGACGAACCAACATGGTGAGTAGACAGATTCAGCCATCTTTATATCGCCGGGATTTTCTTAGAGAATATATTAATTGAAATTGTATCGGTAAAGATATTGTAATAATTTTACGTATAATAGCACTATAATACTAATATATAAATACGTCCCTGGTTATATAGCTCTTTTTCATAAAGAAATGTGTTTTGTTCGGGTGAATGTTATAATAAACTATATAGTATTCATATAAGATATTCAGAGAAAATGTTACTGTTAATTTTCTTTCTTTCTTTCTTTTTATTCGTTTTTGATGTATTATATCTATAATAACGTATTCTGGAATTGATAATACGATCTCTGTGTTATCACTTGATCAATGGTGGCGTTTACCGGAAGATGATTGGAACCATCCTTAGTAATATATACCCCCTGCGTCACTTCTCATCAACAACTCATGCATTTCATTATTCTTGTAATATAACATTGATATTAATGGCCATGTAGAAAATTTGTTTATAATCATACATGTACATGAAATTTTCTACAAAATAATTGAATAAGTTTTGTTCAACTTCACTTTTGTTTGAGATTAAAACTAAATTTTCTTTTCATATGTAATTTCCCATACTGTTTTTTTTTTAATTCTAGAAACTATTTACCGATGATAATTAAGTACCGATTTTAACGTCAAGTGCTTTCACCAAATGTTTGTAAAACGAGCGTTGAATTCGAATGTCAACGGTTTTTAAAATAATTCAACTTTTGAATATTTATAATATGCAACGAATTTTAAAATTTTATATGTTGATATTAAATACAAATGAATTTATTTCTCTATAATAATATATCACTCTTACAGGAGAAGTTTAGCTTGATTTTGGGCGCGATTTTGTGCGTGCTCCTGGGGGTGGAGTCCTCTGCTCAGTGGAGGGTGACGGACTTCCCTCACCCCGTGTACCAGGCCAAACAGTGCGGCCGCAAGGAGGCGTCATGGATCTGTGACCCCAATGGCATCATCTCTACAGAGGACGGTAAGAAGGGGGGAGGGTCGCCATCAGGGATCGCTATGCATGAAATACTACATAGTATTTTTTTTATTGCGATCATGATACTAAAATGTAATTATTACGATATTAAACATTGTTAAAATGAATTTTTAAAACGTTGCATGACATAGACAAGTAGAATTTGCAATGAATCTTTGATTTAAACGATATTTTTCTCAGATTCAAAATTTTTCTATAACGATTTACAAGACAATAGACTAAATATAGAATATTCATGTCTATGATTTATGCAAATATCTTTGTCGCATGCACGAATCTAGAGGGGGTGGGGATGGGATCCGGAAAATTCAACTTAATTAAATTCACATATATAGTAGTAATATTATCGAAAATCAGCCTCGGACTCCCAGGCAAACAATACTATAACAGAGACAACCCCCACCCCTCCCTCCGGGAAGAAGGTCCTGGATCCACGCATGCTATGGTGACATAAAAATTATAACTGCATGCCGTTGTTTCTGTATTCTTTGATAAAGCTGATGCTATACAGCAAACTGTCAAAGAAACATACGACTCGACCCAGTGCCCGTGCCAAGAATGTGCAGCCAACAATCAGGGTTACGTCATAATGGTAGCCATTATGCCCCGGATGTACAGAATTGTCAAGTGAGTGATTTGCACTCACACTTTACAGTAATAGTACATTGACTACATAATGTCAAATACCCACAAACAGTTAACCAGAGTATTAGAAGAATTTTAAGTGGCATCAATGTACATAAACTGACTGATTTGATTCATTTTAAAGTAACGTTCTGTCCTTTTGAGTGTAAAAAAATTACGTTGGAATATAATTTTCAAAGTTTAGGACTTTATAAATTAATTTTATTTAAGTCTAAAACAGAAAGATAATAGAGACATAAATGTGTATCCATATGTGTTTTATATGAATCCTAATTTTCTCATTCAAATTGAACACCGATCTGTACACGTGTTTCAGTCGGTCCGCCAATGTCCAGGACGTGCTGTATGATGCACGTGTGTACTCCTATTACCTCAGTCAGTTCTGGAACGTGACCACGTGTGACACCAACACCTTACTGCTGTACTCCAAAGATGACGACATTGTGAGTACCCCGCCCACTACGTCATCAAACGAAACAATTAGCATATTATCTTCGTAATGATCCTAGAATAGATAAAATCTTATCTGATTTGTATAACAAGAAGCTCATCATCGCATTAAAAAGCAGGCGATGATGACACGAGTGAGATACGAGTGGAACCATTTACAACACGTTAACTTTCCCTTCATGAGAGATTTAATTATAAACATTGCCTTTTCTTTTAGTAAATACAGTTTTGAAAGAGGGAATAAGAAATCCCAGAGATTTATAATTCTTTATAGAAACTAGTGTTCATAGTGTACACTGTTACTTCTGATTGTAAGCGTTTCTGACACATTCATCCCGTTCCAGACTTACATCATGACGTGGAGGAATGCCCGCCGGCTGTTGGACGACACCAGGGTTCGAACCATCACCCTCAATAACCGCCATTATTTCGACGATCCCTCCGACCAGGAGATGATAGGAAAGGGTCTCAGGAACATGGTGCAAAATATCAGGTATACACGCGGACACACTGGTTTATAGATGTGATAGATAGCAATACGTTTATTGGGGTGGTTTGATTTTGCATCAATTTCCGGTTTAGCGCCACCTATATCTATTGATTCATCAGTGAATGATAAGTCAACTCTACTTTTCACACTTCATCTATTTGTTTCGGTTGTTTTAATTGTTTGTACATATCTTTATATTTACAGTGAAGTTTTTAAGGAGAAAGCTCCTCGGCGAGTAAGCAGCAAAAAGTAACTACATGTTCTAACAACTAATCAATCTAGTTCATATGTTGAAAAGCTGTTCTCTGTGTAAATTCAATTCTTGATAGTTCAATCAATGTGGATGTAAATTGTGATATCTTGTGTTATGGCTATCGTAAATAAATGTATGGAGTTATATATAATTTAATTGATTTTATGGTTTCACATATCTTAGTATTATTCTTAAAAATTTTCAGTTTTCAAAACCTCATATATATGTGATCGTTTGATATTTTTGTTGTTGGTTTACAAATATATATTGGTAATTATAATATAATGTCATCATTTTCATTCTTACACGATTCATATTTTGAATAAAAGATACCTGTCCTGATATTTAAAATATTCGAAGTTACTGTGCATATGGATATTTCATTTTTAAGCTGAAGAAAAAGAAAAATGTCCTGGTGGTGGTTAATTATGTCTCATTTTCATTCTTACAATGTATTATTCATGTACTACTCCTGTCCCAAGATATCCTCGATTCACATTTTGCTTAATTACTCGACATTTATAAATACCTCAGGGTTCAAATGATGTGCATTCAAAAGTATGAAAAATTTCCAAGCTTTTTTCGTTGAAACGCCCCCTTTAGCTTAACAGGTTTCAATACACGGCTAAAAAATGTGATGTCTACAGGGATTTTGTATTGCAGCAGACCCGGATGATAACGTTGAAAAATTGTGCGAGGTATTCCGAGTGACTTCCGAATGGAAAAATCTCCGTAAGAAATTTGTTTTCGTTCCTGTGAATATTTCCGAGTAAAGAAAGATAAGTGTCAATGAAGATATCTTAGGAACTATCCCTTTCATCAATTTTAATTGCACTTCTTACAAAAGTTTGTATTTTCATTAAAAATAGTTAAAATGTGCGGCATAAATATCTTGGGACAGACTATAGTATCTCAAATTGCAAAATCAAAAAATCTTCCATCCTGCAAACGACGATTTTCCGTGCATACCACTCTGGATATAGTGGCCGGTCCCGATTTGGAGTTTTGGGTGTGTTCGAACGAAAACGTCATCTCCAGCGTTAACATGAGTAACCACAATACCTGTCGCCTCGCCCTCAACTCCGTTAACAGTATGAAGATAAACTGAACCAATGTCTTCTCTGTTCACTATCAACTGAATGCTATGGTCATGGTTTCCTCCAATCCGGAAAGTCCAAGTCAAAACGTATACTCCCGATTCTGGTACAATGAACACACCAGTATTAGGGTTGTAGGCATTTCCAATGTTAGTTTTGACGACGTCAAAAACCAACACGTGTTCTGTACTTGGAGAATATAGTATTGACGACATGTACGCGTAAAATGCAACGCCATTGTGAGAGGTGGATGGAGGTAATGTAGGTGTAAGGAGTCGCTCTACAAAATTTAATTTAATCAGAATTGAAAACGTAAGAACGGAAGAGTATTACTTTCTATTGATATAATTTTTAATTAACTATGCCGTACGTACATGTACGAGATAATTGCATCTCCTTATAACTAGATAATATGTCGTATATACGAGATAATACGCCGTACAAACGACATAATGCAAGTCGTATGTACGAAATGATAATGAGTGGTAACGAGACACTTCAGCGTAATTACGAGACACTGAGTCGTTATTACGAGATACTGAGTTGTAAGTACGAAATTGCTACGCGCAAGTCGTAAGTACCAAATAATGTGTTATACGAATGAGATAGTAAAACTAAACCATATGAAGACAGCTTAAAAACAAATTCGATTTTGTCTCACTCTGAATTCTGTTGACGTCCCGATTCCGGTTTTCTGATTTCTCTTTATCCATACTATAGTTGGCATCAGAAAGATTTCTCAGTTCCTGTGGAACTTCCAACATCGCTGTTTGTATCTTCTTCAGTCTTGATAGACGGGTGTTTAGAGAAGTTACATATTTCTTGATATTCATATTGTTTCTCTTCAACGTTGTTAAAACTCGGTTGTACTTCGCTTCAACTAGCTCCAATTTAGATATGCGACTATTTAAATTCTCTATTTCAATAAGATAGTTTTCCTTCCATAGCTCCATTTGATTCCGACTATTAAGAAGTTCTTGTTCAAGGCGATCGTTGTGTTGCTTCTGAACATGAACAAGATCCTTCAACTCGTTCACCGTGTTTTGGAGAGTCTCTATTTGTTTTTGCACATTTTTGTTACCGTTAAATGATTTAGCGCTCGTCCAAAATGGCAGAACAAGTAACACGAAAACTTGAAACATTTCTTCTTGACTGTTGTCTTTTTTATCAGTTACTAGTATTAAGGAAAAGACAGATTGATACTAGTACAGGGAAGACTATTGAATGGCAGAGGTCTTATCACTGTCCCACACATGATTAAGTAGGTAGAGTTGGTTATAGGAAAGACGGTTATGTTCTTTTTCCTGTTTTATCTAACAACTCAGCCCTAGCCTGACAAGACATTTCCATTTTTGTTTCCAAACAGTTTGATAATTTACATGAAACAAAATTCATAGCACTGTTTCCATAATAGGAGGGGCAAACTGCAACCTTTTTTTTTGGCTTATTATAATGTTGCCCCCCCCCCTGTCATAATCGATGCTACATGCTTGCTTTAACCACTGGGCTACGTTACTGATCAAACATTTCACTTGCTTATAAATAATTGTTTCACAATACAATAAGATACTCAAGACGTAAGAATAAAAACATGTAGAGGTAAAAACGGATTGTGTTTGACACCAGTTGAAAAACGTGTTTTCTTGCAAAAAAAAAGATCTTGAAATAATTTAAAGAGTTCCGTGTGTTATTATAACTGCCATAATAATAACTATAATTGGAAGGTTAGTTGTCCATACTAGACATTACTAGGACACTTAAAGAACATGTTTTCTACCTCATGTATCATCAACCATTTGATTTTATGTTTAAACATTGAAATGTTCAACTAAGAAACCCTTTCACCTGTAGTTGGTATGTCAACATTCCATCAAAGACCATCAATAAATACAGATATACAAAAAAGTTGTATATGACTATTGGGCTACTAATTAAAGACCTTCTAATTAACATATTTATTGACAACAAAGAGCAAGAGTACAGACTAAATTCATATCTTTATCATATGTCAAGATTTATCTAAATGACTTAAATCTAGTCGTTTAAAGTTTGTTTGCTGTTCAAACCACTTCGCCACAGTTAACACCTCTTTGTCGTGGAAGTTTGGTCCGATGAACTGAAGACCAATGGGAAGTCCCGATTGTGAAAGTGAGGCTGGAACAGTGATTGCAGGAACACCTACAAACAATGAAGGTCAAACATCAAGAGGGGTGCACCAATGAAATAAATGCAAATCTATGAAATTAAGGTCAGACGACACGTTCCTCAAGCATCTTTTTTTGTATCTCCTCTTAATAAAGAGTTCCAATAAAAATAATCCGGGTTTTGCATCCCTTTCTGTGCTCTTCTACGATTGGAGAAAAAATTTGTACTTTGTTTATGTAAAAAGTCGCAGTAAAAATGGAAAAAGTTATATACAATTCAGGAACGTGTCGTCTGACCTTAATTTTGTAAGCTAATCGTCCACTTGTCTCTCAAAATTAACTTTAATTTGCAAATGAATGTTTTAACATGAAAAGATTACTGCCCCTTTTAGCAATTGCAACTTTCTTAGTGCACAAAGTCCTATTAAGAATGAAAATAGAAAACATAGAATCTTTTCAGTTCAGGCTGACAATTCATGATACCAACTGTTGTTGTACAGGTTTCTTGGGGTACTGTAAATTCCTAATTAAAAGCGAGGAATTATTATCTGCGTAAAATGTTGAGAAGCACATCTCACAGATTTAAAAATCTCGCTTTTATTATTCGGACGCATGTAAACTATTAGAAATTATGATACGGCGTTCACAATTTAATATTCAAACGATTTGATGAAAAACAGTTGAATCACGGAATTAAGTACTCGCGCAAAATAAGGAATCTACACTATCTAAAACATAAAATTGTCAATCCAGAAAAAAACAGGAATCTATTTGCTATCTTCATATGCCTTGATGAAAATTAACTTAAAGATATCAGACTCATTCTACACACATCAGATTCCTACATGTGACCCCCTTAAAGACACACACCTGCCAAGTTGATTGGTTGAGTGAACACATCCTGTTCCTCGGCCCGGGTACGGTTGTCGACCTCAGTGAACCAGCTGTAGGTCGGGGCCTCGGTAAGGGTGGTGGGGGTCAGGAGGATGTCCACCCCACCCCCAAACACCTGCCGGAAGTCCTCAGCTATCAGTCTCCGTACCTTCTGAGCTTTTATGAAAAAGTTATCATAGTTCCTGCAATACGAAATATTTACATTTTCCAGTGTCTTTGTCTGTGGTAACACTACATATTGATTTTGTACTATAAAGTCCAATAAATTCAAATGACGTATTGTTGGGGCGCCAGCTGGGTTTGCATACTTGATATTTTAATTTTTAATCGTACAATTGCTGAAAATTATATAAATATAAGTAATAAGGAATCATTCTTTGAATATTATGAGGTGATAATTTCGGTCGGGACGTGATCAAATCTATCATAAAGCCCTTTGGGCTTTATTGGATTTGATCACGCCCCGACCGAAATTATCACCTCATAATACTCAAAGAATGATTCCTTATTCCTAAAATAAATACACTGTAGTATGCCAAATGATTTTTTTAATTGTTAGAAAAGTAACAGTAGTGAAGATAATCTATATTAAGCACTTTTTTGTATACCAGTACATATCATGAAACTATATTAAAATCAACAATAACTGGTTTATCAAAAAGTTTTTTTTTAAAGAAAATAAGTCAATCCATACACAGAAAGCTATGCCTTTTAGTGAATGATACCAAACTTATTCTCTTTTAACTTTCTTCACCTTTTCAGTAAAAAGAAGTTTCCTGCCAGAATTCTGCCTCTGACTACGTCATTTAATCCTTCATGCCTAGTGGCAGCATACAGTTCTTCGGTGGAGTCCTCGTTATTTGCTCGATGACCTGTAGATATGAAACAACTTTGTAATACAGATAACGCAAATTAATAGTGCAGGTTAAAATCTCAAAAAGCCCTCCCTCACCTTCAGTGACTTGGAATGATTGAGATATTCTGTGATAAAAAAATCCCTATTTATAAACCTTAGGTCCAATTAAACATACATCATGAAGAAGGGTTAGCACAGCATCTTTCATTTACCAGTACAATAATAATAATATTCTATCTCATCATGTATAATGTGTAAAGGTTTCTATAGCCTCCTTCACTTACCATACTCTATTCCATTATGTGTATTTGATTATCTCCTTCACTAACCGTATTTTATTCCATTATCATGTGTATTTGATTACCTCTTTTACTTACCATATTCTATCCCATCGTATCGAGACATGTTGGAGGCTACCTCAGCACAACAGAGGACGCTGTAACAGATGATGGAGAACTGTGTGTGGGGGAGGGATACCTCACTGACCTTGGCCCCCGCCCGCTCAAACAGGTCAGCAGCCCGCCTCCACCCCTCCAGTACACAGGGTGACATCCCCGGGGCATGGTACTCCTGGAATGTATATACACTTTACATATACCTGTACCAGTGATATGTGTGTATTGTGACAAAATTAATATATACAGTGTAATTGTTATACTGTAGATACCAGTAATAAAGATTAAGTTCAAACAGATCCACAAAAAACACAGAAATATATGCAACTGTGTACTTGTACCTGTATATGTATTTTGTGTGTGCAATAGGAAATCAGCAATGTAATGAGAGTTGGTTCTCTTTATACAAAACTAGATTTGATTTTAAATGCATTACAATTTTTTGTTTGAAATTACCTTCTTTTAGAGAAATAAAAGCTATGATATAACACATGATGGAATATATTGCTCCTGTATATTTTGTATCATATGATGTGAGAGAACTAAATGACAATATATGTACCTTGGGAATTCCTATGTGAAGTTGTTTTACACTTATATCGTCAGGTAGGGTGAATGTTTCCATGGAGTCAGTCACTGTGGTAGAATCTCTGGTGTCATGTCCAGCCACTGCATCTATCAATACAGGTAAATATTACGGTAATACAGGTACACACAGGTACATGTAGGTACCGTACACATAGGTAAATCCAGGTACACACAGGTACACACAAATACATGGATATACATGTATAGAGGTACAAATGTACTGATTGTCAATCTCCTGATACAGGTACAAACAGGTAGACAATATAATGATTATGGTCTACTACAAGTGTACATACAGGTACATTTACAATGAATCCTGTCCTGATACAGAATCTAACAATACACGTATATTGAAAAAGTTAATCTGAATAATCTAACAGATAATCTGATTCCAGTCCCCCACAAAACCCTTCACAGCCTGTAAGCTGAGTCGAACAGCTGGTTTCCATCAGATTACATAGTTTTTGTACAAGTTGATGGATGTACTGCTATCTCACACTGAAAATGTTTGCTTGTATGTTGCTATTTCTAGAAAGAGTTTGTAATTGTTCTCTGAGATTACATCAACGCTTACAATGTGAAAGAGAGTTGAATTCCACTTACTAAACAGTAGACTTGCATCATCTACACTTTTGGCAAATATTCCAGGCACATCAAGGGAGTTAACTAGAGGAATGAGGCCATGCCTGGACAACCGTCCGTAGGTGGACTTGAACCCCACCACCCCACAATATGCCGCAGGGTTGCGAGTGGATCCACCAGTGTCTGACCCAAAGGCCCTACAGGAAAAATAAACAACTGATTTCTCCTTAAGAGGTTACAAAAGGTTGCTGCAATGTCAAAAAAATTTAATAAATCAAAACAAAAACAAGACTCAAACTTGGTTAACAAAGAATTCTGAACACTGTATTTTGCTTGTAACTCGACTAAAGGCATTCAATTTTTGATAAAGCATTAGAAATGCTAAATTTAACCATTCTAGAAATTAAAATTAAAATTTAAAAATTTTAAGCTCAAATTGTGTCTATATCCCTTTAACATGGTTTTATAAAAATATCTCAAATATTTGAAATAAGAAATAAATCACCTTTAGTTAATAAACATTCTACTTTATCTTTGATACAGGAAAGACTCAAAGAGATTAATATCTGCAAGGTATGAAAAATCACAATAATACCATATCATTACCCAAAACAGGCCCCTGTTGCCACAGCAACAGCACTGCCCCCTGAGCTTCCTCCTGCGATGTGCCAGTCATTGGTCTCATCTTGTTTTCCAAGTGACTGAGAAAATTTGTAGTTCCATGGATTCCTCACAGGTCCAAAAATACTGTCTGTGCTTCCTGCCCTGTGATTAAATGTAATACATGTGCATGTATATAACACTTGTACATGTAATTACACCATGTAAGATAAAATATCAAAAAAAAAATTCATATATATGCAAATATAAAAAAAAAATTACATATAGACATGTATGTACATTTAGCAAATGAACAAAAATTTACTTAATTATTAGGTAAGTACTACAAAATATACTAAATACATGGATATTTCACATGTGAATATTTGTACAGTGGTATACATATATATTACCGAGCGCAGCGAGAGGTGGGCAAAGCCCGCCTCGCAAAGCGAGGCTTAATGGTAACACGTATATATAAGAAAATCAGTGAAAAATAGAAGTTGAATCAGGGGTACTAAGGGCTGAAAAATTTTCTTCCAGCTATGGGCGCCACCATATTGGCCGCCATTTTGTTAGAAAAAGTTAACTCATTCATTAAATGAGTGGCGCTTTTCTAGGTTTATTGTCCATTGGCTCTATAAATAACTTTCCAAGTTTTCAATGGAAAGTAAATTTAATTAAAATAATTGACTAAGCAAACCAGATAAGTTTCAACAGTGCTTTAATCAGGAGATAAGACTAGTTTCACGTATGTCTTATCAAATTATTAGATGGAAAATAAAAACATTAACATCAAGGAGTCAATCTTTTAGATGCTGAATAAAGTATAAATAGAAAATTTATGAAATGGATAAACATTGAAAGAAGAAATAAAAATTCTCGGAATCACGTACTTTTCTTCGGCTATTTCCGAAGACTTAACTTTTACGTTTTACGCATGAAACATGACGTCATAATGTAGACTGAGCACGCAACGTTTAGTTTAACTTTGGCTTATGATTTGAGTAGGCGGATCCTACTGTCTGCGTTTCGAACCATAAAAATCTGCGCTCGGCCCAACGGTCACACCGTTTACATATTATTATAACAGTAACTTGATCCAAAGGGTTGGATCACGTCGATTTGCCAGGCGCGGATCATCAGATCAAATGAGACGCGAAGCGCCGAGTTTGATCTGATGATCCGCGCCTGGCAACAAGTGATACGGAATCGCCTGGCAACAAGTGATACGGAATCGGAAAACCACAGTGTGGTGATCCGGAAAATTGGATCAAACTCTGTAAAATTGACAGTATCAAGAAGGGAAAATTGATGTGTATATAATAAATTTTGATAATTTAAAAAATATGTAAATGCCATAACAGATATAATCTACATAAACAAAATATTTTTAACACTTCTTGCAGAAATTGAGTTTTCTATACTATATTTATTTACCCCATGGCAAACTCATCCATGTTGGTTTTGCCAATGATGACCCCTCCAGCATCCTGAAGTTTCTGAACCACAGTGGCTGTGTATGGTGGAACATAGTTGTTTAGAATATGAGAGGCACAAGTTGTTTTGATATCTTTGGTACAAAAATTGTCTTTGATAGCAAATGGGATTCCACCAAATTTTCTCCATTCATTGTGACGTCCTGAAACTAAACCCTTTTCAAAATTAGTCATCAAAATACTGACAGTTAATATAAATTGTGTCAGTCACAATCATCAGGAGCAACTTTTCTTTTCTGATTAATTATGTGTATTGGTGGTGCTTAACTGATCAGAAATCTATGTAATACTAAGATAAGATAAAGAAAATACATGCTATTTATCAGTATGTCGAGGAGTACCAGGCATTTAATATGTAATTACAATGCTCTTTTTTTTAAATTTAGATATTTATATAACAGATTTCATAATCTCATAATAAAATGATCATTATTGAGAGAGAGAGAGAGAGAGAGAGAGAGAGAGAGAGAGAGAGAGAGAAATGCTTGACAATAAATACGGTAGGTTCTTCCAGTCTTATTTACCATACTCGGACCACAGTCTAGCTGAATGCACTGCCTCTCTTTGGGACTGAGAAAAGTTGTCTGTCACTATAAAGTTCAGCTCCTGTACCCGCTTAGCTCTTGTAATACACTTCTCACATAATTCAGCGGCCGACAACGAACCGTCTTTCAGCTTACTAATAGCCTGGAAAAAAAATCATTAAAATAAATAGAAATAACACTGACTTTTTTGTTTATATCTTTATTCAGCAAAATCTTACTTCTAGAAATACATCACCCATTTAAGAGATAATTCGAAATGAACAGAGAAAATTCGCATTCAATGGTTACATATGAACAAATGTCAAAGAGCGCCTTGTTTAAATATATTTTCGATTTCAAATAATTTACTCTGTCGTTATCAATAATTAATTATCTACTAAAGAATAAAATATGATGTAAAATGCTATAAAACAACGAACTTACTTCTCGTAAAGTCAGAGAAAGCATGACATCCGGATGTATCTACGCATGCTTCCTGGGGAGTTGTTATTTTTTTATTTTTTTTTTATTTTTTTATTTTTTTTTTTTTGAAAATGTTGGGGGATAATCTGTAAAATATGTTAAAATAAGATAGAGAAAAAAATCAAATATATAATTTTATAATTACATCAAGGAATCCATTTCTTATATTACATATGATTGTGTTGTGAATGATATACATCTACAAAATAACATGTCAGTTGTACTACATTAATTTTTTCTTATTTAGAATAAGCTAGCAGCTGGAACTGTTCTACGCTGAATAGGCCCTCATTTTCCGTTGAGCTTGGCTTCTTATCTCAAAAATTTTTAAAAAAATCCCGGATCGCTGAGATGATAATCATTTACATGCAAATATATTTCCTGTTAATATCCAATGAAAAAATACAAATCTATGCCTTAATTGAACCATCTGAAATTTAGGTATGATTTTAAGATTCATTGCTTAGGCGTAAACGCACTAGTTATACAGACAAATGAATTTTCATTTTAAAATGAATTTTAAAAAAAATATTACTATAATCATATATAATTAATTAATTATAATAAAAATATGTTGTAAGACATCTATGACTTGGCTTGTTGCCTTTACTTTTATGATATGGAGGATTGTCATCATAACGTCAAACCAAGAAAAAAATATAAAAAAATATAAAATGTACCTATGTAATCATAATAGAAATAGTTTATAGATTATAATGGCTAACGTTAAATGTGCTAATTTCTCTTGCAACAGAAAGTTAAATTTCTTTATTTTTACATATGGGAAATTGAATTTTGAAGGAGCTGCCCCCCCCCCCCCCTCCGCTTTTTTTGTTTGGAAGCATGTAAAAAAAGTCATAGGGAGATTAACAAAATTAATATTTAAATAGAAATAGAAGTATTAGGTACTTCGCTACTCGTCAGTAGCTTGTTAAAATTTGATTTATTTTCTAAGAAAAATACAGGGAAAAGCGTATGTACATGTACAGTCATCAATGATACATTTCCGTCAGTGATATCAAAGTCATAGTATCGCCTCTTCATCTCTCATCTATCTCAAACTTCCTTGTACGTGTTGATGAAATCTATATATCTGAGAGAGAGAGAGAGAGAGAGAGAGAGAGAGAGAGAGTAGTACATATTGTACATCAAACATTTACGCTTTTAGAAGTTTTGTATACACATACATGTAGGCAAAGGAGTTTTGCTTCGAGTTTTACAAACACTAAGGTTCATTCATCAAAATACTCGCATAATTGTACTATGTTATATATTTCGAAAAATATTCATGTTTTTTCCCTTTCTTATAAAAAATTACCCTTTAACAAAAGCACGTATGTCTCTTTTTTACGTTTATTTTCACCCCTATACAATTTCACCCGAAAGAAAAGAATGCCATGATTTGATACCACTTGAAGCGGCTATATCATAGATCTATAACCATAGCAGAATGGCGTGTCCTTTCACCTATAGAAATATCATAAAGTGTAAGCAGCATGCAACATAAAATTGTTTGTTCATTACACGGCGACCTATAAATTTACATGTATTGTTGAAGTGGTGTGAATCAGAGGAACTGCTATACATCCTTTATCTCCTGGCCGCTGAGGTTTGTCAATAAGAACCTGTTTATTTACAACCTCATACCGTCCTCCGCAGCGCAGGTTATTTACAATTTACTTAAATTTCGTCAATTTTATATATTGGAGTGATTTACTGGTTTCTTCAACCCAGGACCCCACTATATATTTTATTGTAAAGCCGCACTGCTCCAGTACTACCGTGTATTGATTTGCTGGAGAGAGGTTCTCGTATTTGCTGAGCATATCGGAAATATTCGTGAATTTGCAATATTTTCTACATCATGGCGTCTTCTTTGGATCAGCTGAGGAAACTGACCACTGTAGTTGCTGACACAGGGGATTTTGCAGGTGAGAAACTTTTGGGAGGGTGATACATGGAGTGGAGGGGCGGGCGGCAAAACTGCATGTACATAATTTTCAGGGAGCGTCTTGTCGTAAAGATGAGTTGGATTGAGAAGTTATATTTCTACTGCGTTTATCGTGGATGCTGAATCAAAAGAAAATTAATATATCTCTGAGGTATTTTTTTTTAATGATAAAACAATTCTGCACCCATTATGGTTTTTGATGAAACACTACTTTCTGATACATGCACTTGCTTGGCTGTGAATAACGTGACATTTTTATTATTAAGCCGTCTTCAGACTTGTCACACTCAACATGAGTATAATATGCAATTGTTACTTTGCACTATACATGTGTTGTATCATATAATCAGTTGGGTTTATTTAAAATCACTCAACACATCTACGTGTATCTAGCTACATTTAAGTGTATCATATACATATATGATATATATAGACCATGTAGTTACATATACTATTAATGTGCCAAAGTTCATTGATCTAAAGTAGTGTATAAAAATTCAATTTCTATTGAATTTATAGTATTGGGACATATATTTTTTCATTCACTGAAGATGAGGAGCCAGGAATTTGATGCAAATAAACATGTGCATTTCATTCAATATCTATCATATGTAACACGGAAGTCGTCGGGATTTAAAAGTTACTTGTATGTCATGTAAAAACATGGAAAAATGGAGTGGTTTTTTCCCCAAATACTTTTTCAAATAGATTTAGTGAATACCCCAAAAAAAATTATACATATACAAGTATATTTGTATATACTTGTTTGTAAGGGGGGGGGGGTCAGAATCTAGAACATAATGAATACTCCCTCAAAAATCTAAACATGTGACGTCACAGTTTGGAGAACCTGACTGGAAGGAAAATTTCGGCATTCGTTTTCATCAGTTCTGGGTTTGATTATAAGATATTTAGCATCATGTCGGAGAGTAGTCCTAAGAAACGAGCAATTTCCTCCCTCGACCAGCTGAAAAACATGACTGTCGTGGTAGCCGACACCGGGGATTTTGCCGGTAAATACCTATGCGATTTAGAGAATATTACATATGATGTCGTTTTTACCGGGTTGTATATGCGAATTTGCAGTAAATCGATTTGTTTATCACGTTATATGATATCTGTTGTAAGTACGCGAATGTCATATAGGGTGAAATTTAGTGACACTTGTACTGTGCATATTATGAATGATTGTGCCTGTTTTAAGATCACGGGCGCGGATCCAACGTGTAATTACAACTGTACAGAGTGCGCTTTTATTTAAAATCCTTCAGAAACCTATCTGATGAGATTTGGGGTTTATTTTTTTTTTTCTGTGTTTTTGAGAGAAAATAGACTTAAATTCTTGAAATTCCTTTATTTCCGTGGGTCAATCGTTATCTAAAAATGAAATGATATTTTGGGATGGAGAAATAAAAACATTATAAATATTTGCCATTGCAAGATGTGGTTATTTAAAAGTAGACCTTGTTTCTTACAGCTATGGCCAAATTCAAACCCACAGATGCTACAACCAACCCCTCTCTCATTCTGGCTGCTGCTAACATGGAGTCCTACCAGGGTCTTATTGATGATGCTATCAACTATGCAAAGAAAGTTGGAGGGTAAGGATAAAAAGGCAGATGTTGTGGAGAGAAGTCCTAAATAATGTTTTCCATCCCTTAATGTATATGTGTATTTAATGTCGTTCATTCTGTATTGAAGGTCGATGGATGAACAGGTCACCAATGCCATGGACAAAATCTATGTCAATTTTGGATGCGAAATTCTAAAGATAATTCCTGGGCGTGTTTCAACAGAAGTGGATGCAAGGTATGACCTATAAGATAATAGAAAGCCTAATCAAGATATACTGTAAGTGTATTCATCATTTTGTTTCAACTTTATTTGCATCTTTGATAGCCAAGTGTATGATTGATTTGTTATTATCATCATGATATAACGAATCAGATGCTTTATTTAGTGGCTTGTTAGATTGCTGGTGAAAACTTAATTTACAGAATGAGAATAGATTGACATATTTATTTTCCCTCCCTCCAGGTTGTCCTTTGACAAGGAGGGCTCCATTGTTAGAGCCAGGAAGCTGATAGATCTGTACAAACAGGCAGGAATCTCCAAGGACAGAATTCTCATCAAATTATCATCTACCTGGGAGGGAATAGAGGCTGCCAGGTACACAATCCCCAATATCTGATTAAATGGTTTAATTATTAATTTATCCACCAAAATTTATTCTAGTGAGGTAAAAAAAAACAACATATCTCTCTGATGTATGTACATGGGTGATTTGTTGCAAAGTAAAGTTTTTTTCTGATAATTTATTTCCCTTTTTATCACTTTAATAGCAATTGTATAGTTTGTCCCAAGTTATTGCTTCCATCACTTTTTGATGATTTTAAATAAAAATACACATACCTGTGAAAGAAGTACGGTTGAAATCGATGAAATGTAAAATATCCAAGATATCTTCATTGACAAATTATCCTTTTTCACTCATAAAAGTTCACAGGAACGAAAACAAATTTCTTACGGAGATTTATAATGGGAAATGTTTACATCTTTTCTCAATTCGGAAGTTCTCGGGACACCTCGCACAATTTGTCAACGTTATCATCCGGGCTTATTAATGGCTGATGCAATGCAAAATCCTCATAGACTTTCTATTTTGGGATGTGTATTGAAACCTGAAGCGGAAGAGGGGGCGTTTCAAAACAGATAATCTGGACATTTTTCATATTAGTGGATAGTTTGAGCACAAAGGTATTTATTATTATCGAAATATCAAGCGAAAAATGGTGGAAGCAAAAACTCGGGACAGAGTATAGTTAACATTTCAAGTATACAACACAGCATTCTTTTATCCATGTGCCCTCACATTTTTAAAAAAAATTTTTTTTGGTTTTAGGGTTCTGGAAAGTGAATATGGAATCCACTGTAATATGACATTACTCTTCAATTTCTACCAGGCAAGTTGTCTAGGACTCAATTTATTTTAAGAACAATTACAAGTTCTACAACTCTGTCAATCATGTTGATTTTTATAACATTCCTGTATTTCAGGCAGTCGCATGTGCAGAGGCTGGAGTGACTCTAATCTCTCCATTCGTGGGTAGAATCTTTGACTGGTATGTCAATAACACAGATCAGAAGACCTACAGCATGCTGGAAGACCCTGGTGAGTCAATCAGCCAAACTCGTGTATCATATCAACTTGACTTATAAATCAGAAGAATCTTAAATTATAGATTTCATATATAATAAGTTTGAGAGAGAGATTCAAAAGTCAAAACCTTGTATTACATTAATTTAAAGAACAGTAAAATATGGTTATAGTGAAATCCCAGAGATGAACGATTTTGATTCATTATAACCTTATTGATTACGGTATATATTTCATGAGTATGAGTAAAAATTAAGAAATAAAAATTTGGGAAATAAAACTGACTTCCACGTAAGCATGAATTCGTTATAAGAATATCAAATTTTAGATATTTAATTTTATTATGATAATTCATATGATGAATATGACAGAGAAATTAAGCCCAGTTCATGCTACTATATCACTTTGTATTCCAGGAGTCAAGAGTGTAACCAAGATCTACAATTATTACAAGAAGTTTGGCTACAACACAGTCGTGATGGGGGCTTCCTTCAGAAACACAGACCAGATCCTAGGACTCGCAGGATGCGATCTTCTGACCATCTCGTGAGTCATCATAAAACTCTGTATTATAACTAAAATATTACAAAATTATTTACACATGGTAAAATGACTGTTATTTAAACTTTAAATGACAATTCCAGGGCTGTCACTCCCCTCAAATTTGAACCGAATATCGGACCCATTCCCAATGGCAAAAAGCCACAGATTTTCCCAATTTCAGGATAAAAATTCCCAAATGCATAATTATTTACAACTTGCGAATTGCGCAAGCTGTTTGCTTTTTGGTCAGTAGATTAGCCGTAATTGATTAAAGGCCAGCTGACTTAATTATATCATGAATGATCAAGTATAGGGATGACACTGATGATTATTTTTATTAAAAGGTTCCCACAACTGGACTTAACCCCTGTGGTGACCAAACAAGCAGTCGGTTATATAGCATCTGCACTGCGCGGCATGAGTGGTGCATTTTAAAGTGCTCAGAAATTTACTAACGATCGTTATAAATTATTGTGATCACAGTATTATTGGTTGATATCTTGTAATTAGATAATAAGCCTTCCAAGTAAATGCGTTGGTTATCAGGAAATATTTAGACTTGGTAAACAGATCTTTTGCATTACGGCTGTAATATTACTTATACCCGTAAATACACAAGATGTCAGTAACATATTACACAGAATTTTGCTTATAAGATATTTCATAATACATTTAATCTATTAAATGAAAAATAATAATTCCACATCATATAGATTTGGTTCCCTTTTCCAAATTTGATTTTTATCTTTTTTATTTGCTATTTTTGAAGAAATGTTGTTTTTTTATATATATGCCTGTGGGTTACCCAGATTTTAAAAAAATATTAAACCAACATGTATCAATCATGTGAAAAAAAATGAAGACTTTTTATTTTCCTGACCACTGTAAAATTTCAAATCAAAAATTAAATTTGTAAATCAACATGTATAAACAAAAATGTTAAAAATTGAACTCTTCATATTTCTGAAAATTTTCCATAGGCTATTTTTTTTAGTTTGTCTTCTTTTTACTCTTGGTTAGTTCTGAGAACATCATGTGAGCTGTAAAACTTAAATTTAAGAAGTGGACAACAGATTGTGCTATTAAATACATTTTGATGATATATCAAAGTATCTTAAATTTTCCCAATTTGACAAAAAATGTCGATAATTTTCCCAATGGAGAGGGACCCGGTCCCTGTACCAAAAAGTGCTGTGACAGCCCTGAATTCATGCATTATTTTTCCCATTAAACCATCTAAAGTTCATTGACAAATAAAGAAAAATCAATAAGTATGAAGCTTCTGGAACTAATGCAGCTTGATTACTTATTTGGTTTATTGTTTTTGTTATGTTTATAAATGAAAATTGTTGAATTGTTTTCTGGATGTGATTTTAAACATCACAAATGTTGTTGAAAAATGTTGACTGTTAATTGATATCTTAGATTTTCTTTACTTGGACATCAACTGCAGTTTAAAAAAAAATATGAAAAATGCTGATTAATAATCATAGTTTGATATATACCACTTACTTATCGATCTAAAACCATCTTCATACATGTATACATATATTGTAAAGGTCAATTAATGAAATCTGACATGATGTGACCTGCCCATAAATACCAAATGAATGCAAAATCATGTACTAAAACTTTACGATGTATCTTTTATAGGCCTTCATTGTTAGATAAACTACAACAGTCTAATGAGGAAGTTAAGGCGTACCTGTCCCAGAAACAAGGTGTGTTTTAATTTTATCTTGAATACACAGAGAACAGTATCTGTAAAAAAAATGTTATAACCCTATCTGTGCCAACTGTACATGGATAGAAAATGTTTGCTTGGTGAAAACCTTTGTGAAATTTATGATGATTTTGCAAGACTCCCAAGAATTATCATTCTTGAATAGTTTAAAAATTATAAATGTTTTAAAAAGAGATATGATGATGTCTGTTTTGTTGGAAAAATCTTTGTAGTATAAAATATCATCTCCAATTTTATTTTCATCAAATAAGAAAAATTTAAAGTATTGTGTTGATTGATGAGAAGGGTGTTTTTATCTTGACAGAAAAAGTTTGAATTGTAAGTTTGGCGGGAGTGATATACAAATTCAATTTAAATTGATGTTATTTCAAATTTCTGAAATGAATATATTCATTCTGAATTTCATAAATCGGCCGATCTACTTTTCTTAGAAGAATGTTTAATACACATGTAATGTCATTATAAGAGATGGAATAAATGAAACCTTTTATCACAAAAACTATAAATCAACTCTGCTTTGTAAATTACAGCCCAGAATCTGGACATTGAAGAAGTCACAGTTGATGAAAATAAGTTCCGCTGGGAAATGAATGAAGATGCCATGGCAACAGAAAAATTAGCGGAAGGTATCAGAAAGTTTGGTATAGATGCTGTCAAACTTGAAAAGGTGCTTAGGGAGAAGTTAGTGCAGTAAACAGGGATTGTTTCCAAAGTTATTATTGTTGAACAAGCTAGTTCAGTGAACCAGGGATTGTCTCCAAACTTATTGTTGATTCCTTGATAACCTTGATTGTTGATATACATCTGTCCCTTGATTAATGGAGATCGCAGCATACATATATTTATTATTTCCATATTATCATACTTGAGAAAGAGATGGTTGACTGTCATTTTGTGATTTACAATCTTTGAAAAATTATTGCCAGAATATATTACTAGTTGCCATAAAACATTGACATTTAGTTTTGAATACATTATGCACGAATTTGATTGACAATGAGTTGTAAGGCTTGAATTATGTTGATGTGAATAAAGATATGCAAAAGTTTATTGTGATCAAAAATGAATACAAGATAGCTCTAAATTTGTAAGAGAAAATGAAATTTTAATTTATTATGTTTATGTACATAGATTTATACTTTGATATTAAAATCTAAATATTAATGAGTATCAGGTCCATGGAAAGAGGGTTCTGGTTGAAAAATTGTTATGAAATTCATTTTATTTTTTAGAATTGTATATCTTTATATTTTTCTCAAATTGCAGATAAAAATGATTAAGTGTAAAACGGTGCTGTCATTAAATTGTACCAACTACATGCATTTAGTTTTCTATGTCTGTATATTTTAAAAAGAAAAACTTTTTGTTCCATTTGCCCCCTTATAGCTAGAATACAATGGATAAAACTCTAAATGGGAGTATGGCAGTTATTCCTTTATATGTTAAAAGGTAAATTCTGTTAACTATAGTTTTCAAAAAAAAAAAATTATTTTTTTTTTTGGGGGGGGGGGGGGTACATGTACTAGTACTATTACCACAAATTAACGACTGGATTTGCTGCTCCTTAACACGTAACAACAGCTGCATTTTTTCTACAATTAGAACCATTTAACAAGATCTTGGACTTCCGGTAGGATGTAACTTTCTTTTTCTTGCATCAAACGAAGTTAAAAATGACTCTGCATAGATTGGGTAGTCTTAGAACCGTTTTAACAAGAGCTTGGACTTTGGGCAGTACGTGACGAACTCCAATTTGATGAAGGCGGAGTCTACTCATGGTTAACTGGCCAGTCATTGGCTAAATAAAATAGATATGAATGCATTGAACGCAATGACACTCGTCCGACTTCATCCAGGGCTGTATATTTCGTTGAAACAGCATCAATTTCACACAACAGAGCAGATCTTGGCAAACAACTTTCCGGTTTTGACAGTCTATGAATATTAATGAGCTTCTCTTAGCGAATTAGAGGAAAGGAGGTCAATATTTGAAAGCTTGTTTTGATAAGCAAACTATAGATAGTAACATCCCACCGAAAGTCCAAGCTCTTGTTAAAACGGTTCTAGCTCAAAAGCCAGACAAATCTTGTTGATTTCAAAGAGTCATGGCTGAGTGGCCAACAATGAAATAGACAGACCTACGTCACATTGCTGTTTGACACAAATAACCAAAGTCCAAGCTCCTGTTAGTGTACATGTATAGAACTCTAATGTTAATGAGCCAAAAAAAAAAAAAAAAAAAAAAAATCAAATCAATTCGTTGACTTTACATACGTATTGATCAAGATCAGTAATTTTGCGTTTTGTGAGGTCTAACCAACAGCCGTGTACTTTTACATTTTAAACTTCATCTAGCATCGTTGGTTCATAATTTGTTGTTGAATCGAACATGTAAAGATCAAATCAGTAATTGTATATGTTGACCACTAGTATCACTCACAAGTCACAACATCAATAACTACTAGTATTTCTTCAAAATGTGTGCCTCACCAGATAGATACATGTATTTAATCTCTGCTTTTATTTGTAAAAACTTGAGAAATCTGAGAGAATTTTTCTGAAAGAAATTATTATTCCCATGGGAAATCAAGGATTAGTTATAACAACCTGGCGGAATTTAAGTGTTTCTAATAATAATGATTTATTTTAACGTGTTTTTCACACAAAATAAGCTTGAAATTAAAACCCTAAAGTAAATTTACCTTTTTCTGTAAGAAACTATTGCATTATATATCCGAATGGATTAAATGGTGAATCTTAACAAACACATTTTCCAGTTAAAAATCATTATTAGAAATACAATCATCCTATGGGATGTTATGATGTCATATATTGTGATATGTGGTATATTCATAGAAAACAAAAAGTTTTGGATTCGAAAGTACATTTAATACCAAATTTACCAATCTAATTAAAATTCGACTCGTAAAATCGCTCCTATATACGATATGCTATAGAAGAAATTTTGTATAGCGTATCGTAGAGAACCGATTTAAATTAGATTGATATCGTACAGTTTAACAAAACATGGATAAACATATATTTATAAACTGTACCATAAACTGGAGTTGAAACACCACCTTGTCAGGTAGATGTTTCCCATTATGTGTAAAAAAAAAAAAAAAAAAAAAAAAAAAGAAGAAAAAGGGCTGATTTCTTTCAACACAGGAGGCTTTTTTATTCGGTCGATGTTTGGAATCTTATAAAGCCATTGACTCCAGTCGGTTGGCCATAGGGACAGGAATGCTTTGTTTGCTTTTTCATGGCTTGAATTTCATCACGCAATAACAATAAAAAGTGTTTATTCAATTCAAATCTATAGCACATGTATTACATTTCATTAAAAGTTGAAAAGGTTCTTAAAGGCAAGATAAAGGATATTTTGTTACGATGAACCAACATTTTTTTTCTGTTCTTAAAATTAAATAAAATTTAATGTTTTATTTTTGTCTTATTTATCATAATCGGTTAAAGTTGCAAGCAGAAATATAATTGCACGCTTTTGCAGCAAAATAAGATAAATCATTAAATTTTATCAGCAGAAAGATTTCTCTACAAAGAAATATATAGCAAACCAATTCTGTACTGGACGACAATAATGCAATATAGGTTCAATCGGGGCATATAGCTTTTCTCACGATAATACGACTGACAGAAATTCCATGATATTTTTTGTTATTTAGTGCTCAATTTTAAGGAGGCTGGGTGGTCAACAAATTACCCATCAGATCATCCTTAATGAAAAAAAAATAAAATTTTTAAACAATTATATTAAATCAAGAAAAATTTCAAATATCTTAGATCTAAAATTAGAATACTTTCCGATATAATTGTAATAATAATTAATATAGTCTAAAAATGGCCACGACCACCAAGCGCTCTTTATTACAATTTTACAGTAAAAATTTCCGCCATGAAAATGTAGCTCATAATGTATGAAATAAGCTAAGGACACAATTGCTACTCAGAGTTATCGTTCTTCCTGTAGCGGAACATTTTATGAAAAATCTTCATAACAAATCATAAAAAATTGTTGTTATATTTAATTTCATACCCTCTCGGGCATTTGATGCTGTCTATACTTACGCAAGACAGCACTAAAGACAAAATTTATACTAACGATAGCTACTAGTATACACCAAAGTATAAGGCCAAAGGAAACCACTCAAGCAATTTTTAAGTAGTTCAAAGAATCAAAAAAATATGTTTGTACTGATTTTGTTTTTTTTTTAAGTTAATGGTGATGAGCAATGATTAATTTATGACCATTGAAAGGACACAAAACGGTATCGGACAATGTAAATGAGCACTTTGCGCTGAAAAAGCGCGAATCATTTACAAGGAATGAAGATTCTTAAAAGTCTTTTATTTTTCCATTACAACAATTAAATGGTAAACCAAAACTTAAAAAAATGCAAAACAAAACAGGAGTACATGTTTATGACAACGAGAATATTTTGCATAAATGAACCGTATTACAATAATAATACAAAGGACAGACTGATTTGGAACGAGGATATTTTGCAGATCGACGATAATTCATTTTGTTTTGTTTTAAGGCAACCATGACATGGTAGTTGTATTCAACTGTAAAGAATATAGAGTAAAGGGCACACAGCTAGAGACCTTGCAGACCGCCAGCGGTTTTCTGTCTCTACAACCTTTATAATTTCAACACTGTCCATATTTTTTTTTCAGTAGAAAAGATTAGACTTACAGTAAATGATTTCAAATCAGCTTAGAGACAGAAAAAGTCATAGTCATGAAACACAGACATCAAATAATCCAGAAGACTGTTGCATTCAAAGGATCTTCAGATTATCACACACAAATGGAGACCGGATGTTGGGATTGACTTGTCTCCCTTTAGGCGGAGTTATCTCTCCGCATCGGAACAGAAGCATCTCCAGAGAAGACAGCACAGAATCAGCGTCCCTCCCACGGCGCCCACCCCGATCGCCAGCCCGATGAAGGCGTCACTGGACAGAAACGGCTTGTCTTCCTGGCAATTAGATTAAACAAAAAACAAAATTAAGGTTCCATATATGAAACACCTTGAAATATCAAGTTGGATGAAAGTTCCTTATTTTTAGAATATAATCACCAGTCCTCAAAATTTCAGAAATCTTATTATTTGACATGAAATGCATTTTAAATTTTTTTTTACAATGGCCAAAAAATAATAAATAAATAAATAAAAGTACGACACAAGTCACACAACACGGAGGTACATGTATAAAATCATTGTATCCCTTGTGAGATTCAAATAAGCATTTTCTAACACTCAAGAACAATCTTTTTCACATTTATAAATTCTTTGGTTGATCCTGCACAATTGATTATATTTAAACTGAATATTTCAATATTGTTAGGACTATTTCATTATAAAGCATATTAGAGTCATCCTTTGCCCACATATTTAACAAGAAATTAAGACTCTTTAAAGTACGAGTACTTATTTTAACATAAATGGAAAATAAGTTAAAGTTGATAAGTACATCTGACTTTGAATAAACATTCTGCATTAATTTAAAATATACCCGTATGAGTAATCTTGCAACTACCCTTGTACATGCCATGTTACAACGCACTTTGAAAAATTATGTGCTTTCAACACTTTTTTTTTCAGATTTTAAATTCGGGACCAAATCAACCCATTTTCAAAAAAATTTTCAAAGTGCGTTGCCACAATGCCATATATCTGGAACGTACGAATACTGTGCTGTTGCCAGTATGCAAAATTCATTCAGTTACAATAATGTGACAATTACAGTTACATGTAACAGTGTTACACTTACAAAGAATTGCATGTGTACAGTACTTTTGCAATGTTTTATTACATACATGTTGCAGTAAGAGACAGTGCTCATTTGTATGAATACAATACTGTTTCGGTCAATGTTCGAGTTCTATGTATTATACTAGTACTTCTATTTAAAAGAAAGTTCATGTACAGGACTGGTACACTGTTAGTTAAGGAGCCTGGGTGGTCAACAAATTACCTATCAGTTCTACCTTAATTTTTTTATATTATTTGTTTAGCTATACACTACTATTTAGTAAAGAAAAATTCTATATACTTTAGCTTTTGAATTTTAGTATTTTCCAATATTTTTATACAGAACTCTTCTTTCAAAAGAGATCATTGCAGTTGAAAAAAAAATGGCCAATACCATTCAGCCCTCTTAAGGATTTTAATTTTGCAGCTCGCTCGTTAGCTGGATGGCTTCGAGAAGTTTCACGGTACATATTGCACCACTGTCACGATATGAGATGAGATAATTAATCAATTATACATGAAGTTGGCGTTTCATCTTACTTTCGTTAATGTAGATTGCTGATCGAAATTCCAGATGTAATTATGAAAAATAAATGAAATTAAAAAAAGTTAAAATTAATATGAAAAAATCGAATTTTTTTTCAATGTTATCCATGCTTAACATTGGGAAAACCAGGTTCTGGCTGTCATTTTTACAAAAATTGGTTGAAAAAAAAAAAGAAACTAAAACGCGTCTAAAGTAGGCAAATGGTTTTCTACAGTCATACTGATAAATCAAATACCGATATGATTTAGAACAAGGTATACTTATGAGCATATAATTGCTCGCCACTTAAAATAATAAGTAAAATCAATCATAAATCTTTGTTAAAATTTCCCAAATACTGTAGTATTTGATTAGTTATTAAGGCCAACATCTTTGATGCTTTATCATGACAAAACCTGTGTGAATTTAATTTAACTTAACAAATATTTTATTATGCAAATAAGTACATAATAGGATTGGACATCTGGCTATGCCTATTTTAGTCCTCTCCCCAAGGCCTGTGTGAATGTGTTCATATGTTGTAGTGGAAGAATAAGAAATGAAGTTGAGAAGTTTTTTGCTTTCGTTTTAATATATGCATTAATTATTTTGATAAAGCCACCAGCTACAAAGGACTATTAAGAAAACAGTAGTCTCAGTAACTATTCACGAAAGTTTTTTGGCTTTTTTTTCAGTCAGAAAGAGTAAGGAATGGATGCATCAGAAATATACACGCATATTATATTGTATGTCTAGTCAAAGAGTTGTTAAATATGTATTTTACTTTGCCCAATAATATCTTCTTACATTCTTTAATTTTTACAATTATAGGTACTTTTTTATAATAACATGATGTGCACCATTTTGAAAAAAAAAGTTGAATCTTACCGGTGGAGCTGTGGTTGAAGCGTCTGCTAAAAATAGATAACAGAAATGCTGCGTTTAACAAAAATTAAAAACATTTCAAACTTATCATAAAAATTTATTGAATAAAGAGTTTTGAAAACATATACACACCAATACCAAATGTGGCAATATTGAAAAACGGACAAGCAAAATTTCTGAAGACACTGCAATTGTGCGGAAAATACCCAAGTTTTTAGTCTGTTCATTAATTTTGAGTCTCATAAAGGTTGGATGGCCGTGGCCATTTTTAGACTACCTGTATATATCAAACTCCTGTAGATGAAGAGTTTTGTATAAAGATTTAGGAAATATAAAATGTTAGGAAAATTTTCTTGATTAAATGATAGTTTATGTATCTAAAAGTTTAAGGTAGCTCCGAGGGTTAATTGTAGACCATCCGGCTTCCTTAAGACAATGATCAGACAACACTCGGTCTACTGAACACTGTGACCTCTTTTTTGTAAAACTTTGGAAACGTTGTCAAATTCAACATGGTTCAATATATTATCCACAGTCAAATGTAATTGTAACATTTTTTGCTGGTAATATTCATGCTCAGAACATCTCGGGCCTTTTCGGCAGAGCTCTGTCAGAAAGGCCCGAGAAGTTGCGATTGGCCCTGAACCACTGGCAGGAAATCTCGCCATGTATAGCTTGGAAAGCAATAAAAACAAAGAATGAAAACAATCGAGGGAATTAAGCTACTCTTTTGTTTTATATATAATCTATTAAAAGAAATTAGGTGGGGGTTTTGGGTTTTGGTTTTTTTTTTTTGGTTTTTTTTACACATTTCGTCTTTTTGTGTAGTTTGGTGTTTTTTCCTCGTTTTGTCATCAATTGTATAAATTAAAATAAATAAACCCTAACATTGTATTATTTCTGGTATAAATCACATAAAATACAAATTGCAATGTGATATTTCTGAATTTAGCCATCTATGTCAAGTTATTGTGAAACCAAAGAGGAAACAATCAGTAGATTATTAAACAACCTTGACCACTTTGCAAATCTTCTAAATCTAAGGCCAATTCATGTTAAGGAAAGAATAAGTGTTATTTGACAACCTAAATAAAGTCAAGCAATTACACACCAATTTATCATACTCTTGAAAAATAGTTTCCTTTTGTGGGTATTAATAACCTCCCATTGAGTCATAATAGTAAAAAAAAATGATTAATTGCAGAAGTGATTTCAAACTTCTTTAAATGTTCACGCCGTTGTTTTTTCCTGGTGATAAAGAGTAGCTGATTGCATATATTTTTTGTTGTTGATGTCTTTGCTTCAAATAGATAAGTGGGGGAGAAAGCCGCAGAGCGACCACAAAAAACCGTTGAATAAATCAATATATAACAAAGAAATTGACTTGTCAAGACCATCAATAGTTAATTCTCTGTAAAAAGAAATGTAGCCGTTTTATCAAGAGCAAACCTAAAAATCTACGGCCTGGTTTTTTTCTTCTTCTCCTCACATTGTGTTTTTTCTCTTGTTTCAGCGTCTTGCAAAGAACTTCGCCGGTGGTTTTGATAAATGCATACATATTTTAAAATACAAAAGTGTTTGGTAACAAATAGATGGTTAATTAAACGAATACCCGAGTTCTAAAAACATACATTTTATAATTGTGTAGCCATTACAGAGTTCATAAACAAATAAGAAGTCGACGAAATCAATGAACTGTATAGATTTCTCATCACAAGTCTGTTCTACAAGTCATAAACCGGTATATACATGAATGAAACCATGTCTAAAATCGATTTCAGTCTTATTTTTTGTCAAGTATTACAACAATGAAATTGAACTACGTTATTTATACAAATAATTAATAACTAATTAATTAAATTTCCTACTATATACTATATACTAGTATATTCATAAGTCAACTTGTCCCGTATATATTTTTCTTTCCTCAAGGCCCAATCTGGTTGTTTCTTTACCCTTAACGTGCATTTGATGAGCTTGAACTTAAGTCATAGGTCAAGATGATAGCAAATGTTTGTGTAGCATCCTGGTCACGAGCATCTTAATTATATCTAATTGTTGAGGATTTTTTTTTAAACGATGGTTATTTACTTTTCCGACTTCCGCGTTAACGAAGCATTTTAACCTAGATTTATGGTATGATCACACCAATGTTACCATGAAACAATTGCACTTTCATAACAAACGTGACAAAGCTTGATTAATTCTCCTTGACGGCTCCATCAATTTCCTCGTTATAATCGCTATATTAGTTCATATGTTCTTTTAAAGGTTTTGCATCGCAAAACGCCACACATGGCCAATGATGGATGATCTTCCTTGCTTTGAGGAAGCCTGATTAATTTCTCTAATTAAAGTCTTTTTGTCCATTATATTAAAATGAACTCTGTATCCACAAACATTTTTTTTTTAAATGAATCATAAAAGTACTATAGCTTCCAGTGTATGTGATGAATAATTAAGGTAAGTAAACAAAGGTGCGCTTGAATTGCTTCGCTTATAATGAAGTCGATCGAGAAATAATACATCGACGCTGAAATACGACTCTGCAATCAAGTCGTTTCCTTAACATGTAAAATTTATATGCTCAACGGACGGGCTGCAATTTAACGACCTACCGGTTTTGTGTATCAAAAAAAACAAACATACCAGATTTACTAGTAACCAAACATTTTTAATTGGAGCCCCGGACGCGTGTTCCTAGAAAAGAGAGGACCAGATTCCATCGTTTTGTCCATTATTAATCAGGTATCGTGTGGTGTATTTCAACATCAGCTGTAACGTATCCATTGCACCGTTTTGAAGTTGTATTTGATTCATCAGATAACGCGAAGGCGATTACCAACCGGTGTATTTAGTTTCGGTATTACAACATGTAATTTGTTTTAAAAAATACGATCCTTTTTTTCCACGAATCACAAGTTGCTGAACCGAGTAAACTAAAACTAGAAGACAAAAATGGCCATACAACTCAAGGCCGATGCACAAAGTGTGTAATTGGCAAGGTAGCAAAAGTTCAAAAGATGAATAATATATTACCCCCTGACATCCTATATGATTACAAATATGATTGTTCTGAATCTGCACGATGGGAACAATAGAGACAAAAGAGACAATTTAAATTAAAATGGATGATGGATGACATCTTAATATTGAAAGAGATAAGATTGATAGTATTTTTTTTAATAGAACGCTGAGGTTGGACATACGCTCATGTCAATGGTATTTAAGCCATTCATTTTTTTTAATGAAAAAGTATATTTCTGTTAAACCTGAATTTCGTCCTTCTCCCCATTAATATTTATCATAATTATTATTTACGATAAAATCAAAGTTTAATCTAAGAGGGTCGCATGTCTTTGCAAGTACATGTATTAAAAATATATATTTAACATCGACTGAATTACATGTGTATATCGTTAATACTCTTCATGTGCGGATCCGGATTTTTTTTCCTAGAACAATAATTGTGTTTGCCAGGGGGTCTGAAGCCTATTTTCGTTAAATAATTTACTATGCGAATTTAATAAATTAAAATTTTTCTCGGACCTCCACCTCCCCCTTTAGATCCGCGCATGCTCTTTGATACGTGATACAGAGAAACCCATCATTTTGTGGCCGATATTTTGACCCAAGGGCATGCAATGATATAACTTAATCTTTATCTTTATCTCAACCTAAACTGCATCACATATGGTATTATAGGACACATTTTAACAAATTTTCAAAACATTGGGTGGAATTCTGGTGTGCGTGAAAAATGCTTCTGGATCTTATTGACCAATGAAACAAATTACATATAAATCTAAATAGTAGTAAAGCATTATTACCCATTTGAAAATACTAGCACTGGTGTTCCGAAAATGAGTTGGAAAGCTTTTAAATTTATAACAATTATGTGAAAGGTATATAGCCAACAACACAAAGCTTTACTCTATTCTAGTAGATCATCATACTAAAAAAAATAATTTTGTCGCTTTTTTTCTTGTTCTTTGAAAAACAATGTCAAGAGTTTTGATTTAGAAAATATTCTTAGATTGATAAATCATATTGAACAAAATGGAATTCTCACCCACATTACTGGTGTATCTTTAAAGTTCGCGTATTACCAATCAGTGTGTTCACGTTTCCAATGACAATACCGATATCCCTTGTACTTTAATGAAATAAATATTGAATAGGCAATCTTATTGAAATTGTTCTTTGCATTCATCGGAAGACTGTTAGTAGTTAGTTAGAAATGACACAAAAGTGAACATTTTTAAAGTAACGTCCAGGAAAATAAGTATGGTGTACATACAGGTACATATTAGTTTGTAAGATAGGTAATTCTAAGGTAACTTTGACCCTGCTTTTTTGTGGGGTTTTTTTTTTGGGGGGGGGGGGGGGTTGTTTGTTTGTTTGTTTGGGGTTTTTTTATTTGTTTTGTTATTTTGACAACATGTGATTAATGTGCGATTTGTACTGTAACTTAAAGGATGCGTATAGCGTTTTATGGAGTTTTAATTCTCATGACTTAAACTAATTCTTTTTTCTGTAACCATTTCAAAAAATAGAATAAAAATAAAACAGTAAAAATGTATATATCCGGGTTTACAATAACGCATATTTCTGTATTTTACCTGCTTTTTCTCTGAACAAACTGAATTAGTAACTCTTGAATAGTATTTTAATTAAATTAATTAAAATAAACGTCACTTTTTTCCTATTATGTACTGCTGCAAAGTATTTCAGTTACATTAACAATTAGAGAGGATGGCAATGAGTTAAACCAAATTGTTTTGGTTTTGACAAACTTTAGTGTTAATCGACCTTTTCTTACTCCTCCAGGCGCAACGATGCCTTTATATTAATATCCTTATTTTTCATCGTATGAGAGAGAGAGAGAGAGAGAGAGAGAGAGAGAGAGAGAGAGAGAGAGAGAGAAATCCGAATTCAAAATGCTCAATAGAGTACACATTTTTGAAGTAAAAAAACCACACCAAGAAAGCAATTTGTCATTACAATTAAATTCTGGTTTCCTAGAAGAGGACATACATTAGGATTTTCAGAATAATCATTCATTAAAGAAGTTCAAATGAAGATCATGATCTACAATCTGTTCTCCTTTTGTCGTGCAAATAAATAGGTTTACACATTTATAAATACTGAGCAATTAACTTGATAATTAACGTGTTCCTTACCGGTTAGAGATTGTAGAGACAACAGTAACAACCAAACAGAGAATAAACGGAGGTATGTTTTGGACTCCATTCCGGGGGATCACGGCATAGTTAGGGTAGCTCCGCGCGCTACGGTTCTGTATTGGAGTGAATGTACCAAACCTATCTGCTAGTTGACTAATTAATTCAGGGATATGCAGAACAAATACGGAGCACGTCCCGTGATGTTGAACGGATCGATCGTAACTCGAGGATATCGCCGCCAAACGGTGAATACACGCTGGGATAAAGGAATTAGTTTGCAAAACACCTCGATAGCTTCAGTACCCTATTGCTACCTTAATCGTAAGGTCAGCGTGAATTATCTATATGGGCGAGGTTTATGTCTATACGATATGCCGGTACTTCCCGAAACAGCAAAGAAATCACGTACCCAGTAGAATACAATTATTTTAAAAGATTATGCGATTTTTGTTCTGTAAATGATGTCACTACAAATTAAGACTTAGTACAACTTAGTAAAAAAGCAAAATAGGAAATAGATAAACAGCGACAAATACCAATTAGCAATTCGCAATGTTAACTGCATAATTAAACATAAATATAATACCATTGCCAAGTTATTATTTAAACATGGTGTAACGTGTTCTTGCATATTTTACCCGCTTTTTTCATTTTAATTTCCTCGGTAGTTATATAACGTATACATGTACAAAAAAAATAGCTCGACCCAGTTGCTTAATTTTTGAAAAAATAAATTCACCTTAATGCTTAATCTAAAATGGGGCTATGGTGTCCAGAAAGGGCCGTTTGCAAAAGCGCATTGAGAGAAAAAAAAAAAACAACACGCCGTCATTCTAACAAACGTTCACACAACAATGATTTATTATTAAGGAGCATTGTTCGTCTAAATAATTATTGAACTAGATGATTGAAAATTTAATCAAAAGGAATAAATTTAAAAGATACCGAATTAATACCTTCAAATGATTTCGCACAGTAGAATACTGAATTGATGTCTTTACCTATGGGTATAAAGGTGTTTCAATCGTGTATTGCATGGTCTGATGACGACCAGTCTTGTTGTTTTATTGTTGTTTTGGCTTGTTTGTTTGTTTGTTTGTTTTGTTGTTGAGGGGTTTTTTTCTTTGTTTTTTTGTTGTTGTTTTTTATTTTTGCTTTTTTGTTTGTTGTTTTTTGGGGGTTTTTTTTTGGGGGGGGGGGTTGGGGGGTTGTATTTTTGTTGTTGTTGTTTGTTGGTTTTTTGTTTGTTTGTTTGGTTTTGGTTTTTTTTTGGTTTTCTGATATTATATCCGTATTAAAGGTTTCAAATGCTCAAATGTAGGTTCATATTGATATAAATCTTTTCCGGGTTCTTTTATCTCTCTAATATAAAACAGAACGAGGCTAGTGCCAGCACACAAACAGTCGAGGCAAAGGAACCAGAAAAGCGACACCGTCCTTCAGTAGTGTAGCCTTAATTATATATATCCTTTTAAATTCCAACTTGAAACGTCGATGGAAACAATTCATCTATCATGGAAAATCGTTAGGTTCTGATCTGGAAAGTACTACATATTTGCATTAATTAACGTTGGTGTACCAATAAGGTCAATTCAATCTTTACGTCTTTAAACCACTCCGGACCTTTATCCGACCACCGCATAAAGTACTCCAAATATCGCACTCGGTAGCTTTGGTTTCAATTGTACTGTTATTTATTCATTTGTTCAATACAAAAACCGGTCATTCTTTAAAATACTAAACTTATGAGTGATACTTTAAAACTAATGCATCTATTTAGACATATTGATGCTAAACACCCAACATATCCGTATTCATTTTAATAGGCTTAGCTACACCCTCAATCAATTGGTTTTTTTAAATTCTAATGTTATATTGTGAGAATTTTAATCTTATTGCGTATGTGTAAAAACCATGATTAGAATAAGACACAAAATTTTAATCAACTGCAAAATTCTAAAACTTCTGATAAGAACAATTAAAATGTTCCATGATTTTAAAAAAAAAATGTAGATGTGTATTCAGTGGCCATTGTTTCCATGCCACTTTTTCCATCTTTTTTCTCACCACAAACCTTCTTCTTAATCTTCTTCTTCTAGACCCGCAAAATTTCACTTTTTATGCTATGAATCGAAGCAAATTTCTGTCACTAAGGTTTTCTGTCATTGTTGCTTCCGTTTAATTTAACTCCCATAGTATTAATGGTAGTAGTAGCGGTACTATAGTAGTTTAGTGCCATACTTTGTGAATGACCAAAACCAAGTCAATTATTATTCGCCATAGCGACGGAGACGTTACGATTTATTCACATAAGGAACTTCTTTTACTACTTTGATTTTTCGTTGATGAATAAAATTAATATCTGAATCTTTCGAATTTATAAAAAAAAATTCAGAAATAAAATACATTTATTTCAAATATATGTCTAATTCGGGTATTTTCCATTTACTTTTTAATCATTGTATTTCATGTTTTAGAAAAAAATAGACATTCATTTAAGATGAATATTTGATTTAATCTAAATCGTTTAATGATGTTAACACTGTAAGTTAATGTTCTCATATCACGTAAAACAACAAAAAAAGGGTACAATGTGGAATAAATGAAGCTGTGTGCCAAAGATTTATCGCCATAATGATTTGACTAATTAGATGGTGTATAACACAGAATATTATTGTAATAGAGTGTATAAATCATGATCATGCGCGGATTCAGAAATTTTTTCCAATGGGGGTGGGGGGTCGAAGCAAATTTTTCGTAATTTTACTATGTAAATATAATAATTTTGAATTTTCGGGGGACCCCCCCCCCCCCGACCTCCAGATCCGCGCATGATAACAGAAAAAGTAATGTACGTGTATTGCAGAGGCTGCTCTTGCGTCACGACACACAAATGAGGGAATTATGTTTTCTTATTATCAATAATGAATTTTTGGCCTTTTCATTTATTTACCAATCGGAACTACAAAAGGCTGCATTAATAAAGAATTTCCCATATAGGTTTTTAATTGATATGGATCTAAAACAATTACGTATCCATGTAACAAGGAAGAATCACCGCTTAATCCCGGATTATCTAACTGTTTTTAATCTAGGACTTAATCCCGGATTATCTAACTGTCTTTAATCTAGGACTTAAACTCGGATTTTTCGTTTGAAAAAATTGAGCGGGCATAGTTTTCCTGGTCATATATGAAACGCTTGCATTGCTTCATAGAGATATTAACAGAGACATTAAAGTATAAAGGAATCAATAAATCCATGCCAAAGGTTTACTCTTACACTAAGGTAAAACAATCGATCCATAGGTAGGAAACGCGGGGCAATCAATACACAGCAATCGGACAGACTGAAACAAGGAGCGTACGCATTGTCTAGATCTGTCCAAATCAAAATTTTTTTTTAAAAGGATTTCAAAATATGTCGTATTTGAATTAAAAGTTTAGTCATTGTAATGAAAACTTCTCAGGAAAACACAACATTCTAAAACACAATACAATATGTACTTTTATTTCAGGGGCTATTCTGAATTTCATAATTGTTATTGCTTCAAAAAGCGGAAAAGTTTCTTTTCCGGTGCACTTAATTATACGTTGATATGAATGTTTTTTTTTTTAACTAACAAAAACAGTTTGTCCTAAATCCTGACTCACTGAGAAATATAGATAACAACTCGCCAGTCGAGCCACTAAGTATACATCTCTCTATTTAGTTAACAATTTTTTTCAAATTTTATATTAAGGAGGCTGAATGGGCTACAAATTACCCACCAGGATCTAAAGCTATAAAGATGATATTTTGGGTCATAAAATGTTATTTTTGAAAGAAATAATTCAAATAGTTTTGCTTCAAAATTTGAAGATTTTTCTATATTTTATACAAAGCTCTTCACCTAAAGAAGATTAATATAGCCTAAAAATGGTCACGACCACCCAGCTCTCTTAACAAAAGACAACAAATCTAAAACAAACACAAAACAAACAGCACCAGATACATACATACATTTACAAAAAGACACCCCCCCCACCGAAAAAAATAAAAATAAATAATAGCTGATACATGTATAATTTTCTTCCGTGGCTACATGTTTGTCATTGAGACCTCCAACATAAATGTTTAAACATGATAGCGTGCTACATTTGATCCCATGTTTGACTCCCTTGGCAAAATAGAATGGTCATTCATTCCATTAAAATTTGCTGCAGTCTGATAGCGTCAGTGAAAACAACAGCCCCAGTAATGGGCTTTGAAAATCTGAAAAAAAAAAACTAAAAGGTTCTCAACATATTGGGCGGATATCATCTTTCTTTCCACAGAATAGCTTGCTCTTTGCCCGTGTCCTCAAATTTAGCGGGGGTTCTATACTATAGCAAGTTTGATGTCTGCTAAGCAGGGGTTCTAAAGACATGGATACGTTTACCTTTGACCTAGCGATGACCCCCTGACCTAGAAGTCAATAGACCCCCTTCACGGTAACTGCGATACTGTTGCTCTTTTGCAGGGCAAAATGACATAGTTTGGTGATATATGACGTGACGTCAATTGTTTCATTTACGTCATTTAATTATCTACCTACTAAAACTTCGGCAAAGTATATCAATTTGTCCTGCAAGAGAGCAGTACCGCAGTTATCGTGAAGGGCTCTATAGGGACCATCTACTTCGATTATCAGGAGCAACTTTGCTCCAAGTTTTATATCTGTCAAACAAAGGGTTTTCAAGATATTGTAAACATTCATATAGTACTGAATGAACAATCTACCGGTCGACGTCCATAGAAATTTGACATTTGACCTAGTGACCTCAAAATCGATTGAGGTCATTATCATCTTATCTATGGGGGCACCAGGATACTTTTCAAGCTGTTGATCTCGCATCACTTGACTATCGACCGACCAACACATGCAAAACGCTATGTCCCGTCTTTTTTTCTCAAAGGTTACAATTAAATTTAGATTCTATTTACCTTATCTTGAAAACAAAAATAAGAAATTTAGAGTGGTACACGTATTTGTCGTTCGGATGCGTATCCTTATTTTTTGAAACTTCATCTGAATTCGCTTTTAATTATTTATTTGAGGTATATGATATTTGGACACATAAACAAATAGAGTAATTAGAGTTTAATGCAAAATAAGGATAAACGTAAAATATCTGATATTAAGGTCAAAGGTCAAACACGATATTGATGAAGTCATCTACAAATCTCTATTTTTTTTTTCTTCATTGAAACATAACTTAACAAAAACTGATTTTCTTTAGTGCTGAACATTTTTTTCATCGTCCTAAAACCCATGCTATCCTGACCTATACTTAGTTTAACAATTTTCTTCGGGTTTTTTTTCTTCTTTTAAATATAGTACAATTCCACTAACGTAGCCTCCTAGTCCTACCCTACGATTATTTATGCCTGTCTTTCATTTTGACATCACACCTAACGCGACAATTGTATGCATTGTTCAATCTTTGTGTAGCGATCAATTAGGAGCGGATCAAAGATCTAATTTTAATTAGATTGTGCATTGTTATATTTGGATTTTATAAGGAATTGGTAATATCTGTATTTAAGGCTTTGAAAACACAAACTTGCATTATTTTTTTAAGGTGTGTCAATGTGTAATGCACGGCATTGTTTCGACAATTGTGGTCAGCAGATACAGTTAAACACGGTTATAGCGAAGCGCCAGGGACGAGTCCACGTGCATACATTATTCAGTGAATGCGTGGTTTGATGTTTTGGTTGCCACAAAACAAAAAAATTTAATATCACTGTCACAGTGCTTTAAAAAAGGGTAATATAACTGACATGTCACGTACAAAATCACTTTATTATTACTAAAAATATTTAATTACAGTTGCACTGAAATTAACCAATTCCGTCTCATGTAATCATTAATGCCACCAACGCCAACAAGGAAGAAACTTCCCTTAAAAACATACATGTAATTGTAATTTGCTTGGTTTAGGGACCGTTTATGATTATTGCGATATTGCTCATTTGCAGGAAAATTGATATAGTTTGGTGAGGTATTACGTAACAGCAAATAATAATAAAACGCTATAATTTAATTGCCCAACTACTAAAACTTCGCAAACTCTAAAAAAATAATATATATATTACAACTTTATGAATAGCACAGCTTAATATTAAAACTGAATAAATATTACAATTTTAACAGAGGTTTAAATTAAATATCGCTAGACTGATTTTTCCAGGGGGGGGGGGGGGCGGGGGGGGAGGTTGGGGGGGGGGGGGGGGGGGGGGGGGGGAAGGGGGGGGGGGGGTCCGAGGTAATTTTACTACGTAAATTTATAAAATTTGAAATTTCCAGGGGGTCCTTCCTCCCCCCCTTCCCCCCGATTCGTACATGTTTGTAATGTACACTGTATGTTAGTAAACACTCAAACAATCTTTAAAGAACATACAATAAAAGCAAAATTCGCCCTTTAATTTGAAAAAAAAACTTTTAAATAATACTTTTAAATCTTGATAAGCATTTGTGCAACAATGGTTAAAAATAATACATTCCGTTCTTTATTAAATAGATAAAGTGATGTGCGAAAGTGATGCCATAGTCATGATATCCATGAAGTCTGATCCATACATGGATAAAGTCTACCGATACTGCAAAACTAATCTGAGGGGGTAAAACGAAACGTTGACTTTTTTGTGACTCTTCACCGTGAAATAACCTTGAACAGAAAATTGCAGATAATTCTTGTTTAATCAACACAAAAACATTTGTAATAAATTAATGCATCTGTAAAGCAAACATCCATAAAACCAAGAAGTTCAATCGAACTTTACACTGGGCCGACACAATAAGTGCCGCGAGTTCCTAGATATTGACTGTGTCTTTTAGACAATATGTCCATTTGTAAATGCCAAATCAGTGTCAGTGTCATTAATGATTTATATAGTCTAATGCATTGAAGTTTTGTCATTTAAAGTGAAGTAAATAAATTTAAATGTTAGTCTGGTTCATTTGTTTGGGTTAACTTTCCATAAACTCAAACGTCATAATGATGAATACTACGACCTTCATACTGTAAAGATCACAAGATCACCTGTTTTGTCAATGATTCTGGAAAGAAAAAACTAGAGCGGGTGGGGGGGGGGGGGGGGGGGTATCAATCCTTTACCTCTTTAATTCTTTTATCCTCCCAGTTAGTACAACATTAAGAATTTAAAACAGTATCATGTCAAAATTGAAAATATAACCATGATAACTCATTTCATGAAAAAATAAACCTTCTCTAATAAGACTTGGGATTTTTTTAACACAATATTAAAAATAAATTTTGTTAAGTCTTTAACCCCCCTTTCCCCCCCCCCCCCCCCCCCCCCCCCCCTCCTAAAAAATAATTAAAATCCAAAACCTAAAAATATAACAAGTGCTATGTATTCATTAAACTTCACAACATTTTTCAGATGACGGATTTCGAAACACCACTCTCTCTCTCTCAAATAGCAGCTCGGTCAAACACTTAACATGCTTATTCAGGAATAAATATCACAATCCCATTAAAGATGCCAGTTTACATCTTATGCAGACTCTCTTCAGCTGAATGTCTCACCGGTGTGTCAAGAGTTTAGGTGTGTCAAGAGTTTACGGTTGCATGAACAATGTTTATCAAGGCAGTCTTAGCTTCTGTTTGAGGGAAAACATCTAAGGATTTAATGGCAGTGTTCCCATAGCCATCACAGAGTTTACCACACTCTGCTACCACACTGGATGACTTTATTATCGAGAAAATCTACAAAGAAAAAAAAAACAATAGGAGTAAATCATGTGCATCAATTACATGTCGAAAGGTTCAAATCTGATGGCAGTACAAAAAAGTCAGTGGATCTAGATTGATTTGCAATAGTCCAATCAATTATTTACAGAAATATCACATTCATTGATTTGCACATTTTTCATGCATCTCTGCTTTTTTTAATGTTGGTTAAATAACATGTTCCATAGAAAATAGCTTTGATTTTTAACTTCTAAAGTTCCAACTGAATTAATAATAATATGAATTTTAATCTTTAAGACACTCATTTCAATTGATACAAAAGGGGGAATACTGCATTATTTGAAATCACATTTCAAATTCAACATACATATCTGTACCATTATGATATGAGATTTAAAATAATTTCATTGATATTTAATATAGAAATAGATTTTACCTTTTAAGGAAAATATATACATATAAAAAAATAAATCCTCCTCATGAAGTGTGTATATTCTTTCCAATGTCTAAAAATGCAACTCTTTGCCACTTCTGAACTTGCATAACTTTGTCATAATTATTCTTTTTGATTTAAATATATGAATGGAAATAAATTAATTTTTTGCTGGTTTAAAAAAAAAAATGTTTTCCTACAGGAAATGGCCTTAAAACCAGTGAAAATATTTCTGTTATGTGTTCATATAAGTAAATGTGAATTTCAACAAAATTGCACTACCTGTACACATTCTCAAACTAGGCAACAAAAAGATTTTTTGTCCTTATTTACACCAATAAGAGTATGAAATTAGAAATGCATGGAAATCAACTTATTTCGGACCACCTTTGAAGAAAATGATTAAATGTTTGTTTGCCATCCCTAGCCATGGTGTTTAAACCTTTGGATGCGAAGGAAGGGAAATTGTTTTATTTTTCAAAACTGCATGAAAATTTTTATTTCAAACCACTCTCATTGCAATTGCATTTTGTAAAAGAAAAAATTGCTCAGATAACTTTAAAAATATCTTAATTCAGGTACTTATAATTGGGTACTTTTTCATAGGTCAGTCGGGTGAGAAGAATTAATTTTTTTAATAATGGACTACAGAGAGATTTAAAATGACTGATTATGCTGTATGTGACAGGTATGCTTCGAAAACATTCAGGTCATCCAGTGTTTAAGTACCCTTTCTAGTTTATTAAAAATTCTGTTTTCTCTGACAATCCAAAAGTAGACTCAGTTGTTACATGTACAAACATCACTTTCTTTCTCTGAATTCATATCATCATTTGAATTCCTCAAACACAAATTTCCATTTCTTTAATTGTCAGACTCATCCAAGAAATCAATGTACATCAAGGTAAGAAAACTTATATATTGGTAAAAAAATTGTCCAAGAATTTATGTATCCATCTAACTTAAATTTTTAATAACTGTAAATTCACAAATTTTGAAGCACTCGAATATTAATGACACCTGCGTATTCCGACTTACCTGGTGCTGGTCCTTTGTTTGTAGGGAGGTGAATGTCTTCCTTTCATCAGGATGTCGTTCCAGGAACTTAATGACAGGAGCAGATGTCACACTGAAGTCCTCCAATCCATTGTCTTTGCTCAAAAAGGGCTTTAGATCATTTTTTACCTGGAACATAAAGATCAGCACGTAGAGCTTCCAGACATACTATACCATTCTATTTTTAAACAAGAGTTAATGTTTAACCTATCTTATTAAGGCTTTGGACTTTCAGTGTGATGTGCATAAAAACAAGTTGAAATTTATGCTGGCTTCAAGCAAAATTTGCAATGATGATGACGGCAAAGCTTAGTGTCAAACAAATTTTTTCTCTATTACTCATGACTGAATGGCCTAAGATGAATAAAACATGCCTTCCTTCATTAAGGTAGCTCATTACATCAACACTTATACTTTCCAAAAAAATGTCACAATATGGCGATTAATTGTTTTGTTATACTGTTTGTATCAATCAATTTGGTTAAATATCATCATAGCTCAGTGGTAAAAGTATTGGGTAGTGAACTGCAGATCATAAGCCTGGGCATATTTACTGAATTAAATTCTTCTTGAAAATCATACATTTTTTACCAAAAATTGCACATTTTTCGCCTATTTGACTTTTAAACTTCTTATGCATCATGCTATCGTTCATAATCAAGTTACTTTCTGCTGATTTAAAAAACTATTTCTATGAAGAACAAAAAGTAGCCTGATATACTGTAGATTCCTTATTTTACGCGAGTACTTAATTCTGTGATTCAACCGATCAACCCATCAAATCGCGAGAATATGTAATCGCGAACGCCAAATTTTTATCATAGTTTCATTTAGTTTACATCTGTCCGAAAAATAAAAGCAAGATTTTAAAATCCGCAAGATGTGCTTCTCACGATTTTACGCGGATATTAATTCCTTGCGTTAAATTAGGAATCTACAGTATCTGTAATGTATACAGTATAGCATTTGTGAGACAGGGTTCCAAACTCTGGAATTGTTCTTAAAATCTTTTTTCTCACCTGCTGTAGGTATGCCATATTTTCTCCAAATGAGGCTGCAGCCTCCTTTTGGTCCTCTCTATGATCAGCAAGCTCCACGGCTGACCGACAACTCCGAGCTAGTAAACTACCTGAGGATAGATAAGTCTGTTTTATCCAATCAGAGAATTGTATGTCTGGTTTTAGCAATGATTCTCCATTGTCATTCCTGAGGTCAGTGAATTCAGCCTCCATTAGGTCAGTGATGGCCAAGGACATTGATTCCACGACCTTGAAAAACAAATTCATTAATACATGCACTATAATACTGTATATTTCGAACCAAAAGCTAAGAATTAATATTCTCATAAAATAGCAAGAAGCATCCCTCATGGATTATGAAATATCTCATACATTTTTCTGACAGTAATGAATTTTATGAAATTATTACTAAAGTTTGACGCTCAAAATTTTATATTCTAGCAATTTAATACATGTACAAAATTGCTGAATCGTAATATCAAGTACTCACATTAAACATGGAATTTCAGCAACTTTTTAAATTTCAAGCAGACTTGTACAAGTGTCAATTTTGCAATTCCACAAGAAAAATATATGCAATCATTTTAGCACGACTAAAAATCCAAGATCAAACATGTAATTAATTAATATGTCCATGGTCTATATGTCCTTACATGAGTGTTATTTAGAGTGGCCAGTTCTGTACAAGCATTGGCCAGCAAAAAGTCCCCACTAAGCACTGCCATTTTGTTTCCGAATTCCATGTCATTTTTTTCTCGCTGATCACTCTCCAGGTAGTCCGAGAGGTTAACCACCCCTTTGTGAATGAGGTTAGCCATGTGGATCATTTCTGTCACCTCTGCAAGAGACCTTTGACTGAAAATGAGAGGAAAACGAAATTCAAAAGGTTGCTGACATTTAACCTGAACAAGCTTCATCAGATTGCTGCATGATTGTACTTTAGCATTGCAAGGCAGATAACTTATAATGTTACTCAGAATATCAAACTTGATATTTATCTGCATCAGAAGTCTTCCTGAGAAAATGTCAACTGTCAAATACACAAATATTGCACCTGCATTAATTTTCCAATGTTACTTCCAGGAGCCTAATTAAGTACTCTAAAACAGGAGGAAACCTTCTCTTAATGAATCAATCAGTTAATAATCTTAAAATTTTATTTGCAAAATTTAAAGCATTTCTTTAAACTAAAATGTATTTTATATTGAGAAAAAAATACAAATTAGAAGTTCCTTTATTGCACTTCATATCAAACATTGACCAATATCTACTGCTGCTATCAAAAAGAAATCTAGAATACTAAAAATGGTAGATAACTTTGCAAGGACAATTAATGCAAATTTTCAAGATATCTATTAGCATTCTTAAGAGGGCTGGATGGTCATGGCCAATTTGGGGTATGTTCATCTCCTTGAGAAGAAGAAATCTGTATAAGGATTAAAAAAAAACAACAAAGTTTTAATTTTTAAGCTAGAGCATATGGGATTTTTCTTCACTAGATAAAAAAATCATTCAAAAATCATATCTAAAAACTTTAGGTAGATATAATGGTTAATTTGTTGACTACCCAGCCTCCTTAAAGGGAAAATTTGGCATTGTAAACGTTTGACAAAAAATTGAATGTAAAAAGTCAAGTCACAAATGATTTACAGAGCTAGTAATTCTTTGTTAATGAAACAAAGCTCCTGCCATGTTTATGTTTACAAATACAGTCAAAACTGCCGAAGCGGTCACCCCTATTAAGCAGTCACCTTTCGTATGCGGTCATTTTATTTCCTCCCGATGAAAAATCCTATATAATTGCCCTCTAAAGAGCGGTCACCTGTCTAACGCGGTCAGCGGTCATCGTATTTTGATCCGAAACTATAAAGTTGACATGCATTAGGCGGCCATTTTGACCGGTCACATGATTTACACCCGGGGATTTTAAACATGGCTTCCGAATGTCGGTAATAAATGTAAACAATAATTATACGCCTGAGGCGAGAGAAACCAAATTAATCGATGTATTTATAATACATAACTGGCAGATCAGATACGAAACGGAATCAAGTGAATTGTTCAAACAAATATTAACAATGTTTGTTTTATAAACATGAATGAAATAGGTGTCAAAAATGTCCGCGGCAAAACAAGAGAAAATTGCTCGATTGTTTTCCGTCCGGTAATAAGATTTTGAGTTCAGATACGGCCGGTTAAAAAATAAATTGTTGATTTGTATTAAAAGTGTTTGTTTTCTAAATATACGGTACTCATGAAAATAGTTAGTGTTATTATCGTGAAAATGTCAGCGACAAGGGTTTACCACGTAAAGACTTTTTTCAATAATTAAAAAAATAATTAAACAATTGCATGCACAATGCATTGTTATGAAGTTGTACTTATTTATAAATACAATAGGTACTATAAAAACATCAAATCAATTACTTTATCTATCATTTTGATACATTATGCTAAATATCAAGTATATAATTAAAATAAAATCCAATAATTGTTTTAATATAAGGTATAAAATGTTCGCAAACCATAAGTCTCTATTCAAAGGTCACCTCTGTTAAGAGGTCACTTTGGGTGCCTCCCGAAGGTGACTGCTTAATACAAGTTTGACTGTAATGTACTGTAAAGAAAACGTCATAATCCAAATAAAATAAATTGGGGTATAGGTAAAAACTGTGTTTGTAATATGTATAATAAAGATAAATGTAAATACAAATTGTGAAACATTCTCGACTACCTAGAGTATATTCCACTGATCTTGTCTGGTTCTTGATCTTTGATTTGTTCAGCTGGTCCTGGTCCTGCTGCTTTGGCAATGAGAAGCACAATTAAACCTCTGGTTTGCGTGTTCTGTTTTCCAACATGAAGCAACCCTCTGAAAAGCAAATTGAGGCAAGCCTCTGTAATATGACATTTTAAGTTGGCTCAACACACCAATATATTTGTGGGGTCTATAAATTTGAAAAATGATTTCACAAATAAGAGATTGATACTATTGTTTAGTTATTTTATATAACATATTATTTTGTATTATTAGTTGGTTGGTAAAACTTGCCCTTTATCGCATATTTTTATTGGTAAAACTAAAAGTTGCCGTTTATTTTTCAAAAAATGATGAGGCAGAGCGAACAACAACTATCTATCAGCTAAACAAGAGTATACCTTGCAGTTTTTAGAAGCGGGTGACGCGTACCCACTAACTTTCTAAGGTGCATCGCGACGTTAGAGAACTCGTCACTGATTAGGCACCGAAGACTCATGTACGATGTCGGATAGCCAACAATCTTCTCCGCGTCCGACACAGCCTTATTCCATTCATTGTAGGTTTTCGATGACAGAAGTCTTGAAAGGGATCGACAAGAAGCGTTCTTTACGAAACGATTAAGCAGTGACGAACAATTTTTACACAACATGTTTCTGTTTCACTTTCTGATCACGGCCGCTTGCGGTCAAACGAAAAAAAAAATCGTCAGTATTTTTAATTTAGCCCAAAACCATTGTTTCATTATGTATAGCAAACAAATTAATTGTTATAATGCATAATTTTATAGAAAAAGATACTTTTTCCTTATGAAAATAGAAACGTTTTATTTTTGTCATTGATATACGTGTAGAATTTTGAACAACTCGTACATTTTGTATTCCTGAAATAATAAAGTTTAAAAGTTAAACATCAAATACGGTTCTTTTGTATTTTTATAGTTTGGTTTAATAACAAATAAATAGCATTTTTTAAAAAATGCTGTCAATCAATGTTTTTGTTGGGGGGTGTGTGTGCTCTACTTTCGAAATCGAAGTACTTGTACCCGACATAACAAAAGAGTTCACGAAGTAGTTCATTAGATAAACCAAAAGGAAAATAAAGACTGATGTTTAACAAACATTTTCTTCTGTTATTTTATCGTTTTAAGATGTCTTCAGCTGTGAGGAGACTTGGTTGCATACAAAGGGTATGGTTCAATAGTGATCAAATAATGAAATTCAATGACAGATACTAAACGCCTATTTTCGTTTTCGATTTTGAACAAGTTTATTAGAATTCATGCTTCAGTGAATTTCGTGGAAAAGCAAACCTTCCAGTTTCACAATTCTTGGAAAAGGTATTTATATTCACAAATTTAACAACGCTTGTAAATTAAAACATGTGCATTTAAAATATCATGCAAAAAGAGGCATATTTCACTGAAGGTAAGATCTTGGGTAATCTTGCATATTACTGTTCACAATTCAGTGCATCTTGGAAATTTACAACACGCGGGATGGTTTAAAATTGTTCAGACTGATAATGGGTATGCGAGGACTTGCAAAATGATTTTGTTAAATACTTTTTCGTGCATGTCTTTTTTCTGATGCTCTAGTCTTGATTTGTAACTTGTTCGGTGTCATTTAAAATATTAATGAGCAAACTAATGTGTGAAATAATAATTGCGAATGAAAATGGCAATTTTAATACTTTATCACAGCTCTGCACAATTTATCGGTAACCGTGCATTGTGGAATAAAAATCATTCCCAGTTTCCAAAGAAATGTTTTCTTTTACTTTCTGGCTCTCCCAGCACATCAGTGCTGCTGGGTTCATAATACGTGCGCGGATCAAGATTTTTTCACGGGGGATGATTTTGCTAGCCAGAGGGTTCCGAGGCCTTTTTTCGATAACTTAACGATGCGAATTTAATAAATTTGAATTTTCCCGGGGGTGATGACCCCTACTACCCCGAACCCTCTAGATCCGCGTATGTACATGTAATAGTCATGGGCTATAGCTAAACTGCTTGCTAATACTTCTATATACTAAACCAGACCTAGGGTCCTTAAAGTGATAATATGATAATATACCAACGAAAAATATTTATTCAATAAGGAACATATGTTTGCGGTGTTCAGGTGTTACAAACATTTTTGTTTTCTCGGCAAAGTTTCCCTAATTTGTAAAGAAAAAACTGCCTTTCTGTCGACTTCCAATTTGTAGAGATTCATTTAAGCACAGGTATTTAAAGTTAAAACATTTCTTATTACTTGAAGATAAATCTCCGTACTAAGTTATCATTATAGTACAAAAAAATTAAATGTATAACTGTTATGTAAAAAGAAATCATTTTAACGCGTAAAGTGTCCTGTGTAATAACAAATAAATCGAAAGATTGAACATTTGATTGTAGTTTGAGTCAGTTAACAGTTTCAAAGATTTTCCCACCTGCAACAAGAATATTGCAAACATTTTTAATAATAGTCAGTACAAACACTTCATTAAAATCAAGTTCTCTTTCAGTCTTTTAAAATAAGGGGCGAAATCAAAAGACCGTTCATTGAAAAACTAAATTTATATCGACAGTTAGAAAAAGGTAAGGGTTAATGGTCCCAAAGTTCATCATCTGACATCGATAACTACTTAGAAATGTGCATATTTTACATGCGAGTTCACTTTACCAAAGAATCGAATTTTGATCAGCACCTACCAAATTTAGTTTTAACGAGGAAATGGGTTGTTGATGAAAACTTTATTAATTTAATATTTTTTAGACAATGAATTTTTATCTGTCCCCTAAGTGTGCATATGTGAGTATAGTGTCATGCATGAAATATTAGTCAGAACCAGCACACATTTTGTACGTTAGTCCGAAAAAGTAAAATGAAAATTGAAAATAATAGTCATATATCACGCAACTGCTTACTAATATTTTTTCTCTCTTTCGTTTGCAGCATCTGTTGCCCACATCTAGGCGGCTACCAATGGTACAGCAAGCGATGAGTGCAGCCACTCGCGCAGGCGCAACAAATGAGGAATCCCTCCACTTCTTGGAAACCATTTTTTCCACCCCGGACCTGGGTGTCCTGGCGCTAGAGGTATGGCGTAAATTTTATTCGTGAATTTTAAACGGACGTTTTCTTCCTTCAATCAGAGTAACCAGGGGCTCGTAACATAAAGCATGCTAAGATTTTAGTAGGGTTATACAAATTTCTTGAGTACGATATCATACTCCAAATCGTACTCCGTGCTCCAAATCGTACTCGTACTCAAGGTATCGAGGTTATAAAACTTTTTCATACTCATACTCGTACTCCGGCTGAGTACAAAACGGCGATTTTTTGAGTAAGCTATGGAGCTTTCTCTAAGTCGTACTAAAACATTTAATCTAAATAAATATAAATGTAGTGCAAGCATATTAGATTGTTACATATTGTAATGTTGTTGTATTATACGCTATATTTCACAATAATTACATGTATTTAAATTAAAATGGAAAAATGTTTACCATTTTATCAATGAAATATCTATATTTCTGAAGGTGAATTTCAGAGTAAGGAAGAGCTGCAACAAAAATTTTCAAAATAACTTTTAGATATTTCACTTCATTAATTAATGTACATATAAATGTACGTACAAAATAATTTCATGGTAATAGCTCGACTTCCTTAGAATTCAGTATTTAGTCAAATACGACCTATACTCTTCATCATTTAAAATCACGAAATCAACTTATCTCTATTCATTGGACGATTCAGAAGCACTTGCGGGGTCTCATCTTTGAATTTTGTGAGAATGTAGGTTAGTTCTAAAAATTACAAAGGATGGGGGATACATCAAAATATAACACTTTTTATTACTTACTTATTCATCATTTTATTCATTTATGTTATATGCCACAAACCTTGGAAGGAGGGGGGGGGGGCATTTTATAATTTTAATTTTCATAGAGCAGCTATTGTCTGTCGAAAACATTGGGTTTTAAAAATCGCTTTTCCTCTATGGTGTCAAAAATGCTTTGAAATATGATAATTTAGAATAATTTTGTACAAGGTTCATTTCATTTTTTCGAAATATCAAAACCGTTAAAAATAATCTAAACATATTCTGAAAATTAACAAAAAGCAATGTTGCCTGGAAATATAGAAACTAGTCAAGAACCAGCAATAAGTAATTAAAGAAGCATGTTAAAAGGCATTTGATGTAAACTTTAAAAAAAAAATTGCAAATTTTCAAGTTTATGTTTGCAATATTTTTAAATTATAAAGTACACTTTTTGCTTCCTATGTTACCTTAAATACTAGCTGCAGAGATCTAGGTGTGTTCTTTTTCTAATATAGGCAAGAACTTTTATTTTAATTTTCCTGCCGGAAGGTGGGGTTTCCCTCCCGAATCATCTACCAGTATTTAGTTTTCATCTTCCAAATATCAGTCATTCTGACCAGGAACATCGCCTACATAATGATCTTTAATATTTATTATATTTATTTCAAATTTAAAAAATCGAGAATATAAAGATGTCTAAGTAAAAGTAAAGTCAAATACATTATTTGGTTTTATATAATCAGTGGCGTAGCTAGGGACAAAATATTTGTAAGCAGGGGTCTGGCAGCGGCGGCCCGTCTGGCAGCCTCCAGAAGCTGAGCACATTTTCAATTACAGCGGCAGTTAATTTTTCTAGTATTAGCTTTAATACCTCAGCCATTATATTGTAATTGTACTTACAGAACAAGCTCTATTTAGATATAGGATCACATCCAGCGTTGATTTTTTCGGAGGGGGGGGGTCTATTTTTTTTCTTCTAATATATAATATCTTGGAACAAAAAATCTAAGAAATTGAAAAACAAAACACACTCCAACAGATACCAAAAATCCAGAAAATACATCTAAAAAAAACTAAAAAAAAGTTTTTATATATATGAGGCAAGCATGACCTAATAAGGGAATAAAGGTTGTAATTAACGGTTACCATATGATGCAAACGTATTTATTGTCTGTTCTGAAATTTCAAAGTACTGTGGCAATTTACTTTCCCTTTTATCCAAACTGTGCTCTGAAAAAAGCAGTGTTTTTTCTTTTCATTTTGATACGGATTTAAGCGCTGAGTCGATTGTAATAAAATGCAAATTAGTTAATTCGTACTGATTGATCTTAATCTTGAATTTACGACTCAGTCAATATTTTGATAAGTGTATTACTATAAGAACAAGTTCGGGATGCTTCAGGAAATGTTCCGACACAAACGCAATTTTTTTTTGAGTTTACAATAAAAAATGACAATGTAAAAAAAAAAAGGAGATTCAGGAAAAAAATTGCTTACAGTGCTTCAATGTAGCTACGCCACTAATATTTAATTATAAACGCTCCAATATAAGGACAGTGGGTCCCAGTGACCTAATAGTCTGAAGTCATCTATTGGCATCGTTCCACAAATGTTTATGACATTAGGTATGATCGATGTATTTCTTCTGCTTGAATATTCGGGTAATTTACAGTTAATTAAATGAAGCATGTTTACGTAAAACTGGAACACTTTAATTAATTATAACATTATTTTTTTCCCTTAATGTACTTATCCTTCTTCACAATGTAATTTGTATATATTTTCTCTACACTGTAAACACAGTTTATTGAGAATAAAGTTCATTGTCATTGTCTTAGCAACGACTTCGCAATATTTTTAAAGCATGCAGTAAATGGACAAAGTTGACATATTTATTTTATTGATATAGAAAAGTAACACATGTTTGTTTAAGTTTAGTTTGTTAGTTTGTCGTAGACAAGTTTAGAGATCAAACTTTTAATGGATCATTTATCTAATAAAAAAGCTTCCTTTTTCAAAATTTCAATCGTTTCGAGACGGAAAACTTGATACAGAGTTTTTTTCTTGAGTGCGACTAGAGTTTCTTCGTTGTACTAAAACGCAAAAATATATATATCAATTTGGTCATCATTTGAAGCGCGGAAAAAATATTCAATAGAAATCTTTTCATCATCTCATAATTAGCTAATTTTAAATACATAATAAATACATATTTAATTTATTTTATTGTCTTTGCTGAAAATCAGTTACCATTTGAAACTCAACTAAACCTGAGATCAAATGTACTTGTAACAACAATAGTGTACGGACGATTTCTGGCGATATCACAAACGCCATCTACTATATTCATTCATTCTTTATTTGCACAAGACATACATCTTATGGCATAGGTTGTTACATATAATTAAAATGCAATATTGCAATAATGGAATCGTACATGTACATATATAAAGTACATTGATAATGTATATATAATAAATTTTTCACTAACAGGTAAAAAAAAAACAAAAAAACAGAGAATTTTTCTTAATTATCATGAATTTTAAAAGCTAGGTGGAGATACTTCCCCCAATTACACAGTTCTTTAAAATTTTGAACACTTAATAATTGTATAAATTTGTATACAGAAGGTTTTTTTTTCAATAATACTTCTTTATATATTATATATATAGAAAAGCCTCTTTTTATATTGTTTCATATTAAAGTTCTAAATAAACACAAAAAAGAACAAAAAAAGCAAAACTTCAAACTTCGACACAGTGTTTGAAGCCTTTATTGACGGGCTGGAAAAATAACGTGTACAGAAGTATCGCTGTATATGTTTAGGACGAAAACACTCTCAATTAGTATGTTAGTACATATATGTTTTCATTCAGTCGTGCGCATACATATTTGAACGAGGCTAATTTAATTATGTACATCCACATTTTTTTTAAAAGAGAAAAACAGTTCTTACAATACTAATTTCTCTATTTTAAACGTAGAGAAAAACTTAAAGGATTTCTTCTGGTAATGCAGTCTTTTCCTACAGGAACGCAATTACTTAGAGTAGTAGTGAATTTCTCTTTTATTTTCTTTAAAATAGAAACAGTGACACAATTATTTCTTTAAATGAATAGAAGTAAACAAGATTGATTGTTAACCTACATGTTACAGTGAACTACGTAGACAGGGGCGGATCCAGAATTTGAAGTTAGAGGGGGCGCCAGTTTTAGGCAAGGGGAGTCGTTTTAAACACTACATAGTATAACCAATTTACTTATAGCAATATAAACTGCAATTTTCATGTTGAAATATAATTATTTTATTTTACGAAAATGTTAGTTTCTACTTAAATGACAAAAAATATGGTTTTTGAATTTCTTTTACCCATATTTTTGTGGAAAAGTCTTAATTGGAGCAAAATTGAATTTTTGTCGTCCTATACAAAAATTGATCTGCTATATATTCCTTAGAAGAGAAATCTTTCCTCTGACAAAAATTAATGGTTTTTTCAAATCTTATCTATCATAAAAGTTTAAGTTACATGTAGACTTTTCATACTAGCAGGTTTTTGCAGCAAAATACAATTCTAAAAAATACAGCTCATATTGCTTTATAGTCGAGTGACTGGTCACATTTGAACCCAAGGAGAGGGTAATTAAAATGGGCTTTCTTTGTACGTTACATACGGGTTTTTTTTCATACTATATACACCGTTGAAATCAGTTTAATGTAGAGAAATCTCATGAGTTTCCAAAAAGTTCATAATTAAGACTTGCAAGTTGTTTATTTTCTTTGCCCGAATGAGTAACTTTATTTTGACAATTTTAGAGGGGGCGCGCGCCGGGTGCGCCCCCCTCTGAATCCGCCACTGGTAGAAGCTTTTAATAGGCGTTAACTCCAGAAAGTTTCAACGTCACGTTTTGACTGACCTTTGTCCAATCAGATCGTACTAGGGCGGAGTTAACGCTCGTGACTTGAATTGAGAGAGAGAAGGGAGAGAAAGTTAATGAAGTAGCAGATGAACAAATCATTAGTTATAAACTGGCAAATAAATTACAGTGAACTACGTAGCGTTAACTCCAGAAAAGTTTCAACGTAATGTTTTGACTGACCTTTGTCCAATCAGATCGTAGTAGGGCGGAGTGAAGACATTGCCGCTTGTGACATGAATGCGAGAGAGAAGAGAGAGAGAGAGAAAGTTAATGAAGTAAATTATAGGTGATGCAGATGAAGTTATTATTTATAAATTGGCAAATAAATTAATAAGGTCTATACATTACATGTATATCCTATATTGGTGTAACTTCAAAGGGTTTTAAAGTAAGATTGTAAAAATTTCTTTGGCCGTCGAAAACAGTATCTACATATAGGGATGACGTAACTAACCAAAACTTTTATAGAGTCCGAGAATACAGATATGTATACGGGCATTAAATATTTTGAAATGCGAACGAATGATTATTTATGAATTGAGATATAGTGAAACGGAAAGGCAACGCAGGCGAAAGCTTAATGGAAAAAATAAAATAATGGTGGATAAAGGTAATGAATGTTTCACACTGAGTAACCATTGTACATTTATGTCCTATGTTGATGTACATGTAACTATAAAGTGTTTTAAAGTAATACTGTTAAAATTTCTTTGGTCGTCGATAACAGTGTCTACCTATGGGGATGACGTAACTAACCAAAACAAATTTCCTGGAGTCCATGAATACGGGCATTAAACATTAAACATTTAGAAATGCAAACGAATAATGATTGATGAATTTAGTCATGATGAATCGGAAGACAACGCAGGCTTAGTCGAAAATATAGAACATTGGCGGACAAATTCGTCCTGAGGTAAAGATGTTTCACACCGAGTAACCATGAAGAAAGTTTTTATGTAGGAACACCGATATCTTCAACAGTTTGAATATTCATTAGTCGGTTAATCGTCGCTCGATCATCGAACGTTGAGCCATAGTTTGATTTTTACGGTCGGCCAATTACATTTGTTGAATGTTATCATGTAACCACGTGGGCATTGCTTCAATTTTTTGACGAATGGGGTCGTCCGCCTGGCCGCCGCTTATCGACCGATAGACGGTAGATGTTTAACGTAATTCGTATACGGTCGGTCGTCCATCAGCCGATTTGTCAAAACCGCCAGATAGACCAGTCGACCATCGGTCGATTTTTGGTCGTCAATCGGTGTCTGCCGGCCGCAAATCGAGTCATTACCAATTTATTTGTAGACTCATAATATTTACGAGCATTTTATGAAACCGACACCTGTTTTATAATTTCAGAGAAAAAAAAAACCGGCAGATCAAAGCCATGCTTCTCCGAACCACGACTTCTCTTCCGCGAACCAGGAATATTTATTCTCCCGCGTATTTCGCTCAACGCCAATAAAATAGATAAATTCATCGATTTTCTTCAGAATAGCGGTCGTCTTTCCTGGTAAAGGGATTACGTAATATGTTTGTAAAAATATCCTCCCAATATACAGATGGCTTAGCATCAATGTTTATATATAGACAAAATGTTGATTTTGATAGCATCAGAGGTACGTAATAATGGTGAATATGCGTGTGTTATTAAAGGACATTTTACAAATAGCTAAGTATTATAAATAAGATTTAATTATAAAAAAATCTATAGCTAAATTTTGAGGTTAAAAATATTACGTAATTAATTGTGTGTATTTTTAAAAGAAGCAATGAAATGTAGCTAAATACCAGTATTCATGTAACAAATAAAAAAAAAACACCCCAAAAACCGTTGTTTTGATATATAAAACTTGGTCTATGCGAAAAGATAAAAGTAAATGAATAAAAACACAGACGAATTTGATGCATTAGTTGTGGACATGTACAACAGTTAAATGAGAGCCATATGTGGTATGCGTGTAAACTCAGTTTATTTTCCCACTGTCATGGCATCATTATTACTACTCTTTACAGATAATTCAAAAACAAAATATAAAATAGCTAAGTATTATGGTGGGATATGTCACTTAGAATGTCGAATTGTACAGCATCAGAACGATACATGACTTGTATAAATTAGTCCGTTCAGAAAGGGGAAACTGCTTCAAAGATTCTTGTATGATTATTTTTTTTTACAAGGGTTTCAGATAAGATTTGAAGTGAGATAATTTTATATGCGTATCGCGTATCTATTTTAGGAGTATAAAACATAGTGTTCAGACTTTCTTAGTACCAGTATTTACTTAATAGTACTGGTTTACACTGTGTATTGAAAAGAAAATAGTATTAATAGCTGGCATTGACGTAGGGATAGCTCAGAATATTAATTTTCCTAGTATTAAAGCTATTCTTAGAAGACATGCAAGAACAGATAATGACTATATTCGAATATAATACAGTTGATTTTCTTTTAGTATAGTATCAATAAGGGTATATATAGTATATGTCCCAAAACATATCATGAAATTATGAAAGCAATAATGTAGGGTGTCAATTAATAATTGTCTAGTACTAGTGCTACCTTTACATACATAGACCATATCACAAATGCATATAAACGTATGTAAATAGTTCAATGAATTTGAACCGTATGAATATACATGCAGATCACGTAGTGCCAATTTCAAACAGATGTACATGTATACACGCATGAAGCGATCTAAACGTCCGTGATAAATTCTAGGAAAACCGTTGTATATTTATCCATGGTTTACTTTCTCAAGAGTATTAGACATGCTAATCGATCGCAAGTCAACAAACTGGATTTGTTTCAAAAGACTGTTAATAATGAGTAGCTGCCATAATGTAGCTCCCCCCCCCCTTTTTTTTTTGGAGAGGCTCTCTAGAAAACGTTAGATGAAAAAAAAATTCGGAGAGGCCTACATTATTGCAGCTAATAATTAGATAACTAAAGTCAACACATTTCAGAAAGGCACCGTACAGGCTTTCGCAAAATTCAAGCAATCACTAAATCACTGCATGTATACATACGGTATTGCTCAATGATTATGAGATGACTTGATGTTGTAGATCTTCGAAAATTGAAATATTACATATACAGTCAAACTTCGTTATCTCGAACTAGATGGGACTGTATAAAAACTTAAATATATCCGAGTATTCGAGATATCGAGGGTAAAATACGTAAAAAATACGTGGTTGGGACTTACAAATCACTTCGACATATCCATTGTATTCGAGATATTAGTGTTCGAGATATCGAAGTTCAACTGTGTGTATTTGACAAAAATGTTTCAATTAAAACACACCATCTTTAATTTACGAATACGTGCTTGAATCGAAGATATGAACCAAATGAATATGTTTAAACGAATCACATCATGCATAATTGTCCATATTCTTGTATTTTCATGAATACGAAGAGCTGAAATGAGAATTTTCAAAATACATGTACATCAGAGTGATCAGCGCTCTATATCACAAACTCTCACACTGGCTGGATGGTCAACAAACTAAGCATCAGATCTACCTTAAAATTTCAAAAATTATTTTTGTAGGCATAAACTATTATTTGGTCAAGAAAAATTCCTAATATTTTAGCTTTAAAATTTGATTATTTTCCTGTATCTTTATACAAAGCTCTCCTTCTAAAGGAGATTATTTTTGTCTAAAATGGCCACAGCGCTAGCGTCCAGCCCTCTTAATTTAAGCCCTCATTTAAACATATTGTTTATTGTATACAACTTTCTATTTTAAATTTGAACGTAATTTTTACCAAATCTTTTTCCAAGGTCGTGGATGATTATTTCTAAACAGGTAGGTACAGGTTCAAGTGTTGTGACTTTTCTTATTCACTTGTGTATTTAATTTTAGTATAAACAATATAAATGTCGTAATGTTAACTGTCAAGACAAAGATCGTTGCTATTCATCACCTACTATCTTGGTATTATCAAAATCGCTAAAGGGCATTACATATAGTTAAAACATCGTCGCAAACCGCGGCTTCATCTTTGCTAGCCAAGTGTCATGAGAATAACGAGTCGGACACTTGGCTTGTGAAGATGATTGATCACGGCTTATATGTACGATCCTTTTCCATCTGGAGAGAGAGAGAGAGAGAGAGAGAGAGAGAGAGAGAGAGAGAGAGAGAGAGAGAGAGATGCGGATTATTTATATTTGGTAAAGGGGTTCTTCTCCTTGTGCAAAAACCATCTCCTGTTGGTATGTAAATGATTATGGATTAATATCAAACAATCACAGCGGATATCTTAGGCATATTATGAATGTGTCAGCCACATCCTGATAGAAATGTCAAGGACAGGGTTAGGTATATTCAATGTTTCCTCGAATCCATTTAATGCATGATGAAAATTTAGCAGGAAAATGGCATTTGAGATATTTTAGATATGAATGAAAGTACAATTTTAACGATACATGTAATATAAATCAATGACTTGGGGTTTTAAGGAGGCTGAGTGATCAACTGAGCCGTCAGATCTAACTTAAATTTTGGACATGTTTTTATAAGCTATAAAGTATAATTTAGTAAAGAAAACATTGAAATATTATAACATTTTCCTATATGTTTATACAGAGCTCTTCTTCTTAAGGAGATCAATATAGTCTGAAAATGGCCACGACTATCCAGCCCTCTTAAGAGTATCAGTATTTACAATAAATGGGGAAAAACCCGTTAATCGATTTATAAAGTTCTTTAAAAATTAAATAAGTATTAAGGAGGCTGGAAGGTCAACAAATTAACCATCAGATCTACCTAAAATTTTAAGATACAATCCGTTTAGCTATAAACTGTTATTTAGTAAGGAGAAAATCCATATATTTTACCTTTTAAATTTTGGACTTTTTTTATATTTTTATATATAACTCTCCTTTTAAAGGAGACCAATACAGTCTAAAATTGGCCACGACCATCGAGCCCTCTTAAGAAAATTCCCACAGATCAAGAGCCAGGGCTGTGTTTTACGTAAAAACTTTTGGACAAAGTCGTAAACATTTTTATACTCACATGTATAGGTATCCACAAATCTCAATGCGTTAAATAAACAAAATCATGTAATCTAAACTACTGGTAGTTCAATGTGTTTTATTGTTGCTGTAAGTTCAAACATTTGGTGGCTTATAATAATAAGCATTTTTTAATTGGTGGTAAGTTCTTTTGCAAAACGACGCCCAGAACCATTTGTCTGACCTTTTATCTGATTGAGACAATGAATCATCGGAAGACAAAAGTGTTTTGTAATGGTAAAGTAAGTTTATTCCAGATGGAAAATACTTCGCAAAATAAAGCGTGTTTCTGCATCAAATATTAATTCTACTCGTACATCCGTACTTTACAATGCCAAATAAACTATACTGAATAAAATAGTTAAAAGGAAACAACATATTACAGAGTTTAGAAAGAGACTAGAGTTCAGTAAGGGACTATATTTTGTGGCGGAAGGTTTTTAAGAAAAAAAATTAATATTTTTCATAACTCAATAGTTTTAGAGTACTGTTACTTTAGCTTCCTAATTATCAGTGCAGACCAAACTTCCAGATAGTTTGTGCATTACGATATCTTAATGTTGTTCCGAAAAACATATTTAAACAATTTTTAGGTCACCTGAGTCACTCAGGTGACCTATTGGAGTTGGTCTTCGTCCGTCGTCGTGCGTCGTGTGTCGTGCGTCGTGTGTCGTGCGTCGTCCTTCGATTTACATTTTTAACTTCTTCTTGAAAACTACAAGGCCAATTGTTACCATTTTTGGTGTGAAGCATCTCTATGGTAATATAAGCCTAAATTTTGAAATTCATGGCTCTACCACCCCGGGGCTTCATAGGCTGGGCCAAATATGCAACAAAAAAGGCCAAATTTTCAAAAATCTGCTTCTCTACTCCCACACACGTGGGGAAAAAACTAAATGCATAGTTATGATGTCCATGAAGCCCTTTACCAAAATTTTGAAATTCACGGCCCCTGGGTCAGGGGTTCAGGACCTAGGGTGGGGCCAATATGGCTATATAGTAAAAATGTATTAAATATTAGAAAATCTTCTCTAATCCTATATATTTTAGAAAAACTAAATGCATGGTTATGATGTCCATAATGTCCTCTACCTAAATTGTGAAATTCATGGTCCCTGGGTCAGGGGTTCAGGCCCTGATATAATAATATTTTCCTCTGTACTATCACAGTCGTGGGAAATTAAGTCATGCATTGGTATTATGTTCATAATGTCCTAAGGTTAAATTGTGAAACTACTGCCCAGTGAACCTTTTCACAAAAAATCTTACGACTAAGATAAAAATTTCACAACCCTGTAAGTTTTCGTTTAATAGAGATATTCATTTTTTTTCTAAAATATTATTTACAATATTGTCAAAAGTAAAAGTAAAATAAGAGTTTTTGTGATATTTTACAGCGTAGATACTTTTTGAAGAAAAGGAAAATATCGTCTTTAGTCGTAAGATTTTTTGTGAATAGGGACACAGGCCATGGGGCAGAAGTTGAGGCTTTTTATTGGGGGGGGGGGGGGGGGGTTTTGGGGTGTTTTAAAGGGGAATTTATGTGTCATCCATCAACAATTTTAACTTCATCTTGAAAACTACATTGTAAATTGTCACTCAGCAAAGTTGAATTAAATATGTGTTCTATTTTAGGAAATCTACTTTAATATCTTATGCATTGTATATTTGTAGAAATAAGCTGAATGCATTTTTTGTGCATTATAAATGAAACTGTGAATATTTAAAGAGATTGACTATTAAAGGCCTGCAGGTCTTTTATTATCAAAAGTTTACAACTTTTGGCCCCTGGAGCTAAGGTATAGATAATCCGAGATTCCTCCAACTCTTGAACACCCCCCCCCCCCCCCCCAACCACACACACACATTTTCATGAATGAATGTTTTTCAAACATCAAATACCGGTAATAAAAGCGAGGGTAACGGTCAGAAGAGTGTCAGATTAGGGTTTAGACTTCAAAATGAAGCATAAAATGCAAACATGAGACTCTCTGACATGTCAATCTAAGGGCTATGGCACTTAGGTGACCATCAAGGCCTGTGGGCCTCTTGTTTAATATTTCTATCGACATATTCTGGCATATTTAGCTTATATTTCATTTAAGTCAAGAAAAAGTTAACTCCAACTTTTGCCTAAAATTAGCTTATTACATGCCATATCTCAAATTTTTGAAATGTGACCCCTACTTTTTTTTACTTTTGCATAAAACATTAGATTTATGTCTACTTTTGCCTAAAATTAGCTTATTTCATGCCATATGTCAAATTTTGAAATGTGACCCCTACTTTTTTTACTTTTACTTGAATCATTAGATTTGTGTCTATTTGTATTCAAAGTTTTGGAAAGATAGCATTACTAATATTTTTTTTATTTGCGTTATAATTTGATTACTCCAACAATTTGTAAAAATCTTAACATATGCTATTGTGTTTATTATTTACTGGCTTTTGAAGCCACTAGTAAAGCAAGGTTTTTTTAAACTTTGACTTAAATATTACTTTCAGATATACTACATGTGTTCAACTTCATACTGTATTAAATAATAATTACATAATAGTTCAAACTATACATATTTGTTTGATTTCTTCAAATAATCAATTTCCATGCAAAATTTTAGCAATAATTTAAGGTAAATTATCATTTCTGTTTTGGGCCCCATATTTAAAAAAAAATGGCATGTGACACGGGTCACAAATAAAATAAATGAACATTTCAAGTCCCCATCTTAATATCTAAATGGTGTTTGGATGATTGACATAACTTGTATTTTAAGTGCCGACCTCCTTATTATTTGACATATATCTGATAATATTTTGTTTATATACGTAGATATTAACGCCAATTCCTAGAATTTGAATATAGATTATTGTCGTTTTGTTTTCTTCATATTTAACGATTATGCATACATTATCAAATATACGGTATGACATATTTTTGCGCCAAATTACAAAGTTATTTCTTTGACAATTATTATACAGTATGAACAATTGCGTTTGTTTTATTTGAGAATATCAGCCATTATCATGAATTAACGAGTTATGTAAGGTCTCGTCCAAAAACAATCCTTTATTATTGGTAAGGCACGATTTCTTCCTTGAAGTATATAGCTATTTTTTGCACTAAAAACTTCTAAAAACTTTAATAGAATGTTAAAGGGACCTAGACACGATTTCAGATGAACATTTTATTTTTGATTTTTATGTATAGAATAGTTTACTTGTGTATTTTGAATGATTTACCAAAATTTGAATGTTAGAAGTCATGTTACAAGCGAGATACAGAGGAAAGAAGTCGTTGTTATTTAACAAACAAAGCTCGAGTCTTATATTTGTTTACAAAATAATGTAAAGTAAAGAAAGTACCTTTTCTTTGACAAAATAACTTGTGGAAACAGGATAAACTCATTCAGTGTGTTCATAAATAATTTTATCAACAACGAAAAGCAACATTAGATTGAAACTTTTATCAATACAACACATATGTAAACAATAACAGGACTCGAGCTTTGTCTACAAAACAAAGAATTTTAACCTCTGTAACTCGCTTGTAACTCGATATTTGACCTTCATATTTTGACAAAGCATTAAAAACATCCATATTGACCATTCTAGACATTAAAAATGAAAAAATAAATTTTGAAAAAATTGAGCTCAAATCGTGTCTAAGTCCCTTTAACATACAATGTGAAACTCGGAGAAGACTTCAGAGATAAAGCAAACATTTTGTAACTATCTACCATGTATCAATGAGCTTTTTTATTCAATCGATCAGAACCTGTCAAACCTCATGTGAAAAAATTTTGCAGTACGTTGTTATGTGTTATCTGCTGATTAGATTGAATTGTAATACGTTGTTGATTGATCGATTTGATTGAATTGAATTAGAACTTTATTACAGTCCAAAATGCAGAATATCTTGTCATAAACTGAGTTGAATGAACTGGAATTATACGTTGTTATTTACTTATTACATTACTTATTTCCCTTTTTACAGTCCAAATTATAGAATACGTTGTTGTTTACTGATTTGGTTTTGACTTTTACCTACAGTCCAAATGCAGACGTTTCTGCGACCATTACACTAGCCTCGCTCCCGAGGACAGACTCCGGTTCCTGACCACTCTGTCCAAACAATATGGGGTTAATCAGGAAGCTGTCGTACAGGTGGCTAGAAGTGTTGTCAGTGCCCAGGTAAGAAATCACCATCATAATACTAAGGAAATCTCTGCTAAACCAACACTGAAATTACAAAATTAATAGCGTATACGTCTGTTTATTACATTAATTGTTGGTTCAGAGTTTTGTTTTTCAAGACGGTTTCAATTACAGGTAAATAGTTATTTTTGTATATCAGGTTTTCTATTCCAGGAAAAAGGGGAAACGCTTTTGCTGATGACGGAAGAACGCTTACGTCACACGTTAATACCGCAGTATCAGCAGCTCTTCAGCAAGATTGGTAGACTTGAAGGAGGAGTCAAATTCTTGGTCGACATGCGTGCAGATATTCTGGTACGGAGTTATTATTTCCTTTTAATTTATCTTACGCCAAAAGAGAGACAGAAATAGCAATGCAATATCGTATTCAATCTTTAAAACACGATTTTGAACTTTCTAGAAGAAAACTAATTGAAAAAGGATTTGGTGGTTTGCATGCATGTTGTGTAGGTAAAAAAAATTCATAGTTTACGAGTTAATTTGTAGTAGAAATATCGATTAAAAAAATTCCGGAGACAAAACTAGAAAATAAACTTAAGCATCATAAGGACTGAAAAAAAAACGAAAATAATTTTATTTCTATCTCCAGACACACCTTCCAGGGGTACAGAGCGAGGAGTACAAAGCGCACATGCGCATCCTTCAGCAGACGATCCGAGATCTACTGGCCCTCTGGTTCTCTGTTGGCTTCCTCCATCTCCAGAGAATCACGTGGCAAAGTCCGTGTGACATGGTCCAAAAGGTGAAAATATAAAAAATGAACAAAAACAACTATATATAGCTATATATAGGAAAGATGTCTGATGAAACTTAAAAACCGAGATACATGTATTTCACACATCTATTTTCAAGTGTTTGGTTTTTAAGTGTTCTATAAACTAGTAGTTTCATCAAAAGGAAATATATCTAGGCTTTGAAAATTAAATCCACATTTTTCAATTCGTGCTAAAAAGTGCCGACAAGTTGAAAATTAAACGTATTTCCTTTCGATTATAAACACTACATTTAAATGAATATTGCAGAAAACTTCATTGGACTTTCCTTAATGTAGCTGCTCTGAATTTTACAGTGGAATGGACCACTTTTTGATATCAATATGAATGAAAGTAAAATTGTCAACTTCCAACTACAATACTTCTTATATCAATATATTATGTGGAATTACATCAATAATTAAAAAAATTGTAAGATTTTTTTCTATGATAAGATGTAAATGAAATAATGATCTTATACCTCATTATAATAATTTTATTTAACGCGGGAAGTCCTCGGGAAAATATGATTTTTCTTTGGAGAATAAATCTTCATATTTCCCTCACCCTCTTGCAATATATTTGAAATATGGACCAATCAAAGCTCACACAACTTCCCTCAAGTTGAAGCAATAAACAAAGTTTTCGATGAACATAACATTATATATATAGATATGTGTTTCGTGGAATAGTTTGTGCAGGGAGTTCGTAACATCATGTCCTCCAGAAACATTTGCTGCTTGAATGTTTGATAACTGTTCTATAGAGAGCTATAAAATCTCAATATTTAATGTAAATTTTGATCAAATCTATAAAAAAAATTCAACCAGATGGTTTCCATCAGAATATATTCATAGAAATGAACTCGACCGTAAAATACCAACAACTACCAACGCTGGTGAAGTTATCCAGGAAAATGATCGAGTCACGGTTTAGTAATATGTAGGATGCAGAGTTCAAAGAAAAACAAAGCCTTCAAAAAATCTATTTCACCTGTTGTACATTAAATCAGAATGGGGAAACAAACGGTGGACTTTTGTTGTAGTTTGGTTGATTTTTGTTTTATTGAACATGTGCAGTGAACGTATGCATTTTACCAAGATTTTGTTAAATTATTTTCTGCGAAAACCATCGAACGGTACTGTTTAGATCTTGAGAATCATAATTTTTTTCTTTGATCTTGAACATCTCATCACAATCTTAACTTAGACCTGTACAGCTGTGTGTTGTGATTACAGATTTCCCAGTACGAGGCGGTGCACCCCATCCGTGACATGACTGATCTGAAGCGCCGTGTTGGGTCGTACCGTCGCTGCTTCGTCTTCACCCACGGAAGTATGCCCGGGGAGCCAGTGGTCGTCCTACACACCGCTCTCACAGGCTCCATCTCCAGCAGTATCCATGTAAGGGCCCGACTTTTCATCAATATTAGTATATTGGACGGAAAAACCCCAATCTTGTTAAAATTACACTCGTCAATTCGCTTCTCTACTGATACGTTAATATACATAGCCTATCATACATGTAGATTTATAATTTTAATACAATTACAAGAAAAAACCTAATAAATAGACACAGAGTACAGCCATTTATCAATACATTTATCGTCGTTTATAAGATATGTTATGATTTTTTTAAAAGTTCCTATATCTAACCAGTTTCACTGAAAACTTGGCTGGATACATATCTTCTATCTTTCACTGAAACTCTGTAAAGCTAATTCATGTCAATGCATACCCATATCTAAAACGATGAGTAACATCACATTTCTAGGAAATGTGAGAATTTATTAATGTACGTATCTACATGTAAAACCTCTGTAAACTATGAAAGGCAACTATTCGCATCATGCCCCGGGCGGTATTTATTTTTTGTTTGTTTGGGGGGGAGGGGGTCGATGAATAAGGAGCTCAGTTGTTTAAATTTGCAAAATCAATCGCATTGATTGGTAAATATTTTATTTTTTCAGTCCATTTTAAAAACACCTACATTCTCTGGAAGACGGCCAGAAACCGATTCTTCCAGTGACGGAGATGTAGAGGAAAAAGAGGAACTCTCCAAAATTTCAGCAGCCATCTTCTACTCCATAACGTCAACTCAGAAAGGTAAGATGGCGGAATGTCCTCACTTCCTGTTATTTATTTTTTATATATTAAAAAAACTCAGTGGTTTGAGAAAAAAAATAATTCTAGAGTGGATTTTTTTTTCAATTCGACATTCACTTACAGGCAGGAAATAGTATGCAAGTAAATAATTGAAGATGGAAACGAAAATAGTTCGTCGAAGAAATTAATTAGTAGAAACTGACACATTACAAACCACGGAAATTTATCCCCAACGCTTGATGAATGAGAATGAAGATGAATTAGAAAAACTCAGATTGTGGTTCAAAATTCCATGTTAGGTAGCAAAGGTGCACGTTGATGTACATGTATCACCGTACAGGAAATTTCGATTTGAAATGACATTAAAAAGAATCATTAGGCTTAAGGAGAAAACTGTTGTGCAGCTTTCAAATATTTTTTTTCCATTATTTTAAGCAGATTCAAATGTATAAATGCACCCAACATAAAACGAAAAATATTCCTGCTAACTTTCTTTTCGGCTCTACTTCTGCTGTCTGGTATGTTCTGTCATCTTATAACAGTATTCTTAATTTCTGAAATAATTATGAATAGCGTGACAAAGTTGGATTATCAAAGCTAAAAAGAATGACGTCCATGTAATAAACAAAACCAAATCCACAGGATGCGCCTTGATAGGATTAAGCAACGTATTTACGACACGCACTATAAATGACTCTATCATTTTACTGGATAACTTCAGCAGCGTTGGTGGTAGTTGGTATTTTACGGTTGAGTTCATTTTAATTAATATATTCTGATGGAAACCATCTGGTTGATTTTTTTTAATTTTTTTTTTAGATTTGTTATAAAACATTAAATGTTGGGATTTTAAAAGCTCTCTATAGAACAGTAATTAAACATTTCTGGAGGACATGATGTTACAAAATACCTGCACGAATTATTCCACGAAACACATACCTATTTATCTCGGACTGTCTCAAAAAGACACAAACTCTGACATTTTCTCACCAGAGGTGTGCTTCACACGCTTCGCTTACACCTCTGTCAACGCCCGATGTACAACAGTCATTCTCGTTTATATGACTCCAATTTGAAATATCACTGTCGCTCAATTTAAGATCGTTTTTTCTTGAAGTAACGGGATAAAATTATAATGTTTTTCAGTAAATGATTTAAATGGTTTATATCTAATTTATATACAATAAATCGCCGTTTATTTTTGAAATGCCTTGTTATTATTTTAACAGCCGTATTACAGATGTCACAGTAGTTTCCATATGTCGCTATATAGGCTAATAATGGTTGTCCATTTTTCTGCTATCGAAGTCGGGAAAGAAAAAAATAAAAATATAGATTTTTGATATAAAACAACCCCAAAATTTTAGAGACTAACGTATTTGTTACGCGTCAATATTTTTTTAAATCAAGGATTGATAAAACCTGTCGCAATGTTAGCATTAACAAGCGTTACCAAAACTTACCCTCCGATAAGAATTAAGCTAAAAAACGATCTTATATGTAATGAGGACTAATCCAAATAAAACTTGAGATTGAAAAAGTGATATAAATTCGTCTATAATATTTGCATTCCTAAATAGTAAAATCTATAATATGAATATTCGTAACGCAGTAAAATGAACCTGATTTAATGAAACACGAATTTCTTATTTTTCTCGATGGTACTTTATATGGGGAAATACAACCGCCGATATCGGGAAAGAAAAATCAAGGGCAGGTTAAAAATATATGAAAAGATAAAGGAAAAGGAAATATTATATATTTTACAATGTTTCTGTTAATTACCATTATTTGACAAACCAGTATTATTAGCAATATTGAATTACTTATTGAAGATATTCTTACCTTGTATTATGATAAGAAATGTATTTTGAAGTTTCATTTAACATCCGTTACTTTTAACTTTCAATTTTGTACCAATCTTTTCATTTTATGTTTTTATCAAACTGAACAATATACTTTCATAAAAATTTCAAGCATACATAAATTCGCTTTTAAGAGGCAACTAGATGTTTCTCAAATTAAAGTAATTATCATTAAAAGACTTCGATATGTTCTGCTGTCGATAAGCAAATTTGCCTCAATTTCCATTCGTGCTGCGCATTCAGTATTTTTGCAGTTTTATAAAACATCGTCCTTGCTTTTCAAGGTTTTAGTAATTAACTTCTTATAATTTGAAATAAATATAGAATTAGTTAATCTTTTTGACTATTTATTTATTGCTGGAATAAAGCACTGCTTTGATAAGATTAACATCCGTGACTGTGATTTCACCGTACCCCCCATGCAAAGAATCTGACCTAGATTTGTAAATACAACAGGTATGTGTGAATAATTTTCAGGAAAAGCATCATAGATGATGTTCTTTTGGAAAACCAAATTAATAAAACAATCTGGCAAACTTAATTTTTTAACAACGTGACCAATGTAAGGGAGTAGCAATTCTGAGAAAGACTACCAAGATTCTTGTACAAACTGAAGCGATGGGGAAAATGTAATTAAAATCGATGTATTTACTTCTTTTATCTATTAATATGATTATATAAATAATTCAATTTAAATGTTTAATACATTTATTCATTTTTATTTCAAAGTTACTGGGAGAATTATTTTGTAAAAATTAAAATCTGATCGCATGATCTAGTTTGACAGATGTTTGAAAGTTGAAAAAGCAGTTTCTGCACGCTACCGATTTATCGTTGATTTTATACAAATCAACGACAATGTCATCTCCTATAATCTTTTTAAACTTGCAACAAAGTCTTCGCCCGTTAATATCCTCCCTTTAGCTGATTGTACATGAGAAACGAATCAACAATACCATGTGCTCGCCATGCTTGTTTTGATCATGTGACAGACTATTTTTCCGGCGTTGACAGAGGTGTAAGCGAAGTTTGTGAAGCACGACCTCTGGTGAGAGATTGAAACTCTGAAATACTGATAACATTATTTATTTCATGGCGCTTTTGGCCGCGGTGATAATTGCGGGGGGCTACCGACGGGCTGCCCCCAAATATGAAATGAATGACGGCCCAAATATGGCAAATCACGCACTGGAAAAACGCAAATGCGTGAACGTCATAAAAAGTAATAAAAATAATTATGCAAACTATGCAAAAATTATAAAGTAATTAAAAATCAATAAAGTCAATATAAAGGTAAATATGTACAAGTTGAATGTGTTGGAAACAAATAATTAAGGGCACTCCTCCATTTGCGTTGAGGTGCGACGATATACGCCACTTCCAAGGGCCACAAAACAACCGAGGGATGGCGGAGCCAAACCCTCGGTGTTTATGGCATTGCAACCGCCACCAATGGGGAGCAGATAACCATGGTGATGACGGCAGAACCCCAACGCAAATGTTCAACGCAGTCCAAAAGTTAAAATCCTACTTATGTCCCGTATAATGGGACCTTCGGAGTAATTAAACGCTCAATTGCGCCCTGCAAATTGTTTAAGAACACGTCATTGCCCAATCGTGACAAATGCACCCCATCTGCATGGAATAACTGTACTGGTTTTGCTTGAAATTGTGTGTGTCTAATGAATGCTCCACCCCTGTGTGAAATGCACCCAATTTCTTCCCAATTAACCCGTGCCCTTCCTTTTCCTTTGCTTTGATATTTTGACTATAACGCCAGGCAAACCTTGGCAAGAGACATGACCACACAATTTTGGTCTTTGGAAAAAGTTTTCAAATCTTACTTAAGGTCACCTGAAGTTGATCCAAGAGAGATTCCAATTTTACAAGACCCAAGCTTTTTGCTCCACAATGTACTATGATGATGTTGGGGTCACTTTGAAGTCTCCTTAAATGTCTAAGCTTTTGGCAACAACTGACTGAGGACCATTCCTCCATATCCTTGCCACCAAATATTTGTATTGGGTAAGTTGAGGTTGCACCCCCCTGTTCGCCCCCTGGCTGCTAAACCTGCTTTTTTAACAATAGATGATCCAACAACACAAATTTTTGGTTTACCTAGAAAAACTTGGCATATTTTAGCGCATGCAAAATACAAACTTGACAAATAGTCTTAACGAATGTATATAAGAATTAACAGCATTTGACTTCCAACGACCTGCCATTTAAATTACCTGTTTTTCTGTCTCTTGCCTTGTTAAAGTAGTTGCCGCGCCTATGCAAAACGAGTGAGATTTAAAATTTGTGTCATCAATGTTGCAAATCTTTAGAGACTTCTGCAGAATTGAGCTAAATTGGTAATGATTTATTGTGGTGCCCGAAAATGACAAAATAATGGCCCAGAAAAAAAATTTGGACGTACCTGTAGAAAGTTTCTCATTGCGGCAACAGGACATGTTAGGCCTGATGATGCCTTAACAACCACAGAAGTCCCAAACCCCAATCAATTGATCAGTTTTTGAATGTCTGATGCATAATGCAATTTGCTCACTAGTCAACGACACATCGCCGATTTGCAGAATCCTGTCTGATGTATTACCCTTAGAGAGAGCGAATTCCCAACTCTTAACAGTGCATGAAATGCGAGGGTAAAAGAAGAGAACAGCTTCGTATCTACTGTTGCACACTATCTGTAGCTTTGGTACAATGGTATTTAAAATATCCTAGGTAATTGGAAGTCTAGAGTCAGTCCCTGGATTTGATCTCTTCATCCCTTGCAACAATATTTGAACAAGAACTGTTTTTGTAGGGTCTGCTTTGTAATAGAGTTTACAGTAATAACTAATTGCAGATAATATATCTTTAAATTGGCTTAATATCTTATGTAACTTAAAATTTAATTGTTATTTTAACTTTTGAATTGAAAGGACAGGGGCGTACAAGGCGTTGCATATCCCCCACGTGGAGCAATAAAGACGAACGATTTTCAATTTCAGTAAAAATATTAATTTTTGGCTTATGAGCATTGTTTATAGTATAAATGTCATGGTGTGAGTCAAACATATGCTTTCATTCTGTAAAGACGACAGATATGGGTTTCCAAATGAAGCTGCACAGCGTTTAATGCAAAAATCTTGATCATTTACTGTTCTAAATTGCAAATTTTAGGTATGAATGGGTCTTGACTCCATCCAAAAAGTACTTTTATTTAAAGAATGGGTTTCCAAATTAAGCTGCACAGCGTTTTATGCAAAAATCTTGATCATTTACTGTTCTAAATTGCAATTTTAGGTATGAATGGGTCTTGACTCCATCCAAAAAGTACTTTTATTTAAAGAAGTTTTTATTCATTTTTATTAGTGATTTATTAAAATGGAGTCTAGACCCATAATGGTCAAAATTCGTGGTTTTCACCAAAAACATTTCACGTTCATTAAATTATTAATAATTGTCAAATAATAAAAGTTATTCAGCGTTCCTGTAGTGTATCACGGTAGTAAAACCGAAGATTAAAATAAGCAAAATTTAAAATTGATTAATTTAAATAGCAAATGTCAAAGGTGTATAAAATTAGAGTAAAAACAATTCCTGGAATTGACAAATAAAAGTAACATAAAGTAAAAAATATATTTACCTTCTATATATAACCAAGTATTAAAATAAGCAAAAATATAAGATTTATTAAACCGAAAAGCAAATATCAAAGGTGACAATTTGCGTTAGGCTTTTGGTTTTATTTCGTTGATAAATACAAACGTCACGCCCATAAAGATAATCTCAAAATCTTAAATATTATTGGTTATTTAATTACTTATGGGCGTGGATAATATAAAATGAACAAATAACAATTAATATAATTAGCCTTAATAACCATTGCTCGAATTATGTAATTGAAACGCTCTTAGGTGCCAGGTAAAAATGTCAGAACACGTTGAATTATATGATTAAAATACCAAGCAGTCCTGTGAGGCTTATTTGACAATTGACATTAATTAACCTCTGTAAATTAAAGAAACTAAGTATTTAAAGATTTGGATATATAATGTAACATTAACTAATTATTTAATAAATATCTCATTACAACATATATTTAGTTTACCTTTTTCCCTATTTTTTAAAAATATATACAGAATAATTTATCTACAAAAATAATAAGTTAAAATGAATAAAACATTACATTATTAAAATAATGTTTGATTTAAAAGAAAAATATACAAAATATATACAGGTAAAATATTATATAAAAATATATAAAAAATATGTGCAGAGAGCATAAAATGCTGTAACAATTAACTGCACCTCTTCACTTTACGGGGCTGTTGATGGTGTTTAAAAGAATATCAGAGGCAAGTAAAGTGACGATATCTGTAATAAAATGTCCGAGGAATTTTTTGAAATCAAATATCTGAACATATATAATGTGTTCGGAAATAAAATAGATCAGTCCAAAACTAGCTCAATTTTCTGTGCGCCATAAATTGCAACTTTTTAACACGTACGAAACTGTAGCTCCCATGTCGTCCATCTTAATTTTTTCAGACCGGGAGCTACAGACCTGCAGCTAAACTACATAATGTCATGTTCATCGAAAAACTTCGTTTACTGTTTCACCTTGAGGAAAGTTGTGTGAGCTTTGATTGGTCCATATTATACATTTATTGCATGGGGGTGAGGGAGATATGAAGATTCATTCTCTAAAAAAAAAAAAATTACTTCGCGCGTTAAATAGAATTACAGTGAACTATGTAGAAGCTTTTAATATATTTAAGTATAATTGTAAATTCTTAGAAACTGAAAAAAAGTTAGCAGAACAAGGACAAATGTGTCTCTATACCATGCTTTCTAGAACAAAAGATTTGTATTTGAATAACGAAACAATGTTGGCTTTGTTCGAAACATATGTAAAAAGCATTTTATATTATGGTTGTGAAGTTTGGGGATCACACAAGGCAAATGATATTGACAAAGTTTTTATGAAGTTTTGTAAGCGTTAATTAGGAGTGAAATCAAATTGTAATCATGCTATGGTTTACATTGAATTGGGATGTCTCCCATTAAGGTCTGTGAGAATTATTAGAATGATATAGTACTGGTATAAACTACTTGGAACCACAGACTGCATTTTAAAATCCTGTTATGTAAATCTTCCCATGGACTGTAAAGCCAAAAGGTCATGCTCCAATTGGGCAGCATTTATTAGGTCAGAATTGTATAGTATTGGTCTTGGTGAATTATGGGAACACCAAGAATACCTTGTGTTAACAAAACATTTTCCAATTATTAAGAAAAGAAAAATAGATGTTTATTGTCAGGAATTGTTTGCTGTTATCAATAATTCTCCAAAATGTTGTATTTTTTCACATTTGATAGATAATTTTTGCATGCAGTCTTACTTACTCAAACCTATACCTCAGAAATTTAGAAGATGCATTACAAAGTATAGATAAGAATCTCATTCATTAGCAATTGAGTCTGGAAGATATAAAAACATAGCAAGAAAGGAAAGGAAATGTACTTTTTGTAATCACATCGGCATTGAAGATATTTTTCACTTTGTGTTAAAATGCCCACTTTACAATTCAATTAGATCAAGATACATTAAGAATTATTATGTTAAAAAACTATCTGTGTTCAAACTTGTCCAGTTATTTAGTTCAAACAATACCAAAGAGTTGTGTAACCTTGGTAAATATCTTTACTATGCAACTATGTTCAGAAATTCAATGCTCTGGCTTAAATTATCCATTTTTTTTCTATTCCAACTGATAAATCATATTTTCAGTATCATATATCTATTGAATCTCACAATATTTTATATGATGTAATTATATATAAAAGTTGTATGTTGTTCTCCATAGCGAGAATGCTCGCTCTAAAGCCTACTGGCTTCGCATTTTGCGTGCCTCGCATATGTTTATGCTTCCAAGTTGTGTACAATATTGATGAGCTTATGGCTCAAAGTTGAAAAAAAAAATAATAGGCGTTAACTCCAGAAAAGTTTTAACGTAATGTTTTGACAGATCATTGTCCAATCAGATCGTAGTAGGGCGGAGTTGGACATTACCGCTTGTGACTTGAAAGAGAGTGAAAAAAAGAAGAGAGAGAGAGAGAGAGAGAGAGAGAGAGAGAG
>WFKH01011925.1:87432518-87463453 GCA_016163765.1 Magallana hongkongensis
GAGAGAGAGAGAGAGAGAGAGAGAGAGAGAGAGAGAGAGAGTTAAACTGGCAAATAAATTAAGGTCCATTTTAACCTATACTGATGTAACTTCGAAGTATGGAATTAGTAGAAACAGACATATTACAAACCACGGAAATTTATCCACAACGAATATTTATAAATAAAAATAACTCAGATTGTGGTTTAAAATTTCATGGTAGCAAAGGTGCACGTTGATGTAACACTGTACAGGAAATTTCGATTTGAAATGACATTTAAAAGAATCATTAGGCTTAAGAAAAAAACTGTTGTGCAGTCTTATATTATTTTGTTCATTATTTTAAGCAGATTCAAATGAATAAATGCACCCAACATAAAAATGAAAAATTTTCCTGCTCCTTTAACTTATTTCGGCTCTACTTTTGCTGTCTGTTATGTTCTGTCATCTTATAACGATATTCTTAATTTCTGAAAGATATTTATGAATAGCGTGACAAAGTTAGATAATTAAAGATAAAAAGAATGACGTCCATGTAATTACTAAGGATACGCCCTGATAGGATAAAGCAACGTTTTTCCGAAAAACGTAAATTTGTGGCAATGCTTGACATGACAGCGTTAATTGATTGTTTTTCAGGACTACAGGGGGTGGACCTAGGGAATTATCTTATCAAGACGGTAGTCAAAGAGCTACAGAATGAATTCAGCGGAATTACTCAGTTTTCTAGTCTTTCTCCTATCCCAGGGTTTAAAACCTGGTTAATTACCGAAATCAACAAAATACTGAACTTAAAAGGTAAGACAGAGTGACCATTGTGTATACATGTATTTCGTCAACCAACCAATAATTTCATGGATGTAATTTTCGATTAATGTACATAAAACTTGCTAATAAAATGCATAATCACCGCCACAGCTAAGATTACCAAACCTTATATCAAAAATCTATTTTTATTTATTTTGTTCTTTGAAATTAAAAAAAGAAAGAATTAATTTGCCAATATTAATGACATTGGTAATGATGATAATGAGATGGATAATGATGATAAACTTCCCAATACTAGTATTAATGATGTATATTAAATATACTCACCGGATATTTTTAATGCGATGAATTAAAAAAAAACGTTAACAATATAAATGACAGGGAAAATATTACAATAAAGACCCAATTATAAGTTAACCTCCACAAAAGTTGAAAACTTTTTTCGATATTTCTGGCGTGGTAGATATACATCTATTAGACTCTTCCCGATATTGCTGACGTGGGATATACATGTAATTCAACTTCTACAAATATAGGCAATGTTTTATTTTGATATTTGTAGGGTTCTTTTCTAAAAAGAAAAGTGATCAAGTTAACAGACCATTTCAAAATTATTTTACTTTCGTTACTCTGATTCTTTTCATGTGTTTATTGACTATACAATTTTTTAATACACTGTATTTATATATTCATCGGTAGATATTGGCGAACATTCAGAAGAGCTTCTTTTATCGAGTGAAATTGAAGAGCTAAAAGGTTTTCTGGGTATCAACGAAGAAAGTGTTCTAAAAACTGTCAAAGACTTGATTCAGACACACGCATGGATACAGAATGAACAGATATGTGACGTCATCAAAAAGCCATTGATGAGGCTCTGTGCGCGGTACTTGTACAGAGAGAAACGCCGGGGATTCGCGCTTAATCCTGTTGGTATGTAATACAATGTTAGTACAAATGTAAAATTTATGTACTAAACTTAAAAAAAGCACCGAAGTTCACAAAACTTTGTAACAAAGCCATGTTCTTAAAAGTAGGAAATATTGAACATCTCATCTCATGCTATAAAGGAGCGACGAAACGTGGTTTCATCTCTAAAAGGGAAACCTTTTATTAGTACATGTATTTATTTCCCGGTTTTTGTTTCGTTTGTTTCAGAATGTATTGTAAATGGCTGTGATTTTTTTATTCCTTTGTTATTTAGGACCCTCTATACACTAATACTTTTTTTTCAACTTTGAGAATATTATATCACTTTAAGGTGCGCATTTTGTAACATCAAGTACGTGCCATTTTAATTTGATTTTGACATACACTTGTAGCAAATTTTCACCTTGGTAACGGCGCGGTGCTGTGGCGACTGAATTGGAAGGCGGATATGTCCATTCGTGGAATTAACCAGTCGTGTGGCATGATGGTCAACTACCGTTACTATCTGGAGAGTACGGAGGAAAACAGCCGGAAGTACTTAGAAAATCAGGTCATCCAAACCACTCCGGATTTCCTCAGTATACTAGCAGTAGAAAGCACGGTTTAAATTTATGCTAATTCTTTTTTTTTCAAATTTGATTTTGTTTTAATGATAAAACTACAGAACAGGAAGTTCTACTGATATTTTATTAGTATTTGAGCATTATATGATGTACATTTGTTCTGTGTAACTTCTGGTCCAATCTTGATTGTTTGATTGAATGGCTGTAAGTGCTCTAATATATGTCAATGTTCAGTGGTGCTTTCTTGTGTGCATTCATTGGTTGACATTGATGTAATTATATGTTAAAGCTATGCTTTCGTTGCTCACAAAAAACAAAAACAGCTGTAGGTGTAAAATATACACCAGTTAATGTAGCATCCCATGGATGTAGCAGGAGGGTATTTAGTTTCATGAAACTGTCTTTTTTGTTTTTTCAAAAAATATTACTTATGAAAGTCATATTTGTATATATGTCTCATTAATTGGTATTTTTTTCTGTACAGCAATAGTGTTTTTCTATTCCAAAGTATTGAGATTGGTAATTCTTAATTCAGGTATTTTCATTAGCATGGGAGATAGTTAGTTCGTCTGATGTTAGATGCTATGTCTTTTATGTTTATGTGAATATACTTTGAGTCCGTCAGTTTCATATATGTAAAAAGTTCACATTACAATATTTATGTTGCATGTGTACATTAATTATACATGTAGATAATAAAATGAATAATCAATCGATCGCACATTATATTAATTTATTATATAACATTTTTGAATAAGTTTACTCGTTAAAAAAATTTATTCCTATGCCCTAAAAATTGCTGAATCACGCCGGAAATAGTTATATTGCCCTCCCGGAAACAGTTATATTTCACAAGAAATAGTTATATCACCCTCCCGAAACTGTAATATCACCCTCGCGTGCAATAATTTTGCATACTAATTACGTTGGGTTCGAAATGTAGCTAAGTAAACGTAAACAGTTAGAAAATAAAAACGTCTGCTATTCAGAGGCACTTATTTTATTTGTTTAAATTGAAAATTTATCTACTTATTGAAAGCACGGATCGACATTTTAACAAACAGTAATTTGTAAGATATGAAGATGCATTAATAATTAAAATACACTTGTTAATGAGGTAAATGTGTTCTTATACTGATTTTAATTTTTTAAAAATGTTATATAACATATATTACATGTCTTCTCGGGCGACAATACCAGAATATTTGTCCCTCGGTGACAGGAAAGCCTTGGAGTGTTATGTCGCCCGATGCCGAAGGCATCGGGCGACATTCTACTCCAGTGCTTCCAGTCACCTCGGGGCATATATTCTGGTATATCGCCCTCGAAGCCATGTAATATATGTATAATAACTTTATGCTCTTATATATGTATTGGCTGTGGGTGATATTATAGTTCATCACAACCGCCACAGAAGCTATCCTCAGCACTGCATGAAACTTTTCTATTCAGTGAGCATGCGCGGATCCATAAATTTTTTCCAAAGTGTCATGAATCATATATCCTAAACTAATATAATGTTTAGACAAGTTTTTTGGAATTGCCCGATGTCTGTATCAAACAAACAAAACACAAAATATACAAACAAATATTTAATAAGAAAAAAATACATACAAAAGAAAAAAAATGAAAAAAAATATTAAACCAGATTCTAAAAGAGAGAGCCGACTCTAATTTCAAAAACAAATCATTAAATTGACTTTAAACAGTTAATTTGAACCAAATGTATTTCGGCTTTCAATAATATCCTTAAATTATTAACTCGATAATCAATTTAAAAAAAATTCACTAAAGTTCAATTAAAACAAAATGTTCAAAACAAAAAGTAAAATTTCCATCAACTGTGTCACTTTTCCGTTGTCCTGGCTCCTCAGTATATTTCCGGCGACTTTACCCCCAAACCCCGGACATCACATATAGACAGGTACACGGACAGATGACACAACCGTTGTTTCGGTACGTAGACAGTTAGGACGCCACAACACAACACACATATAATCACGACCCCAGCATAGACCGCTACCGGCCACCATAGGCCAACACCACGTGTCCCCGAAATGGATGAGAAATGGCGGGTCTTGCACTGCGTAGTCGTTCCCGACGTTGTTATCACAATTAAGCGTACAAACTGGTATAAACCGTCATCCTTTTTAACATAATAACTTTTCAAATAGAATGGCATAAACTTTTAACAATTTATCGTTAGTGTTCACTACTAAAATAACAATTTTCCGTTCGAACACGTGCTTTGAAAACTAAGTTTTTTAACATAGTAAATAAACAATTAAACACATATAACCTTAAAAAATACAAAACAAATACCTTGAAATTGGCGACAAACACACATAAAACTACAAAGTGGGGAGAAGTTTCCCAATCTTGGAGACCACCACGTGTCTCTAAACAGACACACGTCCACTTTGCTGGACTTCAGTGTACACGTCACTCCAGTAACAGGTTTAGAGAGTAAAAAGAAAAGCGCTAAATTTAAAACATATATACAACCATATCAAATACGTTACAAACGTCCCCATTTAGAAGATTAATGCCATAGTCCGACCAAAACTCTAACGAACTTGATAACACTAAATTTAAAATATACAACACAAAACAACAAACAATCTCTAGATATTTACACAATTTCAAGAGGATGAATCTATTCTCGACAAATAGTCTGCAACTACATTATCTTTTCCTTTCACATGAACAACATCAAAATTGAACTCTTGAAGTGTCAAACTCCAACGAAGTAACCTCTGATTTGTCAACTTAATTCTCTCAAGCCACTGAAGTGGAGCATGATCCGACTCAACCACAAATGATCGACCTTCAAGAAAAACTCTGAGCGACTGAACACTCCAGATAATTGCAAAACATTCTTTCTCAATCACTGCGTATCTCTTTTTAGTATCTGACAATTTCTTACTGAGATAAAGAATTGGATGTCTACTATCTTCAAAATTCTGTTCTAATACCGCCCCAACTCCACAATCTGACGCATCGGTGCGCAAATGGAACAACTTACCAAAATCTGGACTAAGCTACACTTGGTTACTAGCTATCGCATGCTTCAATGAATCAAAAGCCTTCTGATGTACAGGAAGCCAAACTATCTTAGAGCAACCTTTCTTTCTAGTAAGATCGAACAAAGGTGAAGCTAGTTCTGAAAAATGTGGAATGAATTTCCGGTAAAAACCTATAGTCCCTAGAAATGATCAAACATGCTTTTTAGCAGCAGGAACAGTGAAAGTTTGAATTGCCTAAACTTTATTTTGCTGTGGAGAGACAATACCTTTCCGACCACATGTCCCAGAAATTCTAGTTGATCAAACCCAAAACAACACTTAGATGGCTTTGCAGACAACTTTGCGTCCCTCAATCAGTGGAAAACTACTCTCAGATGCTCAAGATGATCGTCCCAAGTCTCACTGTAGATTCCAATATCATCTATAAAACATTGAACAAAAGAATGCAAACCATCGAGAACTTTGTGCATTAATTTGACAAAAGTTGCAGGCGCATTTACCATACCGAACAGCATTTCTGTGAATTGATAGTGGCCCATGGGGGTAACAAATGCGCTCTTCTGCTTGGCGTCCTCGTCTAACGGGATCTGCCAGTATCCTTTTGTAAGATCAATTTTGCTGATAAATTTTGCTCTACTCACTTCGTTCAAAAGGTCATCCATGCGCGGCAAAGGTCTTGGATCAAATACAGTGATACTGTTTAACGCTCTGTTATCACAACAGAATCTGATGGAAGAGTCATTTTTTCTTACCAAGACCACTGGTGACGCATAAGAGCTAGTTGAGGGTTCAATAATATCTACCTCGATCATATTCTCTATCTCTCTCTGCATGCGTTCTCTCAGTGCGTAGGGCACAGGATACGGCTTCTTATGGACGGGTTCGTCTGACTTGAGTTTTACTGAATGTTGAACCAGATCTGTTCTGTTGGGTATATCGCTAAAAAATCAGAAAATTCACTCAACAAACCTCGTAACTGACAAACCTGAGTATCTGCCAGTGTACCTGAAAGTCTTATTCACATTTGTCCTCACGATCAAACCATTTCTTTAGCATGTTGGCATGAAACACTGTCTCTTTGTTCTTTTTCACCTTAACTCTGTAGTCAACATTCCCGACTTTCGCTGTGATCTCAAATGGTCCTTTCCACTGTGCAAGTAATTTGGATGTATTAAACGGTAAAAATACTAACACTTTGTCACCTACCCCGTATTGTCTTGTCCTGGCTTTCCGATCGTAATACACTTTCTGCTTGTGCTTTTCGACTTTTTCCTTCTCTTTGGCGAGCTCTGTGCACTCCTTCAAGCGCTCCCGTGTCTCGAGTAGTAACTCAAAACAAATGACTGACAATTCTCCGGTTCTTCCCAGTGATCTTTCAGGACTGCTAAAGGACCTCGTACCTGCCTGGCAAAAAGCATCTCAAAAGGAGAAAATCCTGTGGTTTCGTTTGGAACCTCCCTATAAGCAAACAGAACATAAGGAAGATGTTTATCCCATTTTGAGGGTTCTTTGACCGCATACGTATACGCCTTTAACATTTTCTTGAATGTGCCATTAAATTTTTCTACCAGGCCATTTGTTTGAGGGTGATACGGAGAACTTACCAATTTACTCACCTTCAGTAATCTACTGAGTTCTTGTATCAATTCAGACATGAAGTTACTACCCTGATCCGTGAGGATTTCATTTGGGAAACCCACGTCAGAAAGGACAATCTGAAATATGTCATTTTCTACCTCACGAGGATACTAGTATACCCTGTAAAGAATCTTGTCCTTGAGAGTGTAGTATGACTGACCATTGTCTGGCTCTTCCGATGCCATTTCTCTCACACGTGTCAGGCTAGGATCAGTTTCCTGCAATTTGATGTCTCTGTATCACAAATGTCAAATTCTGGCACACCATCGTCTGCCTTCTTTTGTTTCCTCTGCTTCCAATCAAGTCTGCGCTCTCGTCTGAACTGCCAAACAGTCCGCTGGTTTCTCAACTTCCATTTTCTTGATCTTGTCTATCACATTTCCAAGTATGACATCAGCAAATGGAGAATCTAAAATAAGAGCAAACAATTTACCTTTTACAAATTAAATGGCGTACCATCTCTACACACGCTTCTTGGCATTGTTTCTCGGATCCATCAGCAAGAATTATCTTCCTCTCCCGATCATTTGCTCCTTTTCGACTAGATGACTGTGGACGAATACAGTTGAACAACCAGTATCTCTCAGCTGAGAACTGTTGCCTTTTTGCCTCAGTTCCCCTAGAAATGTCTAATCCTGTTACTGAATTATCATCTACATCTTTTGTATCCCCTGTACTTACACCTGGGAGTTTGACCAACGATGCACTTGTATACAAGTCAGGTTTACCCTTCTCTGTATGTTGCCTATTTCCGTGTTCTGAAAAACACAACCCAAGACTACCAATTTTCTTGCCCTCAGTTTTACTGTACTGCCTTTGTTTGTGAAGAGGACATTCTCTCTGGATATGCCCAGGCTTGTTACAAGAGTCGCATACTCCGTCTTTTACCTGCGAGCCTTTTCCTTGTTCCACCTTCACTTGCCCCTGATTTACATTGAAATTACCTTGAGGATTTCGATCTGTTCCATTTCTGTGGTTCCCTCCGGAAGTCGACCTTTTGTGAGCTATTTGATAGACCTCAACCAAATCTATCACTTCCTTAACATTCTTTGATAGATGTTCATAAACCCATACCTGCAAATCTTTGTCACACAATTTTAGCAATTGCTCTCTCAAAATCAAATCGTATAGACTGTTCACATTATATATACCATTTTTGAAGTTTTCTCATTATGTCACAAATGAGATAATTTTATAACTATGCCTCGAAAACTGCTTAATCACGCCGGAAACAGTTATATTGCCCTCCCGGAAACAGTTATATTTCACAGGAAATAGTTATATTGCCCTCCTGAAACTGTAATATCACCCTCGCTTGCATTTATTCTACATATTAATTACGTCGGGTTCGAAATTCAAAGAGCTAGTTGCTAAGCAAACGTAAAAAGTTCCCCGAAAATCAAAATGTCAGGACAACGTCTGCGATTCGTTTCAAATTCCGAGGTACTTTAATTAATTGTTTAATTGATTATACAAATTTGATAAATACAATGATAGTAATTAACTCCAGCGTGAGCGCAATGACGCAATTTCTACATGAGCAGCGTTAATGCACATTATCATTATTTCATTTATTTGAAACTAACAAGCACCGATTGACTTTTTTCAAACAATTTTACATTGATTTGTAAAATATGAACATTTTATAATAAAATATGTACACTTGTTAATGAAAAAAATACGGTCGTAAACCCCTTTAATTTGTTTAAAAATGTTATATATATAACATATATTAAATGTCTTCTCGGGCGAAAATACCAGATAATCCTTGAACGATTCATCGGATTGTTGCCTTGCCAGTCGAAACTTTTCTCTATAAGCTTCTTATGTTAACTCATACCGTTTGAGTATTGCCTCCTTAATCTTATCATACTTACCACTTTCACCATCGCTTGAGTAAGCTTCCAATGTCTTGCCTGTATACAGTGGTACCAAATGAATAGCCCAGTCAGACATCCCATTTATGCAATGCTGCCATTTTCTCAGACGATCGTAAAAATACATCAACATCTTGACCTTCTTCCAACTAAGGAAGCTTAACATGAGAATTCTGGACAGATGAACTACCATTTAATTTCCCTCCATTAGCTTTCGCTATCTTCAAGTCTTCCTCTTTCAATGCTAACTTCTTAACCTTAACCTCATGCTCGGACACAGCTTTCTTAATCTCACGCTCAGCCTGTCTCTCTTCCCGTTCAACCCTTTTCTCTTCCCTGTCCTTCTCACTCAACAACTACAACATTTCTAAACAATCAGACATCTATGCATCCTTCTTAATCTTATCACTAACCCACTGCGGTCACTCCGACATGATCAACCCCTAAATGAAAACAGAGATAGTATGGTTAAAATTAGAACAGAACTTAAGCTAATTAAAACGGTCGCTTTCCTTGCGTAAACCAATGTCTAATTATACCTGAGCTACTGGTATATGTAACTGTACATGATCAATTGATCTATGACTGTTTGCGTCTCTGAAAATAATAATCGGTAATTATTTTACATTAAGGAAATCGTGTAAATGATTTCTTTGTCAGAATTTTTCATTATTAATTAAGAGTGACAATTTAGATAATATTTTCCCCTTTTACTTCACAGGTTTAACCAAATGTGAATTAAATTTTCACTATGACTTTGAAATAGTGAAAATTTGATTCGCGTAAATTTTATATACCGTTCTAGGTTCTGATTCGCGGAAAAAACATGACGCGGAAAAAACCTGATATACGGTATTTTTAATTAGCAGTGTACACGTCACTCCAGTAACAGGTTTAGAGAGTAAAACGAATAGCGAGAAACTTAAAACATATATACAACCATATCAAGTACATTACAAAAAGGGGGGTGCGCGAAGGATATTTAGATATTTATGTTTCCAGGGAGAGGGGGGTCCGAGGCATATTCTCGGTAATTTTACTATGTAAAGAAATTTGAATTTTTAAGGAGGTCGGGGGGGGGGGGGGGGGGGGGGGGTCCGGACCCCCAATCGTCCCTCTAGATCCGCGCATGAGCGAGTCATCTCAAATTTGACTAAACGGTAACGAAAAAAGTCACACTTTCTTTTGCTTTCAGTAACATTCATTTGACTGAATAACTTATGTTCATCTTATGGAGGGGTAAAAGGGTAGTTTCTGTCAAGAGTTTTATGGACTATCCCACTCACAACCAATGGATAGGTGTTTTATTATACTAATTGCACAGTTACAGAAATTTTAACTTCTATTATTTTGAGGATTTGTAATTGAACTCGAGGGTAACCATTCGTTTCCAGCTGCTAAGTTCTATCACCGTTAAGACGTTGTAAAAAATCATCCAACAACATAACTGGAAATCAAAATTGGTGTCAAAATCTGAATGGAAATATTCTGTTGAATGAATGAATAGCACATCTTTTACTCTGGGGTATGGTTTTGTTATATAATGCAAACAAGATTATACTATATTAGAAATAGAAGTAGCAGTTTTAAACCTTGCACGATATTTAGATATGTAATCCTTATACTTTTAAATTAAGAAATTTTGCCAATAAACCAAAAAATACCTGCACCAGAGTTACTGCTTACACCTTATTTCAACACGTGTGTTATGATGTCCGTAAACTATAATTGAATTGTACCTGATAAGTAGTTATTGAAAAAAAAAAGCCTACTTTCCCTTTCGATAAACCAGCCCGAAATAGCAAAAATGAGACCAAAGTGGTGGACACGCTTTGGCGGATCCAAGTCAGGGGACTTAGCATCAAAATATATACTTGCAATGAAATAATATTGAATGATTACGTAAAGACTGAATATATTTACTGGGAACTTACTTAGAGTATACATAAAAGTTAAGATTTGACAAATGTTGAATAAATAAAATAAGGCAATTCGTTTCTTGAATGCGCGATTTTAGTTTTGATGGATAGAACTTACTCGCTTACAAAGCGCGACATCTGGTGAGAGAATGGAATAGAACTTTCCAGAACTGGGTAACCAAGAACGCGGGTTGACTAATTACATGTAAGGTCGTGGCGAAAAGTGTAGGACGGGTTAATCATAAATCATGGGCAGATACCTTTGGTTAATGCAAAAAAGTTGATAAACAAAATGGAACAATTTGATGCGATTTTATTTTTGATGGAAGGGACTTTTCAAAACGGTTTGCCCAGGAACGCGGTTTGACTAATTAACATCAACACTGTGCTAATTGTACTTTACATATGCTAATTATTGGGCCTATTATATTATAACTTCTATATATGTATATATATATATACTTCTATTTTCTCTTGTTTTTTCTTTCTCTCATTATCTTGTTATTTAACTAAATCCTATATTACTATATTCTTTATAAGTTAGTAAAATGTCCATGTAAAACTTGAAAAGTATACACTATTAGTATTATAAATATTTATACCTTGATCCTAAATGGAGAGAACTAATATAGGCTATTTTTGCCTGCTGTTCAATCCGTGTTCACTTATATACATGTACTTATATGTATATTTTTGAATAAAATATTTCTTAAACTAAATCATGGCGATGACCCCCCCCCCCCCCCCCTTCCCAATTGTTCTTTTATCTGAAATTCTTATTTCGGACAGTGATAAGAATTATAGTGAAATTTGACCTAAAGAACAATATTTAGAGATACGACGCACTAAATACCCACTCACTGGTTGAAAAAAGTTTCTTATTATTTTCCAGTCAGCTGCAACAAAAAGAATTAAGGCCACGTACATGTATATATATCATCCATTTCAGTTTAGGTTTATCATCCCTGCCCGATCCTCTAAATATCTAGCCATGCAGCTGATTTTTCATTTCTTACTTTAAAGAATAGGTTATGAAAGCAATAAAGAAAAATTTCTAACAGTAAATACAAAAATGAACAAAAAAAAATGGTTCAACATATTAAGCATTGTATCATATAAATGTGTAACGTGTTAATTCCTGTGCTTGCGCGGGATATCATCTGGTCTTATCAGAAGTATTTTAATTTTATTTCATCACAATGAAGAGTCGGTAGAGAAACACGCCAGATTGTAGCTAGTATCGGTAAGTTCATATCGGTGAGTGAATATCGGTGAATTTGATTAAAATCAAGTATAACAGTTAGTAATTAATCAGAGTATGTGAAACGACTTCATTTTCCGCTGAATATCAATACACACATCCGGTTCTCGTATTTCAATATCAGAAATGATTACCAACTGACATGTTGATCAAAAATATTTCTTTTCAAAAAGCTGTGCTCAGCATTTAGTTCAGATTAAACTTTGAAGTGAACATTGGTTTGTTATTTATAGAAGTTGGCAGTCAGACAGACTTGTGTTTCCATTGTTTCCACTCACAAAATTAATACATATATGCGTGTCGTTTTGTCTTTTTTTAGCTCACAAAAAGATATTAATCCTGGTTTATTTTTGCAAGATTTATTTCTATATGAAAATATAATCTTGAATTCATGTTCTCCATTTAATAACTAAAATAGAATCATAAATCACGACTTTTCGTTTTTTGTTCGGCATATATATAGTATTGCTCTTGCATTTGAGATGGGGGGTTTTGTGTCTCCTTTCTCTTTCTTATAAAATTGCTAAATCCTTTCTGGTTTTTATTACTTATTGACACTCACTATTCCCATCAACACTTTGGGGTTTTTTATGGTAGATGATTTGTTATCACTATATAGTTGCACGGCTGCTGATTACGTCACATCCGGTAAAACCATCCTTAAAACACATGGGACTCGATCAAGGCCAAGAAATTATTGAAATTATGTCATTAGGCGATCCTTGACATTCTATGAGTTCAAGGATGATGATTCTGGAAAAGATTACTTTCATGTTGGCTATAGAAGGGCGGGTTTTATTTGAGCAGACGCGATCCAATTTAACCAAAACGAGATTACTTGACATCCATTCAAGGGAACGTTTAACTTGCCTGGTAGTCAAATGGATTACCAAAAGATCCACTTAATTGTAAAGCGTTTATCAATTGCGTTCTCAAAGTCTTCCGTTTATAGAATCCTTTAATATTCCTAGGTCTGATTTTCGGAATGCTGATGAATGCAGGTTGTTTTTTCTTAATTTTTTTCTGCAATGATCGCTGCCTTCATTACCCGCATGAATCATCAAAGAAATTGTTTATATTTACATCCTTCTTTTAACATATTAATTAATTGATCGTAAAAGTAACTAAAAGTAACTAAATTATTGTTAATGTACATCAGTATGTTAGATAGAAGAAATAGCCAAGTCGTCTTATATGGGAATTTGAGTCTGACATCATGATTAGTTCGTGCAGTCCGTGATTTTTCTTTGGTTGCTGAAGGCTTCAACTGATCGATAAACTGGTTAGAACTGGATTATGTAGACTTCAGTCCTGTCAGTTTCTATAGAGCTGTGAATTACAATCAATTTCCGTAAGAAATAAAGGGAATCATACTTAGTGGAAGTAAAGATAATAAATAATTCACTCTAAACGACTGCTTGTAAGATGAACGATATGTAAACAAGACGTTTCTTGTAAGGCTGTGCATTCTTCAGCAAACCATTTTCAGAAATCCACAGACGGTCTCACATTCGCTTTCTGAACGCAAAGCATGTCATTTCCTATAGTCCTTCTGACATATTTTAATTTTAACAATAAAAATATGCATTATGACTACTTTAAGTAGTCATATATAATGCATATTTTTATTGCTAAAATTAAAATATGTCAGAAGGACAGTATCATAATTATTTGGTATCATTCATTTTGTACCATTGTTAAAACCACTTTCTACCTTCACTCTTTTGTACCATGACTTTTTCGTACCATGACTTTTTCGTTCCACATAGCCAAAGTTTCTCTTTATGGCAGCGTAGTTGCTGAGTTTAGAATGATGTTCGTACATTGCATAACTGGCAGAAACAAAACATCACATTATGCTCTATTTGCATGCTTTAATCAATTTATTTCAATGATAAATAATTTATTTCTCTGAAAATATACAAGTTCTACGTTGATTTTCTAGATCTTTGAAAAAAAACCTTAATCTATAGACCGTGTATATCCTTCGAACAAGCGAGTGTGTTACCCTCGGGGCTTCACACATTTATTTGTGTATTGATTAAGTGCAAATGTATGGTACAGTAATGAAAATTTGGGTACAAAATAGTCATGGTACTAAATGATTGTGGAACGAAATGACTATAATTCTCTGAGCGTGGGTCAACTCACTAAATGTTTCTCTTTTTTTCGTAAATATTTTTTTTTCTAAATCACAATTAACCACTCTAAATTTTTGGAGGTGTTGTCCTTCTGACATATGACAGTATGATCAAAGCGAAATATTGGGTTTTGAAAACATGCCGCTATTTTATATTCAAACATTTTTGTTATGTAATCTTTTGTTCTTCTTGGCTTTTATACAAGATAAAATACTTCTAAATTTAAAAACAATCCAATAAGTTACCTAGAGGTATCCATTCTTAAAAATAATGGATAGAAAACTGTCCGTTTTTAAAAAAAAATGGACAGAGACAGGTAAAATTGTTAACTTATTGGACGGCTACAGGTAAGTTGGAAACAAGAATAAAGACATCACATTTGCAAATACAGAAACAGATTTAATGTTTATCACCTTTAGAGCGATACAGCGGAGAAACACTAAAAACTACTAAATAATCCAGTATGATATATATCTACTCCATTTTTCAGAATCACGAATCAAAATTAATCCACTATATCATATTAATTACTGTAACCACAAATCACATCATATATGATCAAACCGTAGATTAAGAAAAATTTCACTGCACTATATGAAAATCACATTCTTCACATATCTAAAAGTTAATTCTCGATCATCCGGACTACATTCTCCCTGGAAAAAGTTAAAATTAAGCCTTGACCCTCAACCTCCTCCACACCCGTGGAAAACATTTCTGCATCTGAGCCTGTCAATGCATTCTTTGTTTTGGTTGGCTTAATCTTTCATCAAATGATTTTGTAACTCATATCAAAATTTGGCACAGCATTCCCACCCTCTATATCCAGAATATCACTTAGAACAGCTTCAGTATACGCAGTACTTCTTTTACATCCTTGAATATTGTTAAATAAGAAATGCTCTCCCCAATAGAGAATTAGATGTTTGTGTTGCTTGGTAGAAGAGTGAATAAATATGAAATTTTCACAGCACAGCTTTATAAACCCCTTGCACATACCTGCAACTGTCCATTAAGTGACAAAAGAAAGTTCTACGCAAGACTGGTTTTATTGTGTAAAGTTAAAAAATATATTTATCAGCATTGTCAACAGGTTTACCTGATACTGTCCATTCTTATAACAAAGAAGGTAATGTTTTAAGTCGGATATTAGCCGAAAACTGTCCATTCTGTGAGAGAAAGAACTAATCTAGGCCCTACGGCCTCCTTTACTTAGATTAGTACGTAAGCACTTACGCGATTTGTGACTTTTTCTCACAAAAGTGTGAAGAAGCCAATCGGAACGAGGCATGAATTTTTCATGTATAATTAAAGCGAGAAAAATTCAGTGTGTTGGTTAACAGTCAGTAATTTATAAGTGTACGATGCAAGACTGGCCGTTGGTCCAAAGATGTCAGCAAACACATTTACAGGTTTTCAGAAATTGTTCATATCATAATATCCGTGGTTTTTGTGTTGGTTTTAAATTTAGTTCACTGATACGTATTGAGCCCGATTCCTGAAAGTGGAGGGACGGCCTCACAGTTACTACATGAACAGTAATCTCTTTACACTGCGCTCGAAAGATTTTTCATTCCTGGGTACTTTGCTTACACAGTTAGAGTGATATGTCCTTTGATGTAAAACAGAATAAAGTGTTAACTGCATTTTGTAGCATTATCAATTTAAATATAATTGTATTTTTCATATTAGATGTAATTATGTATTTTCTCCAATGAAGTCTAAAAACGATTTCTGTTTTTCATCAACACTTAGTTGTTTTTAAATATTTATCATTTGGAAAACGAGCATCCTATGTTGAAAATTAATTATAATTAAAACTCGATATGTCTATCTCCAACTCATTAGCATCATGTGAGATTTTTTAACTTGCAAATTTAAATAAAATACCCCCCCCCCCCAAAAAAAAATTAATAATAATAATATCGAGCTAGGGAAGGAATGTAAACCTATATACCGATTCTAGTTTTCCAAAGGATATGCCGAATAAAAAAAAACAGTGCTGTCGTGACTTGGAGATTTCAGGGATGTTTTCATTATATTACTGAATTATAAATCCTTTTTTATGAGGCCAAAATACTTTTAGTTGCCAGGATACCACAATACTAACAATACAGTTTTGTTGTGTCTTTTATTGTTTGTTTAAATGCATGTGAAATGTTTCTTTAAAAAAGAATCTCACACAATAAGACCCAAGGGATATATAACCTTAATAATAAAATCCTGACAAATTGTAAAGGCATATCACCAACCTTTAAATGCAATTGACGTCGTTGAAAAGATGTAGAAAAGATACATTTATTGACAAAAAATATAACAATTATAATACTTACATGTAACATTAAATCAATATATAGTTTTACTTATAAACGGATTTAATTAACAAGCTTATATAGTTTTGAATAAAGTTTTAATTTGTTCATAATCGAGTCCTTCATAAGTACCCAACCAACCACCACCCCCCCCCCCCCCAATTCCGCGCCCCAATATTCCAGTGAGAGATTGGAACACAACATCCCTACCCTCTTCCCCCTCCCTGTGATTTTTTAAAGTCCTGGATACAATAACAATGATGACACAATGACGGAATAGAGTACACTGGTCCGTAATAAGTAACAAAATCAATGTAGAAATGCCGAATGGATACATGCAACCTTCTTCAAAGATGGCCCTCTCAATCGTCTTGCTTTACTGCCATCTCTGAAAAAAAAATCAGAGACAACTGATTTATTTACACTTTTTCATAGATATTTAAATAGAATAAAATATGCATGAAGCAAATATCGAAAACACACTATAAACTCACTATTTCGTAATTCAGCAATCGATATTCAGTATCAAAATATAATCCCTCAAAAACTGATGTATTCCTCGATCAATTTTCAGAGAATACTCAATTGATATAATTATATCAATTAGTGGTTATAGATTTAACTCGTTTTACGGCCTACTGACGTACAATAGGGTATACCCTCTAAATTATCATACACCTTTTATCGTTTTTTTGTTGGGTTTTTCAAGGAAAATGAATTGAGCTAATATCAATGATTTCCTTGATGTTGTCGTTGAGTTTCGAGGAAAATCAAGTAAACTAATACTTTCATGTGACTATTAATGATTTCCTTGACATTTTAATAATGATGAGGATGAAAGGAATCGCTGTGATGTTTTGTCACACTAGACCGAAATTAATTGGTATTCTTAGGGAACCTATGGGAGATGAGATTTTTATCTGTCGCCATTATTTAGTTTGGTTTTTTACTCCTGTTAATTTTCTGACTGCTCGATAAGTACATGGTAGAGACAAAAGAAAAAGTCTTGCGACGAAAGTGTTCCGTCTTATGCATGATGCATTTAGAACACGTATGTTCCTTGTTCGGCGTGTGTCCCGGTGTTATTCGAGATTTTATCACGCGAAGATAATGTTATATCGATCTGGTACAGACCTGCGTACATCGGCCTGCACGGATGTCAATGATGGCGAAATCAATATTGTTTACAGATCCTCAATATTTGTACTCCATCAGTAGTTATTAACACTTCCTCCACACGCCTAAGTAGAAACTCGCGGAGGAGGGAAGCTTTGTGATCCAACAAAAACATGTAGGGATCTGAATGACCAAAGAAGTCGGTCACGAGATATCTGTTAATTAATTGCCACGAAACCGCGAGATTTGTTTTTTATTATTTTTTTTTTGGGGGGGGGGGGGTCGGTTAGGTTATGAAGGATGAAAATAGTTAAAAGGAGAGAAAAAAAATGAAACCATTTACACCATTGTCTATATTGAGAAACCCCAAGCCGAATGAAAAGAACAAAAGGATATTTTTGATATGAGGCTAATACAGATATCATATTCGGCGGACGTTGAGAATCGGCATTGATGGAAATGGACGAGTTAAAAATTTATTTGACATAAGGCTAAATAGGCTAAATAGTCATTCTGATTTTTTGTTGACATGATACAAAAATAGCTGAGAGATTTGTCAACTTGTTGACTGATGATTAAAATAGAAGAATTACTTGAAGCTAGGATGGCTAAAGAAGGCTAGGCAGATCGAAATTTAACATAGGATGGTCACGAAGCTTTATACATGTAGTTGCGCATGTTAAGTACTCTGCTATTTTAAACACTAGAAATCGATCACAAGGAACACTCTGGTTTATTGTTGCATTAAGCTCCGACAAATTTTGGGCCGTCACGCACCTGTAAAACATCATCCCTGTTTTTCATTTTTTTTTATTCTCTCAAAGGGGAGATAACCGATTTCCGCTTCCGTCTAACCGGCACTCAATCCAAAATTGTATTATCTTTTTAGAGACAGATAAATATGGCCTATTTAACACAGAATGCGTTTGCTTGTATCTAAGACATTCTAAAATCGATGTAAAGGAACCCCTTGTGAGTGATATCGGACACAAACACTAAAACTGTAATTGCTTCCAATTACTGCTATTCAAACATCTGCGACTCTTCACAAAAGTGCCTTTCCAATGTTAGGATGTGTTCCCAACTGCAGTCAATCACTTATGATTACTTGAATGTGTTTGTATCGGTATGCTATTTATACTATTTTTCAGCTTTTCATGTTAGAAATTTCCATGGACTGCTTAATATGTGCTTTGAATGGACTTTGGACAAGAGAGATTATTCTCGGTGATAAAGAAATCTGAAAATTTCAAATGTAACAAAAGCTGTTTCCATGTTTCTTGATGACTCCGGAGCTCACGACCTAATTGCAAGAAGTAACTCCGTCGCGAATTTAGACTGAACTTTAGCGCCCCAAATCGATATCCAAAAGTAAGATACGTTGTAGAACCAAACTTTTGTCATATGAACAAACCATCAGACATTGGATTTCGCTTTAAAGAACGATGGAGTTTTTAAAAGTTTTATAATTTCTCGTCCCGATCAAGGATACTCAATCATTTATACTAGTGTAAGGAAATTGAATTAGTGCTTGTAACTATAATTTGAAAATGAACGAAAACACTGTTTAATCAAGATGGCCAAAGAGGTAACAGGACATTAACCGTTCGATGAGCTTGACATTGAAATCATAAAAAATAGATGTTCATTTTGTGAGATTAATATCAGTTCATTGTCATGGTAATTTATCGGGGGAAAACAGTTTACAGCCATAACATATTAATCCTAATCCGAAAACATGTCTGAAATAATCTACTTTTGGACTAGTGTTTTTCTAATACAGACCCAGTTCTCCTGCGAAACCCTTTTTTATTTTCATGACCTATATTCAAAACAAAAACCCAAGTTTGCTTTTATTTCCGATGTCCGCGGACGTATTTTGTTTGTTGTCTTGTTCCGTTGTTTATGTCATTTACTTGTTGTTTATGTATTTTTGGTTCATGGTTTTTCTAGGTGGAGGACTTTTTGAACTTTGAAACCAGTTTGTCTATCATATTATCTTGTATTATATACCTGATAGTCCTCCTTATCCGAGTCTGATTTTGACAGCTCTCTTGCAAGCTGTACCAGCCTGCTGTACGTATCAAGGTATTCCTTCTTCTCGGGAACAAAAGCACCAAAATGAGTCTCCGGCTCCTCGGAGTAGGGGTAGAAGTAGGAACTTCTTTTGCTAGGGGGCGCCACCGGTACCTCTTCCTGCTCTAGGGGTATAAACAGACCCCTGACTCCCTGATGCTCGATTTCCTCTACGTCTTCAGGGCCAACATTGTCAAGGATGGTTCTTAAAACACTGTCTTCGTACTCTTTTTCTCTCGCGAAAGCTTCCAAGTCATTCAACGTGAAAGATGGACCGAACTTGGAAGGATAATATGCCATCGGATATTCTTCATCTGAGTATGGAAGGTCGCGTTTATTGCGGTGTGATCTCTTCATGTCATTTGTGAACATACGGGCTTTTAACGGTGATCGCCTGCGCCTTCCATAATAAGGGAGGTCGTAGTTGGGAAGCTTTTGATAGGCCCTGTATAACTGTAGAGCTAAAGCTGGATTATCTGTAAAGATTAAATAGATGCGCATTGATAGTAATCATTGATAAAACTAATGTACAGTTTGGCATAGAATGCATCATTTTCCCATTGGGAAAACTATGGTTAAAAGAATTAAAAAAAAATCGATGCCCGATTCGTATGTGTAATTACTATAGAGACGTTCTTTTATAGATGTGGTGCTTTTACATGAATACTTACTATACCATTCCTCTGGTAAGACCTCTAACATATCTTCGTCGTTGCCAGTTCGCTGCACAGATTTATCGTCAGTTCTGTTGTTTTCCTCGGACGTTTTCTCTGACGCGTTATTATCACTCTCTTCAGATGATTTCTCTTCTTTGTCATTTTTAGCATTTTCAAGCTCTTTAAGGGCTTCCACAGTCTCTGGAGGAAAATCCTCCAACAATTCATCTGTGGTAGGTTCGCCTGATTCTGACGTAATATCCTCAGATTCTTTATGCTCAGTGACGTCATCGCTTACGTCCTCGAGCTCCTTTTCGATGGCTTTTGGTAGTTCTGCAGTTTTGGTCTCTGCAATGTCCTCAGCCTTATTTGCCGTTACGCTTCCTTTTAAGTCGGAGAGAGCTGGAACATCCGGGTCACTTTTCTTTATTCTTGGCTTGTTTTGTTGATTGCCAAACATCATCACCTCCTGGGCACGTTTTACTAGATCCAAGAAAAGGTGAGATAAACAATGTAATTTTATTGCAAAACATGATAGGCGATTAATATGACATAAACTATGTTATTAGCTGAGGTTCTGTAAACTCGTTTCAAATAACGTGCACAGCGTTTATGATCAGCTTATTTTTTTTTCAAGTTATAAGGAAAAACTACATGTAATAAATATATGTGATTACAGTGCGAAATGTTTATAACACATCTATCCATAAATATTTTTAAGTCTCTATTTCCTAAGTCGGTATCACATTTGTGTTGAAAATTTTATATCTGAATTTTATAACCCTCTGAGCGACATGTGGTACATAAACTGATGCTCAGGTTTTTCTTCACGTTCATTGGATGACTCTTAAGCTTTACAGGCATAAGTGCACCGATGATGACAAAGCGGATGGGTTTTTTCTAGTGTATTCTAACACTGCGTATATTTCATAACTCTTTCTCGATACCAGTCTGATCCTGTTTCCGACTATAAGTCACAAAATCAAACCTAATACTTTTACTGAAGCGCAATTTGTATTGTTTTACATTCGCCGTCTTTATTTCTTAATTAAAACAATACGACATTAGTTCTGATATTGGTATTTTCATTAATGAGAAGCTTTGACGGAAACCTCCAGCTATAGTTCTAATGGGGGATGTTTATGGTATAAAAATTTCTCAGTATTCATAGTTTATTTAAGAAATAAAGTACAAGTTTTCGTGAATGTTGCAGAATAACCTCCGAGGTCGAGATATGTTGTTTTGAAATATAAAAGCTGAGGCGTTAGCCGAGGCTTTTATATTTCAAACAACATTTCGAGACCGAGGAGGTTATCCTGCAACATTCACGATAACAAGAACTTTATTTCTACAGATCGTTTCTCCTATAGAGAGACGATCTAGGTCATTTTGACGGCTGTTCCGTGTAACCCCAACGGTTTTGTTAGTAATGTTTACATGTGTATCGATGAAAGGAATCAAATGCAGACGACAGAATTTTTCTTTGGATTTTTAATACTCTTCACTTATTTATTAAATATCTTTTGAATCATATTCCTAATATTTTAAGGGCAATTTAATACGATTATTACTACTATACGTTATATATTTTATGTAAAAACACGCAGTGAAAATGTGCTAGGGAGGTCCTAGGAACAGCCGCAGTGATCATTTGAGGCAATACACATCGTTTTGACTGGAACTAACACGTGAAATTGGCATGGTTTTAAAACTTTTTACAGTTTGAAGTTGTACTTTCATGATCAGTGCGAGACAAATAGGTATTTCTGATCTGATAATTTACTGATGACGTTTGTGGTATATTGGAGAATAATGTCCGCGGCATCTCTTTGATCTCGGCAATAACTGTAGTAGAATATAAGTTAAAAATTTAAGGAGGCTGGGTGGTCAACAAATTAACCATCAGATTTGTCTTAAACTTTTAGACATGATATTTTTGGCCATAAACTAACATTTAGTAAAGAAAAAATCCAAATATTTTAGCTTTAAAATTTTATCATTTTCCTATATCTCTATACAGAGCTCTTCTTCTTAAGGAGATCAAAATAGTCTATAAATGGCCAAGACTATCGAGCCCTCTTAAACAATAGTGTTTTACGACATGTGATGGATTTGGCATTGCTAAAGAAAACACGTGTCAACAGGTTTAATGTGTAATTTTTATTCTGTAGTGATTGCAAACTTTATAGCCTATAACGACACATCAAAGAAAAACTTTCTACGCATTGTTTAGATTAAAATATTTAGGTACTCGGTGAATTCTAAAGTACTTCCGGTAAAAGTTCCGATTTGGCCGTTGTCTCATTTTTCGGTATTGATAACTAAGTGACGTCAAATTTAAAAAAATTGAAAGTTGAAAGTTTATATAGGAGAACCATTTCAAATGAAATATATTATATAACTGTATAGTTATAGGTTCAACCATCACGTATTTTAAGTGAACTATTAGCGTAAAAATACCATAGCAGATCATGAACTCTTCTTTATATTTATGGGGAAGAAAAATCACTGAAAAAAATGAACATCTTAAAAACAAAGTATAGAGAACAGAAAAAATAAACCATCATCATATACAAACCCATTGCTGATCTCTTTTCAATATCGGTAGGGGCGGCAGTGCAATAAACAAGGCCCCAAAATGGCAACAGCACAACGAACAGCTTCATACTGTCACAGAGATGGGCACCGCCTACAGACAGATCTACAAAGAAATAACGATGGCGATGATTCTCAGGTATATTTACAAAAATTGACAGCAGGTAATCGAACACTCATTTGATATTTGCCTTGCTTGTAATTCCCAATTCAAAAATATTTCACAAGTTCAAGATAACTCTGATTGTCATTGTCCCACATAGAATCCATTTTGCTTAAATATTGAATGCAATGAAATTTTGAAACCTGTGAATTTTTTTCGTTTCTTTTTTGTGCCTCACAGTAAATAAGATTTCTATCTCAATACACTTTACGAGGTTCAAAATCGAAGTACTCTATTAAATTTCAAAGTTTATCCCCAATTAAATCAATTCAATCGCCCATTTAGATACTTGTTATCGAGTGCATCGGTAATTATCCCAGCTGCAATCGTTAAAAGTGTGGGAGTATCACACAGTTTGAGATTCAAGAGGGTCCCCATAAATAAAGTGACAAAATGCTACTGATGAGATTCGTGCGTCGATGTACTCATTAATCAATGTTACACAGAGAGGATAATTGCGAAATAATTCAAATGTTATTTGGTTAAACTGTGTTTTGTTTTCGAAAACAGATATGTACGTTGGATAAAACATATTCATTATGGCACATTTCAGAAAGGTCAAAGATTATTTTTATTTTATAAAATAAAAAAATAATTCAAAACACACTTAATTACACCTGTTGGGAATTATTTGTAAATAATTAATTCGGTTGCCTATATTGTCAAGGAAGGGGCAAGTTTGTGGACAAAAGTATATATGACGTCATTCAACGAGACTCGACTTCTTTCATGGAATACGCAGGCGTTCTCTCAAAGCAGCAGGTGATGGAAGATTGATTGAGAAAAGATGAATAATGCAAGACCAATATATGTATATTAAAAAGAGACAGGTAATCGACCTTTTTTTATAATTGTGTTAGACTGTGTTCTTATCAGTTTTTTCTGTAGAGACACGGGTTGCTATAGATACATAAGAATAAACAGGATGTCGCTCAAATTATGTCATTTTAGCTAATGCTCTAATAACCATCGTGTCTTTTAAATCCTACTTGACAAATTAGAAAATTGACATTTTAAGTATTTAAGTATCCCAGCTATCCTTTTTTCAGCATAGTTTATTCCCCCGTGTCCTGACATAGAGTCACAAATAACGCTACAGTTTTTATCATCCTCGGGAATTTGAGGAACTAAGTCTTCCAGGCAAACCAGAGTAATATCCTGCAGGTATTACAGTCAGTCTCTGCTAATCTTGTCACGATTTTCAAAACTGCACAAGTCTCCTGATTACTATATAAATGTTATAACTAGGGATAAGTCTGTTAATCGAACCTCTTCTTGGTCACGCTGATAACAAAGGGAAAACCTTTTTTGCTTTAAATATATTTATTTTACTTCGGAGTTATTTTTAGAGAAAACTTCAGAAAAAAATTCTCAAGAAGTAATCTTTTTGTTTCATGTACATGTAGTTGAATTTTGGTATCTAAAACTGATATTTAGAATACCATGGAAATGTTAAAGTGAGAAGTCCAACCACTGTTTCTTCTTGTATTTCAGCCACAAAATTTGGAGTCCTTAAATATCTCGTTTTTTCTCAGTCGTATCAAGTTCGAGAAAACGAGACTTGTAACTCTTTTTAAAAAAAACCTTATAATTTCGTGCAGGAACCGAGGAGAAATAAAGGGCACGAGGAAATTCTGACCGGTATGTCATTGCCCTTTACATAATCATGTCAAAAACCGAAGTCAACCCCCAAAAATCAATATGGCTGAAATTTGAAACTTCATCATCACGAGCAATATGCTAAATCATTGTCTACCGTCGCGCGAGCTAATAAATGTAGATCTGCCATTTCTATACAAAATCAACTCTGAGTGTGAGTTCCAAGTCCATGGGTGAATAAGATATAGCAAACTGTTTATTGGTTTGAGAGGAAAAGACAATATTACATTGTAGTTGCTCTCATAATAAAATGGAAGCATACCAACGCAGGATTTCTACCTAAAGACACTGGTATCTTTAACGAACACAAAGAAAGAGAAAAAGTGAAAAATGTTTGTTTGGATAGAACTAAAAATTTAAATTTCTTTATTCTTGGCTTTATATGTCGTATTTAAAGGAAGTTCTTAAAGAAAGAAATGCTTGTGAATTTTCATCAAGCTACATCAAGTCATAAACTTAGGTTTATAACTTTTGGTAACATAATCCAGTTCGAATTATAATAGATATGTTAGCATCCTATTTTAATTTTTTTTATCCGTCCTACCATAGTTATTTCAGCTGCGTAATTGAGAAATGTGTTTTGCTCATATCAAGAATATGACGATGTTTTTTTTTCAATTAAAATCTGTAAGCCCAGTATCTGATATCAATATGAACAATACAAAAGAGCAATGAAAATCAATGATAGGCATCTACAATGACCAAGAGTAATCGGGGGAATGTCGATGAACTGTTACGCTATCTAAAGGTAAGCCTACATATTATATCCTGGCCTCCGGGTTAGAAAGAAAGGCAATTTATTGGAATTTTCGTGCCATTTTGTAATGTATCCAAGTTACTGCATTGATTTATTTATATTATGTTGAAATTGAAATTCAGGTTTATTAGGATATTCGTGATTTGTGACAAATTCAATAATCGGATGGAAGATATCTTATACAATATATTTTTATTTTATTTAAAAATTAAACTTAAAACGTAAAGAAGAAAAAAAATGAAAATAGACTTTATTTGTATAAGAAACAAAGGGGTTTAGTGAGTTTGTTTTCAGCACAAGTTACTGAAACGATATATAAATACTCGTTTTGATGAGTTCGTAATTTTAAAAGATGCCTGGAATCATTTGACCAAAAATTCACTAAATTATTTGTGAAACTTAGCTGTTATTTCATTGCATTTTTTGTGATTAAAAATGATATTTATTTCATAAACCACATTTTTAAAACAGTTCCCGAACTGCTCATTTCATGTGACCGTTGGGAATTAGCTAACCACTACAATCTGTTCTATAATTCATTTTGTTCCCAGTTCGTAACGAGATGAGTTGTTCGTAAAATTCCGGGTATCTTAAAGGAGAAATCTATGCAATCATCTCGCGGAACTAAAATACTACATAGTTTGTCTTTTCATCAGGGAATAAAAATGACATAAAACGTAAGCATTCCTAATTGTGTTTTAATTATTCATGTCAAGCCATGATTCGATACATGACTAACAGATAACGATTTACCATACTGAAGGAATAACTAATCAAACTAATTAAAATTTTAGCTGCGTTTTGAATTGAGTAACATCATGAACACTGCAAGAAATGATTGGGATTCGAAACCTAAACATCTGATGAAAATAAACCGTTAAATTTGATACATACCTTCAGCTGGACTTTAATTCTTTGTCTCCTCAGCCGAGTTCGATGTTAGTTCTAGGATTGACTTGATGGAAACAAAGGTAGCAGAGGAAAAAAAATCCAATATCGATTTTGGAACTCCTACTTACTGGCGCATGCGCGTTGGAATATGACGTCTTGGATTTCGATTGACAACTAGTCTCTTTCACTGGCATTGCCTTATAGGAAATGATTTTTTGACTCTTCGGCGCTTGCTTGGTCGCAGAAAACAAAACAGTTGATTTTTCGCGATTTTGTTTATCTTTCGGTTTATAATTGGTCATTACGGGGTCTACTCGGCACAAAAAATGGGTTACATTGATTTTTTTCTTCTTCTCTCCATTCAGCTATTCTATCAGAACTTCGGTTCATGGAAATATGCCGGAATTGCGATATAATGAGCAAGAAACGAAGAAAAAACCCGTTATTTCCACGTAAATAACGTGAATTGAATAATAGATAGTTCAGGTTAATGCCAGAAAAGAGCTTTTGGAGTTAAAAACCTTTTTGCACTATTCCTTTGTGAATTGTGCAAACGTAGGCATTTAATCTGATACAGCATATATCTTTTATTGAGGAACAAGTCGGTTTGTAACAAAATGGATGTGTATATCAAGCTTCAAAAGTCTGAGTTTTGTTCTTTTTTTTTTTAACATGTAATTACCAAATTACTAAGAAGCATCCACTAATTATGAGAATTTGACATTTTAGGAAATAGAATATACAGCTGTTTTCATGGCAATAATGTATACTAATTGCTTTTGCAGGAATGAATGAAATTACTCTGTCTTCATACAGACTAACTTTATCAGTTTAGTATTGATTTCCAGCGCGATTTTGGTGAGAAAAAAGTTCTCCGACAGCCATTAGTACGGGATATTTAACTCTACGTATACATAGTCCATTATCCTCCGCTAGAACACTGTCGATTATGCAAAAACCAACCGTCGCTCTTCTGCAAGAACGTGATACGGATAATAGATTTGATTTGGATTAAAGATTATTTTTTTTATTTACAAAATAAACATTATTCTATCAGTAAGTTCAAAAAACAACCACTTAATTTCCTTAATGAACGATAAAAATGAATTCAACCCATAATTAACTAAGTCAAACAATGATTGTATATAGTTGGGTTCTCTCAGTTCCTCCAGTAAACACTGGACAGACACATGTAGCTGTCTTGCATGTTATGATACGGTATATCATATATTATCTCTATACTATTTTTGAAAGAACCTGCTCCTCAATCAAGAAAATTTTCATATCATAAAATCAAAATCAATGAGACACGTCCAGTGAAAATAACTACAAAATTTTATAAATACATGATTTTTTTCCCCTGAATTCCCATTCCACGGATATAGGTATACAATAGACACAGTGCCGATCCCCGATTTCAATTTTTTTTTAAAAATGTACAAATGTAGGGAAATTAAGGGCACCAAATAAGGATATTATATCACCAAACTTTAACCTTTATTTCATATTGGTGCTTTTAGATCATTCGTAGAAAATTCCTTATTTATTGGTCTTTACCTTAGGAGTAAGGTGCCATTTGGCGTTTTATGGTAATAGTGGATTGTTGAACAATGGATTTCAAGCGCTTTTCCGGATGTTTCTCGTCCAAATACTAGAATTCTTATTGTTGTTGGGTTTTTTCTTTGTGTGTTTTTATACAAACTGCTTGTTTGTCATTATATTTCTAGAGCGAAAAAAAAAAACAAGCACGAAAATTTTACGAATCATTTAATATCGCATTCAATTATTTATAGCAAATAGTTGAAGACATGAAGCTGGTATGAATGAATTATTGGAATATCAAAGTCTTCTACAGATGAAATTCTCTGAACCTTGTTAATTAAATCCCGATATTTGTTTGACAAACGCGCATGGTGAAATGGCAAACCATTTACAATAATTAATATTTAAAGCAATGACAGTCATATTCCTAAATGTCAGGAGCGTTCTCAGTAAGTCCATGAAGTTGCTTCCAGCTCAAAGGAAATCCGCAGACAATGCATAAAACTTGGTCTTTATTCAAGACAGGCAATAAATATGCGATTTAATTGAACGTGTTCAAAATCTGCTCCCTTCACCGAAGAAGGATCACGATTTGCGATCGAACGCACTTAAGAGTTTGTTTTGTTTAAGTGGACAAGCGGCCTTCAATTTTCAGGAAATGCGTAGTTTGTTCAAGCAATAGTCTGTCTCAGAGAACTTCGCTCTTGAACGAAATTGTTGTGATTGAAGAATCATAAGAACAGTTCATGATCATGCAAATAATTCTAAGCATTGCTGCTCCTTTTTGAATGAATGAGAAATGCGTCATTTATTAAATTGTCTTTAAATCTCTCAAACGTAAAGTATATTTATCTAGTGTTTGAACAAAGATAACAATTTTCTATCGCTTTTGCTCCTTTCTGTATAAGAAAGGCATATGTTTTTCATTTATGTTTATAAAATCCTCAAACGTTAGGTTTTTTTTTTAATCCAGGTATGATAAAGGACTGAAAGTTACAGGTATAAACAAACAGATTTTCACAATGATAAGTGGATCTTACTGTTTATTAGTCAGCCCGCGGGCTGACTAATTAAGTTGGGAAGAAACTTCAATTGCGCTTGCGTAAATTGGAATTCTGGGAAGGAATTAGACAGTCCGTATTAGAGAAATTCGTAGAAGTTATGAAACAGGTCAGTTTCTAGGTCAAACTGTGCATCGTCGTATTGGAAGACCGTCCATGGGTATCGTCCGCAGCCGTGGTCCCGAGTCCGCATATATATCTTCCCGACTCTCTTAGCAAGATTAGAGAAAATATATATATATATTGGCAGTGGTTTGCGACGGGACCATGAAGTTCAGAGAGCAATCTTTGCAAAGTTACAACTTTAAGTAATAAGTAGGTGTGCTGTCATACTCAGTACACTGTATGTACACCGCTACACGCTTGTCTCCTCACCTACAGCCTTAAAAAATAAAGGTGCAAACTAAATGTGCACCCGTATATTATTATTGTTCTGGAAACTGTATATCTCAGTTGTATTCTAATAGATTGTGTGTTCACTTTTGTCCTAAAATTAATATTCCGCTGGCTGACTTTCTTAGCTTTTTAAAAAGCTAACCTTGTACACGTATAAACTAACGACGCATGTCTTATATGTGAGTCTAACCTCTTTAAGCGTGACAATGATGCGAATCAACGTAGTATTAAAAGAAGAGGTTTTTAAAACAAAATTTCACAACGATAACTTGATCTTACTGTATATTTACGTATAAACTAACGATACATGTCTTACGTGAGTCTAAACTGTTTAAGTGTGACAATGATGCGAATCAACAGAGCATTAAAAGAAGATTTTTAAAAGGATGGTCATAGAAGGGACGGTGATTCACTGTGTAAATGTACTCCCACACTAAGTAATTATATTCCCTTTATCTTATATACATAACAGGTTAAGACGATTCGAGATTTATCGAGCAAGATCTCTGTTTCTTTTTCCGAGGAATGGATCATTAATCTGGACGGTCTTTTCCCGGAATATGGGAAGCTGCTCCCTCCGGACAGACAAGCTTACGACATTTACATAACCGCTTAAGTCAAATCCTGTTATCATGCCCTGACGGAGAATAGCTGACAAATGGTCCATGTCAGAGAGAAAAAGTCGTTCTTGGTCGTAATGAAGGGCTTCAGCTGAAGCCTGTGTCAATATAGCCTTTGTTAGACAAGAGAAGTGCATATTATTAATTGGACGAGTCTTGCCTGCTTCCAAAAAAAAAAGAATGTTAATGTACACTTACTTTATGTGAATTTTGAAAAAGAAAAAAAAACACTCAAAAAATCAGCCTTAGAGGTACTAAGGTGGAACGGAATACTTTCATTATTGCATGGGAAAGAGAGTACATCGTATATAAAATATAATCCCCGATTAACGTTTTCACAATAAACAATTTTTTTTTCTACATTTTTAGATCGCCTGAGCCGAAGGCTCAAGTGAGCTAATTTGTCCGTTGTCTGTCGTTGTCGTCGTTGTCGTCGTCGTCGTCGTTGTTGTAAACTTTTCACATTTTCATCTTCTTCTCAAGAACCACTGGGACAATTTCAACCAAACTTGCCATAAAGTATCCTTAGGTGAAGAGGATTCAGGTTTGTTCAAATGAAGAGCCACGCCCTCTTTCAAGGGGAGATAATTGGAAACTAGAACCAATTGGCCAGAAAAGCTGTAACTTGCGTGGAAGCATCCTCAGGTGGTGTAGATTCAAGTTTGTTCAAATCATGATCCTCGGGGGTACGGTGGGGCCACAATTGGGGGTCGAATTTTTACATAGGAATATATAGAAAAATATCTTTAAAAATCTTCTTCTCTAGAACCAATTGGCCAGAAAAGCTGTAACTTGCGTGGAAGAATCCTCAGGTAAGAATCCTCAGGTAGTGTAGATTCATGTTTGTTCAAATCATGATCCCCGGGAGTACGATGAGGCCACAATTGGGGGTCAAATTTTTACAAAGGAATGTATAGAGAAATATCTTTAAAAATCTTCTTCTCTAGAACCAAATGGCCAGAAAAGCTGTAACTTGCGTGGAAGCATCCTCA
>WFKH01011925.1:87463463-87483690 GCA_016163765.1 Magallana hongkongensis
GCATCCTCAGGTAGTGTAGATTCAAGTTTGTTCAAATCATGATCCCCAGGGGTACGGTGGGGCCACAATTGGGGGTCGAATTTTTTGCATAGGAATATATAGAGAAATATCTTTAAATATCTTCTTCTCTAGAACCAATTGGCCAGAAAAGCTGTAACTTGCATGGAAGCATCCTCAGGTAGAGTAGATTCAAGTTTGTTCAAATCATGATCCCGGGGGTACAATGGGGCCACAATGGGGGGTCGAGTTTTTTCATAGGAATTTATAGAAAAATATCTTTAAAAATTTTCTTCTCAAGAACCATCTGGCCAGAAAAGCTGTAACTTGCATGGAAGCATCCTCAGGTAGTGTAGATTCAAGTTTGTTCAAATCATGATCCCTGGGTGTACAATGGGGCCACAATTGGGGGGTCAAGTTTTTACATAGGAATGTAAAGAGAAATATCTTAGTTTTAAAAATCAATTGAGCAGAAAAGCTGTTCCTTGAGTGAAAGCGTTCTCATGTAGTGTTTTATATATAGAGAAAAATCTTTAAAAATCAAATAAAAAAGGATGAAACGATAAAGGGGGGGGGGTCAAATTTTTACATTGGAAATAAATTTGATCATTCTCAAAAATATTTTGTATATAGTATTACTAATATGCAATCATATTGACATTTGTTGATTCTCAGTTGTTTAGACTGTGGACCTGGATAATTCTTGTGCCACATATAAGGTTTAAAGTTTGATGTAGGTTTATATTTAGCTGATTTTATTATGTCTAGTGTTGCTCAGGTGAGCGATGTGGCCCATGGGCCTCTTGTTTAACTCGTTTTTAAAATCAAGAGGGGACGCTTATACAAGACTATAAAAATGGTTATTCATTGTTTACTTCTGAAGACTACGTCACAAATTTCGATGGGTGTGTTCCATACCTCCTAAATCAATTTTTTTTTCTATAAATGTTATATGAATAGCTCAAAAAGCTTAATATTGATTATTCACAGAAAAATTTCTTTTCTATTTAAAATATGGCATGAAAACTGAAAGAATAATTAATTCATAAAGTTAACTTTAAGATTTAACCATATTGAATCGATACGCTGTTATTCAGAGAGTGCTAAATAAAATCAAACTAACTTTATTCGCTTGAATAATAAAATCAATACAAGAGAAATTTAATGTGGTTATTAAGGGTCTCTCTCAATTATACATTCAATTACAATATAATGATTTTGTAAATATATTGCGAGGCATAGATTGGAAAATTAACCCAAAGAACACAAAGATGGTAAATTGACATTGGGTGGTTGTTGCAAAACAAAATGGGAATATTAAACAAATGCAAAAAAAAAAAACAAAAAAAAAAAAAAAAACCCAAGATGCAACCAATGGTAAAGAAAACACTTTTTTCAAACATTTTGTGGATGATGTGATTTGCCAATTGTTCAAGATAAATTAATATGTTTGTTTTGTATCTTTTTTTAATTATGACCTCTATTTGCAAAAACGACAGTCAGATCAGATCAGTAAGAACAAACAAACTGAACTTTAAGATCAAAAAGGTGTATTATAATAAACATTTTCTTTTGCAGAATGAGAAATGGTATAGAATTGTATCTCCCGGTTCTTTATTTGTCTGGGTTCGTGATTCCATTCACCTTATCTGTTTGTGATCAACAAAACGAATCGACGTAAGGATTACCTAGGCATGCAACATCGAATAGCCTCAGGTCAGTAGATCTATTTACTGACAGAAACGTATCTGGAAACATGTGCCCACAAATTACGTTCATTTTGTTTAAATATACATGTCGTTAATGATTAATAAGTCTTTTTATAGCACATGACATTAGTTTTCCATTTTTAGTTTTAGATATTTATCTTTTTGTTGGTTGTGTATCTTTCATTCGATGTACAATTTTTCGTTTTGGTGGAATGTACATGTAACTTTAGTTAGAATACTGGATGAACACTCTTAACGTGGTATGGGACACCTGTCGATGTAAATGGGGATAAAAGTACATTATAATCAAAATACTTCCACTGTTTTAGAATTTTCAAATTTTACGATATTTGACCAAAAATATGTTTTAAAAGTTTTTGGAAGGGTAAAAGTTATAAAAGCCCCAGCGGGATTCGAACTCCTGACTTCGTAGTTGACGCTCTAACCCATTACGCTAGGCTGTTATGTAACAATTTTGGAAAAGAAAAAAAATGAAATAATACTTGATTTTATTGTTTATTTCGATAGGTACGTCAAAATATGGAAGTGCCAAATACCACCTTAAAAATCTCTTCTTTTTTTTAGCAGCGTGCTTTCTGGTGATTCTGCTGGCAAAAGGTGAGACTTGCAAATAACCATTCCAAATGACAGCAAGCAATTGTCCTTGTGATTGCTCTTGATGTCCCAGAATTATCGTGTCCAGTATTTTCGATAGATCACGTTTCTCCGATGTAATAAATAGCATGCCTTTATGTCGTTTCACTAACACAGAAACACTTTATGCTTATTAACTTTTGTTTGTTTCACAAGTGTGACTGTACTAAATTGAGATAACGTCCCTGTAATAATCTGTATTAACGGTAATTCGAGACAAACCCTGTTGTTCCATTAGCTATCTGCTAATGATCGCGTATACATGATACAGGTGTAAAAAAAAATGAATATTGTATTCTCCAACTCATCTCTTTAATCTGACATTTTCACTTTTAACATGTATGTAATTTTCGGAAATACCGCTGTGTTATCAGTAATCTAGTAGATCTTGTAAAATAATATACCTGATATGCCAACATGTAAAATTTAAGATACAACAACGTAAATCCGGGTCATGGGAAGTAATCTTGTATTTTTTTTACATGCATGTAATTCTCTATATGTACCCTAGGAACCGTATAATGGCTCAATATTATCACTATTAACGTTATAAGCGTCTTCATATGATACCATTACATGTAATTACCCGGATGTGATGACGTCATTCAGCTGATGGTCTTCGGTGCTACAGCTGCGATCTGATTGGCGATCCCCTGAAATGCCAGACTACTGAGATATGTGACGACCACAAGGTGAGTCCGATGTTTATCAGTCACGACCTACATAGACACGATTGGAAGGGAGATATTGAATTTCCGACGTAATTATTCGAACAAAAGATATTGCATGTTCAGATAAAGCTTGTCTTGCTTCAACTTATAAATGTTTTCATGGAGGATATGTTGGGTTTTTTAATTTCGTATCAGAAGTCATTGCATCTTTAGACAGAGCCTGCCTTTTTGCAATCATTGATAGTGTGATGATGTATGGGTTTTTTCATTTCGTATATTTTTCTTGTATAATAAAACATTGATTTTTTAGATTTTTAAAACTAGAGTATGCATACCATATCCCTTAAGATGCACATCGTCAGATGTATTAAATTAAACAAATATTCTAATGAGAATATTCCATGGCGGAACATGGTATCTCAATCGATAAAGATTATATATCAGTCTATACTTAAGTTATCTATAGACTGACTACAAATTAATACCTTCTTTATAATCTTTGAGTCCAAATCTTTAAATTGGCGCTAGGTTCCGACTGTATTAACAATTTTATTGGTCATGCTTCGTGTTTCTTCTGTTTCTTTGAAGTTCTCATTAAGTCCTATGATTGCTCGTTGGGTTTCTTTGCAGATCTGCGTCGTTACGGAAACTATTGACAGTGCCTTTAATCTTACTTACAGACTAGGCTGTGAAAATGAACAGGTAAAAAGACCAAAAATCAAAGATTCCATACACAATTTAAAAACTGTGTAAAAATTGTAGCATTACCTCCATGGATAATGATTTGAACAAACTAGATACTACATTACCTGAAAATGCTTCCACATAGGTTTCAACTTATCTGGCAAACTGTTTAATGAGAAGATTTCAAAAGATTCCCCCTATATATCCCTACTTTAAAATTTGCCCCCCCCCCCCCCCCCCCCCCCCCCATTGTGGCTCCACACTACTCCCGGGAATCATGATTTGAACAAACTTGAATCAACACTATATCTGGGGATGCTTCCACACAGGTTTTAACTTTTCTGGCAAAATGGTTTTCGAGAAGATTTTTAAAAAATTCACATTATATATTCCTATGTAATTTGACCCCAATTGTGGCCCTAGCCTACCCCCGGGGATCATGATTTGAACAAACTTGAATCTATAAAAGCTGAGGAAACTTCCTTATAAGTTTCAACTTTATTGGCCAAATGGTATTTGAGAAGATTATTATTTTAAAATGTCAATAAATTTTCATTATTTCCTAATTATATCCCCTTTAATTAGAGTGTGACCCTTCATTTAAAGAAACTTGAAACTCCTTGGCCCAGTGATGCTTTGTGTCAAGTTTGGTTGAAATTGGCCCAGTGATTCTGGGGAAGAAGATGAAATTGCGAAAAATTTACGACAACGACGACTACAACGATAACGACAGACAACGGACAAATTTTGATCAGAAAAGCTCACTTGGGCATTTATTTATTAAAATGTGGTCACTTTAATCCCCAAGGATTGTTCAGACATTGTCCGGCGATCCTCTGATGTGAGAAGAAGTCTGACAGAACAGTGTTGTCGAGAGGACCTTTGTAACCGTGGATACCCGAGGTCCCTGACCGCTAGACCGAGCACCCCCTCACCGACAACGGTCACCACCCGTCCTACCCACGTGATCACCACCCCATCAACAGACCACACCACAAGACATCAACACCACGTCACCACTTCATCTCTTCATATGTCAAACATTGCAGGTGCACCAACATATTCATAATCAAATTTCATTTTTTATTATAAAAAATCAGTGTTATTGATGTCATGTAAAATGTGAGAAAAAAAAACCAAATAGAGTTAACTAAATGGCTATGTTAGAATACTTAAATATATTTTTGTTATATTTTATTTACAAATTGTATCACATAACATATTCATAATATTTTTTTACTTCTAAATCAGGATTTGGCAACGTATGCAAGATATATTTGAAATTCAAAATTGTTGATTGAATATTCGTTATTTTTACAAAAGTTCGCCTCTTCATTCATTTCAGCAATTTCCATTTAACTTTTTTGTTTCAAAGAGATATCTTATTGAAAGAGCGCAAGATAAAAACAAAATGCCAGATTAAGTTGTGGTAAAAGAAAAACATGCTATGAACATGCTGAAAATTCAAAACTTTCAATCAAGAACAATATAATTATAAATTACCAAAATTCGTATACGCCTTGAAAAATAGAACAATTTTTGTTTAAATGGATCTTAAGATATTAGGATGTAAATATCTAATGATTACTTTAAGAATTAGTAGATTTAGCAAATTGAATTGAAGCGACCATACAGTATGGCATTATGAAGCACATCGAAGTCCACTCATTTTATATCCTTGTTCACAGGTGCCCTCTTGATATTGCCTTAATCACACAATTGGGTTTTTTGATCACCTTATCGATGTCCAAATGAATAATTTGACGCTGTTGTTGTTGTTGTTGTTGTTGATATTGTTATACAGATACTTATACGATCATATGAGTCTGTTGACTGTCTGCAGACAGTTGCTCTCTTGACATTACCTATTACACACATTTAGATTCTGTGATCCAGATATATGATTACTTTGACGTTGTTGTTGTTGTTATACAGATATCTATAAGGTTATATGACTCTGTTCACAGACAGGTGCCCCCATGGTCACTCAATGGACGGCTATTGTTACGTTGGTTCCCTACAGTACGGCCATCAGTGGAGCAAAGTCAATCGACACACAGCTGACGTAAGATAAAACTACTAGTTATAACTTAATAATTCATTAAACATGTTAAATGTTTAGTTTAATCCATATCTTTTTAATATAAATAAATGTAGAGAGAAAAAATTCCTGTTACTTTTTGACGCAAATTATTATCAAAATTTCTGTTTCAAAGATTAATTTCCGTAAAAAGAAAGGTGGTTCTAGTAAGCTTTTCTGACAAAAGAGTGTCTGTTGTCTGTCTGTCTTGTTTTTTTTTTTTAATATTAATGAGCCATGTTCTCTTGAATAGGGAGATATTTATATATTCAAAACACTGAAATTAGTATGGATGTCTTTAAAAATTCGAAAGAACCACTCCAACAGCAAGCGTCTTGTTTGATCACACCACAACACCATTACTAAGAAAGGGTAGGGAAATGGGGAAGCAAATATCAATAACGTAGTAATATATAGGGGAAACCACCTTAAAACGTCTTCTTCTCAATAAATACAATACTTAAGTTTGAAATATCACCATGCAAGCGTCCTGATATAGTGTTCCCTAAAACAATAATATGCATCGTAAGAGAGTCATCCTGATAGTTCTTTATTGGAATACACATGGGAAATTTTTAGTCTTTTTTCAAGAACTCTATCTTTACAAATCGTGAGATTAGTATGCAAGCATAGTCCAAATATATTGTAGATTCAGGTTTAAAGCCGTGATTCTTTGACAACGGTTCCCATGGAGTTTTGCAAGATTTAAATAATAACATATTGGGAATATCTCAATTAGTTTTCTCAAAAACTTCAATTCTACAATTTGTAGTATTTCCTTACGAGACCCTGGTAAATTTCTTTCATCTTTAATAAGGTAAAGAATATATTGAAAACATGTTAAGTAAGGAAAAATCTTCTTTATATGAGGATAAATTTTAAAAATCTGCGTAAATTGATATCACAGGAAGCATTCTGTCGAATCTCAAATATACGTTAAAATACTTGTAAAAATTATTAACATTTTACATTGTTTAGATGTCAGCTTATCCTATGTTAGGTTAAAACTATAACTGGAGTTCGTAGTCTTATATGAAAATATATATATATTTGAGGATACACATGTATTTGAGAACTGTTACTAATACAAGCGATGTCATCTATGTATTCCCTTTTCAAGATGCCGGGGAGCTGCTATTATAAAAATCAAACGATAAATTTGTATCCTAAGCTCTCTTTCAGACGTATTGCAGAAATCACAACATGACACTACCAAGCATACACTCCCTGGATGAGGAAATGTTCCTCACTAGGTTAATGTCGGAAAGTAAGATCCCTTTGTATATGTAGTTGTTTCTTTTGTCTGCATAATCCCTATGAATTGTAAAAACACCATTTTCATCAAACCTAAAAACATTATTTGAATGATTTTTTCAGAAGGTCAATTTGTGCATCTAAATATTCTGCCTTTAAGCATCTACAGATAATTTCTGTATTAAGCGGGTAAATAATAAGATTTTGATTTTATTTGTCGTTTTAATCTGCCTTGATAGATCCTTTTTGGCTTGGTATAAAGGACATTCACTGGGACGACGGAACCCACTTTAATTTCAACAGATGGGACTTGAGAAACTATCACTCGTCAACCAATAGAAACTGTGTTATTGTCTCGGGAAAAGACTACATGTGGCGGACTGAATCATGCGACCAACATCACTACTTTGTTTGTAAAAGAAAGTATGTAAACTTAAGTCCGAGTTTTTATCAGTTTATGGTCAGAAGGTAAATATTTACTAAGCAAAGTCCTGTACACTTAATATTTGTTATTTATCTGAAATATACATTAAAGTGTGCAATAATACATGATTTTTTCCAGAATGCAAATAGCTTCTCAGAAATAAAGAAACCGACGACCGATTGATATATAATCGACAAAATCAGAAGAGACAAATTTAAAAGACTTTTGTAATAATGTGAAGTTTTGTATACATAATAAACATTGTACAGTTATGTTTTTGTGCATGAAAGCGTGAGTCGTACAATAGACCTTCCCTTTCACCATCTCCCCCGATAAAAATGATCAGTATTATCCCATTCTCCGTGTCCGGATATTGCAATTTTAGTTTTTAATGTCCCTTAAAATGGACATTTGACTTTATTGATCATTTTTTAAATAAAAATTTTATTCTATTTACAGTGTGTGTGTGTGTGTGTGTGTGTGTGTGTGTGTGTGTGTGTGTGGATAATACACTCTTATCACAGCGGTTCTGATTAAAACCCCTAATGGACCCTGACGAGTGTAAGGAGAAGGGGGATGGGTTTAATCAGACTGGTATCACAGTGATCCAATTTCCATCGCAACAAAGATTTTGATTGGTCAAAAAATGAACCAAGTAAAATGTACACTTTATACAAAATTACCCTCAATAAAAGATTGATTTAATGTGTATATAGATCAAGAGCATACAGGTGCAATGTGCGGAAAAACTATTCAGGCATTATCCATATCATAGCTAAAGAAAGCGCGATAACCCGTTCTTGCCCCAGTATTCTAGAAAATTAACTAGTACCAAGCAGACGCCATTTAATTATATCTATTTTAAAGTATAAAATTTGTTGTATTTGAAAGTCTTTCAAATGAAATTAAACATTTAAAATGCAGTTTAATCTATTTAACAAATAAGACATCTATTTAGATAACACTCATCAATATTTAGTGTACGAATCTTCTGTCCAAGGGTACAATTTAAATTTAAATTTCACTACCACCACATGTGTCTTCAACTTGATCTGTTGCTTCCTACAACTTGACTGTAATAGTAGTATTTTCTACAACTTATGAGATCATCGTCAACAATGGTTATGGAAAACGCTTCATTTTTGCCAAAGGTCAACACCACTACCGCCTAATCTCGACTCTTCGTCATTCGTTACACGTGGTTCTATTATAAACCTCTTCTGTGGTGACACCGAATTTTAACACTACTTCAACCTTAATTTTAAATTTAAATTTTACTGCTCCTGATTCTTGTATTCGTTAAGAATGATGTAATATTATTATATTAATTGTGGGGATTAAGATATGTGTTGGTCACATTATCGATCCCAAAACGTTAAAAATTAAACTTGGACACCATCAGAGCTGTCACCTTGTTAAAATTTGCAAGTCTTTGATCTATGTGTTCCTTATATCTATCACATTTTTACCTTGCTTGCTCCGTTGCATTTCAACTCTTTCTTTCTATGTCCACGAAGATTTATAGTTATAAAGCAATATTTTTTCTAGCATGACCTCCTTCCTGTTATTGCATGGCATGTATCTATTATTTGAAGTTTCAGTAAAAAAAAATTGAATTAAAATTATTACTTTGATTTTAGTAAGAATAAAAACTGCTTCGATTTAACATAATTAAATTACACATTGTCCTTAGTCATTACAAACAGCGTGTTGTTGCTAGCTCTCTCACCTAAGAGGTGCGATATATCTACCGGGTTGGAGGGTTAAGGTATTAGATGAGGTGTACTTCTGCCAAAAGAGGTATTCAAGTGGACATTCTCAGTGTATCTGGGGTTTTTTCTTACGCAAACAAAAACATGATTATATGAACTTAATCTACACATTTTGTCAGTTTATACTTTACCAGGTAAAGTAGGGTACACCACATCTGTGTCATGAGTTTCATGAAAAGTCCTTCACTTTACAAATAAATGTTCTATTGTATAATTTCAAATGTTTAAAAAAAATACACTGTTGACATTAAAATCTGCAATGTAATAGGCATGATAATGGCAGAAGGATTTTTAATATAAAGGATCTATTACAAATAACAAAAGAATTGACCTATAGGGTGGAAAATCAATTTTGAAAATCAAAGTTTATTTTCTATCGTACATATTGCTAAATTTTTCGAATTTGCATTTTAAACCTATCATATTGCTCTTGCAATTTTATTATTAATCTTCAAAGTTGGCTAAAACAGCATTTTCTCAGTAAAATGGTATATTTCTGCATGGTTTCTTGCCTAGATATTCTTAGGACCGGCCTGTCCCTAAAAAAATCTTAGATATTTTGATAGGTTTTGTTCAAAGGAATAAATTAAGATCGAATTTTGCAAACAAGAGGCCCATGGGCCACATCGCTCACCTGAACAACAGTTCCTTGTAACATTATATTTCGTAGCATATGCTATTTCTATTTTAAACTTTGAACCCCTTTCTGGGGCCCCAGTATTGGTCCATGGTTTATGGTTGGCTTTAACAATTTAGAATCTACACTATTTGAGGATCCTTACATAGTAATCTCACAATCTGTAGCATTGTAGTTCTCGAGAAAAAAAATTTGAAACATTTTCCATATATATTTCTATGTTAAACTTTAAACCCGTCTTTGGCCCCCAGTATTAGTCCGGTGATCACAGCTTTATTAATTTAGATTCTACATTATTTAAGGATGCTTGCAAAATAATCTCACAATTTGAAGCATTGTAGTTCTCCTCCAGAAGATTTTAAAACATTTTCATTCTATGTTTCTATGTTAAACTTTGAACCCCTTCTGGGGCCCCAGTATTAGATCAAGGGTTACGGCTTTTATAATTTAGAATCTACACTATTTGAGGATGCTTACGTAGCAATCTGACAAATTGAAGCATTGTAGTTCTCGAGAAGAAGATTTTTTAACATTTTCCATATATACTTCTATATTAAACCCGTCTTAGGTCCCCAGTATTATTCCAGGGGTCACTATTTTAAAAATATTTAATCTACATTATCCAAGGTTGCATGCATAGTAATCTCACAAACTGTAGCATTGTAGTTCTAGAGAAGAAGATTCTTAAACATTTTTCATATTTACTTCTATGTCAAACTTTAAACCCCTCATGGGTCCCCAGTATTAGTTCGGGGGTCAAGGCTTTTATAATTTAGAATCTACAATAGCCACGGATGCTTACATAGTAATCCCACAAACTGCTGCTCTGTAGTTCTTGAGAAAAAGATTTTCAAACATGTTTTCTACATATTTTTGTGTTAACTTTGAACCCCGCCTGGTGCCCCAGTATTGGTCTGGGGGTCACGGCTTCCACAATTTAGAATCTTCACAATTTGAGGATGCTTGAATAATAATCACACAAACTCTAGCATTGTAGTTCTTGAGAAGAATATTTTTAGACACTTTCCCTATATACTTCTATGTTAAACTTTAAACCCCTTCTGGGGCCCCAGTGTTGGTTCGGGGGTTACGGCTTTCACAATTTAGAATCTACACTATTTGAAGATCCTTGCATAGTGATCTCATAAACTGTAACATTGTAGTGTTGAGAACAAGATCCCTCTATACTTCTATGTTGAACTTTGAACCCCGCCTGGGGCCCCAGTTTTGGCCCAAGGTTCACGATTTTTATAATTTAGAATCTTCACTATATATACAAGCTTTTTTGTAAATATTGGCATTTCTGGTGCAGTGGTTCTTGAGTAGAAGATTTAAAAACATTTTTCCTACGTATTTCTATGTTAAACTTTGAATCCCGCCTGTGGCCCCAGTTTTGATCCGGGGGTCACGATTTTTACAATTTAGAATTTTCACTATATATTCAAGCTTTTTGGTAAATACTGGCATTTATGGTGCAGTGGTTCTTGAGAAGAAGATTTTTAAACATTTTTCCTACGTATTTCTATATTAAACTTTGAACCCCGCCTGGGGCCCCAGTTTTATTCCGGGGGTCATGATTTTTACAATTCAGAATCTTCGCTGTATATACTTGCTTTTGTTTAAATATTGGCATTTCTGGTGCAGTGGTTCTTGAGAAGAAGATTTTTAAACATTTTTCCTACGTATTTCTATGTTAAACTTTGAACCCCACCTGGGGCCCCAGTTTTGATCTGAAGGTTCACGATATCTTAATTATATATACAAGCTTTTATGTAAGTATTGGCATTTCTGGTGCAGTGGTTCTTGAGAAGAAGGTTTTTAAACATTTTTCCTACGTATTTCTATCTTAAACTTTGAACTCCGCCTGGGGCCCCACTTTTGATCCAGGGGTCACGATTTTTATAATTTAGAATCTTCAATATATATTCAAGCTTTTATGTAAATATTGGCATTTCTGGTGTACTGGTAGAAAATCGAGACTTTCGATAGTTTCTTATATGTCCCTGGTTGTAAATAAACGCATATAAAGTACATGTATCGTATTATAGACAGTAAACTGAAAATAAAATTTTAAGATAATAAAGTAAAAAAAGGGTCCTTAACTCATACTGCTCGGACAATAACTATGAAACTTTTTTTTCAATCACTATACATTATGAGAACTAGAACCTAAGATTTACTGTGTTTGGCCTAAAATCAAGAAGTGGAACGGAAATCGATGTTCTTTTTGTAAAGACAGAAACCAATACCAGCCCTATAGGTAAATACTTTTGTTATATACAATTGATTCTTTCTTCAGAAATGTATTAATAACTTTTAGGCAAGATATTGCCGTTCAATTTGCACACATACCTTTAGAATTAATTTCAATAGTGTAACATGTGTTTCTTTTTTTTCTACTGTTTTTAAAATTGAGTATGTACATGTATACTAGTATTTACATCGTTTTAAATAGTTCTTCGTAACGAAGTACTTCATACTTTTTAAATTCATTTTTGAACCCTTCATACTAAAAATTATTTGCGATCAAGATTAAAATCTATTTAACTCTGGTCATTTGAGATCGAGATAGATATTAATCTCCTAGGATTGTTTAGCACTGAACAGTTAAATGTACAAAAGCATATTAAGCTAACTTTGATTTGAAGCAGACGTTTTACATATTAATGAGAACATGTAACCGCAAAGTATTCATTAATCTATTAATACTTTGTATTACTATATATGTAAAACTTTTGTTGAAGTTTTTACAATTTACATTGAGTGTAAGTGTATGTATCGACAATAGTTCACCACATGAAATACATTTTTTGTGATTTTTTTTATATCAATATGTAGATTTACTATTTTAAAGATTTTATTATGAAGTGTTAACATGTAGACTGTGATTGTGATATTTAATGTGATGATTGTGATAATTGATTGTTGATCAATAAAAGATAAAAAAAAGAAAAAAAAACCCGCTGGCTATGTCAAACATGATGTTTTGTGCCCTGGTTCGATTCCATCTGTGTGCATACTTTTCTTTTTTAAAATTAACGGCATTTATAAACACCGTTTTATTTTATTTTTTTATGCAGAATTGTGCATTTTGTATATTTAGCTTCGATCTTCTTCCTTAAATGCACATTTGCTCTTTGAATTAAAGATATCGATGGAAAAAATATATACTTAACTACACGTAAAAGCAATCAACCGAAACTATACCTTAGTGTAAGCACGCTTTGTTTGAGGACAAGAATCATTCACTATGTGTTACTCGAAACAGATGCCACATAAAAAAAATCATGCCGAGCAAAAACATTTTAGTTGAATCGGTAGTAAGCTAAGGTGTTGGGTGATCAATCGGACGCAGGCGATGAGCACCCAAAAAAATTACAGCTTCGTTATAAGCAAAAATCCAGGCCGAATTAACTGTGTTCAATAAATCCAATATGGCAGTGATGCATACTTTGTGTATTTTTAAGTAGAGGTTAATTTTTTTTATTATGAGAAAAATATATAACGTCACTGAGGCGCCCATTAACAGAACAGTGGACTCGCCAATTGACAACAAGCTGTGCTAATTTTTTAGTGAATAACTGACAATATTCTATAATCTAATCCTGTTTTCAAGCTGTAGGGCTACATTTCAGTATCGACACAACTTCTTAAATTTCATATTTTTTTTAATTTTTTTTTATAATTTGCGTTTCTTACACGAATGACATTTTTCGAAATTTAATGTATCATCTCCAAAAAAATGAGTTTGAAAAGGACGTATATACACCAACGGGATTAGCAACTCCAAAGAAATAAGTTGGAAAAGGACGTATATACACTAACAGAATTAGCAACTTCTTTACCGCCATGTTTACATTTACTTCCGAAAATATCATGCACGTTTTGAAAAAATTCGCAAATTTTGCGTTATCCTCCAACTTTAAGGACCACATCGCGTAAAACATCCGTACCAACGAGAGACATTAATGTAAGAACTTGCTTGTCAATCGATGTGAAATAAATACTAGTAAGTTCAAATAAAAACATCTTGTAAAAACATTGCTTCTGATTAAAGCGAATGAATGTGTTCTTCTTGTTGATATGGATCTGTTTCAGAAATTTTGAACTGTCTTGTTCAAAACTGAATGAGATATAAGGAAAATAAATACCCGATTTTAACGTCATTGTGGACACGGCATATGTGAGAATTTAATCATCGTAATTATGATCCTATACGGGAATGAAATAAAATAACACATTCCGTATTTTTTAAAGGATATTGTGTTAATGTTTTCAATAGAATAGAAGAAGATTGATGCATAAAACGACCTTTGAAATCGCGTCACGCGAGACTTTCGATAGTTGCTTATATGTCCCTGGTTGTAAATAAACGCATATAAAGTACATGTATCGTATTATAGACAGTAAACTGAAAATAAAATTTTAAGATAATAAAGTAAAAAAAGGGTCCTTAACTCATACTGCTCGGACAATAACTATGAAACTTTTTTTTCAATCACTATACATTATGAGAACTAGAACCTAAGATTTACTGTGTTTGGCCTAAAATCAAGAAGTGGAACGGAAATCGATGTGCTTTTTGTAAAGACAGAAACCAATACCAGCCCTATAGGTAAATACTTTTGTTATATACAATTGATTCTCTCTTCAGAAATGTATTAATAACTTTTAGGCAAGATATTGCCGTTCAACTTGCACACATACCTTTAGAATTAATTTCAATAGTGTAACATGTGTTTCTTTTTTTACTATTTTTATTATTTAGATTAATATCTATTTAATTCTGGTCATTTGAGATCGAGAAAGATACTAATCTTCTAGGATTGTTTAGCACTGAACAATTAAATGTACAAAAGCATATTAAGCTAAATTCGATTTGAAGCAGACGTTTTACACATTAATGAGAACAGGTAACCGCAAAGTATTCATTAATCTATTAATACTTTGTATTACTATATATGTAAAACGATTGTTGACGTTTTTACAATTTACATTGAGTGTAAGTGTATGTATCGACAATAGTTCACCATATGTATTGCATTTATCTTCACCAAATGTAAAAATTTTATTAATTGATGGATAAATAGCTCTAATTCGCATGATGTCTGCCTCCATGCAGAATTGAATGTATTTCCGTCTTGGGATTTAAAACAGGTTAACACATTGATCTTGCATTTTATGTCACAAGGTGTTCAGTTCAAGAATTTTACCATGGGAGTTTTCGAATTTGTCTACTGCGTGTTTCAACTCCACAGCAATAGTGTTATTTTTAGCAACCTCCGGGATGTTAACATCGCCAGCAAAGATCATGGAAAAAGCTTCAACACGTTGGCCAAATTTTGTAAGGACAACGGCGCCACTGTCACCAGGTTCAGAAAACGTCGATTCCTCGTCACTTTTATCATATGGTTCTATTAAAAACACATTGATTGGTGTTTTACCCAACTCTAAAACAAAATCTGTTTTGCACACAAATCCCAGCGTTTTACCTGTGGTGGCTCCGAATTTGAACACTTTTCTTTTATCCAATTTATGGCGGTCCGCCTCCTCAAATAATTTTACATCTCCCGGTTGTCTTCTAAAAATCTGAATACGTTCTTCTAAAGAAATGACAGAAATATCTTGCACATTTACCTCATGGTTTGGAACAGCTGGAGGCCAAATACAAGTTCCAAGTAGTACTGTTGCATCTCTGAAAAATGCTGTATCGTCAGCGGAGATGACATGTGGACTCGAAATACAACACATTGTTGATGTTTCACCTGTTTTGGGGCGAAAAGATCCTATCATTCCCACAGTTCCATAGCTTCCAGGTTTATTTCTGAACGGATGCAACTTTTCACCAGAGATAATTCCGTAGTGGAGAGAATATAATTTGCTTACGTAAATGACTTTTGTCATAGGAAATTCCTGTTTGATGTTGTTTAGAATCATGCTATCTTCGGAAATTTGGTTAAACGGGCTTATAATAAAGCATAAAACAAGAGTCTCATTCTCCATAGTATATCCTATTAACCCTTTCTCTCTTAAACTGAAAAAAAAAACAAATATGTTTATCTTTAATTAGAAATGTTGATGATTAAAAATTACAAAAAGGATATCGAGTGTTCCAATATAGTCTATGACAAATAAATCAAACTGTGATAATTCCTCTTTTGTTTCAAAAGATGCTTCCTTAATTCCTTTGATCTTCTTGGGGATGTTCAATTGTCGAAGTTTAGAAAGCCTTTTTGCTAGGACCTGTACATTTGTTTTCTCTTTACCATACTCCTTTACTACATTTTGATACAGATTCTCTATTTTTTTAAGAACCTGTCTTGATAATCTCTTAAATCTATCGTAAAGTTGCTTCATTTCAGTATCTGCATCTAGAACAATGGGTCTCCTTCCAAGAAATGTCGCCATTATACTTTCCAGCGTGTTAAAGTCTTTCAGAAAAATGATCTAAATGGACGGCAACACAAAGATACACGTCTTCATCTTGTGTAACTGGCAGTGTTGTATTACTTGTTATCTTATTTAGCTACGATGTAACAAAAATATTCAGTTTGCAATTTTAAAATACTATTATTAAAACATGTAATGTCTGGTCAAGTTGATTGATTTAATCAATTGATAAAAGATATCTTCAGTTCTTATTTTAGAGCTTACATATTATGAAGCCACAATTCTTAAACCTACTTTATTATAATTGTGTGAAAGACTCTCATAAGTAAAATCGTTTTCGTAAAACCTAAGCTTTATGATAATAAAAAAAATAAAATATATACATTGAAGATACGAATTCGAGCAAAATGTATACTCAAATGCTTACCATTTCAAATGTCATTTCTTTGTCCAGATAAACAACAACTATTCTACTTTTATTGTCTTTATCATCTTGTTCTTCTGTAAACCATAAGTATTACAACTTGTTACAGTTTGTTTCAGTGAAATATTAAAATTTGAAAACTCTTATAGTCTACCAATTTTTTACGTCAATTTTAAAACGTTTTTTTATGAAAATACTTGTCAATCGAATAGAATTATAATCGTTGAAAGGGGAATAAAAGAGTTCTTCATTGACACTGTAGCTATTTTTACTTGGAGAAACTCAAAGGAACGAAAATATTTTTCTTACTGAGATTTATATTGGGAAATGTCAACTTTAACAATGCGGAAGTCACTCGAAATACCTCGCGCAATTTTATAACGTTATCATGTTTGCTGCAATGCAAATTCTCCGTAGAGTCCTTATCTTTAGTCATTTGTTGAAACCTGACAAGATATAAGGGGCGATTCAAAGGAGAAATCGTGGGATTGTTCATACTATAGAATGAACGTCGTATGAACACTGAGGTATATAAGAACACACAGTATTTTTAAAAATGTGCTGCATAAACATCTTGGGACAGAGTAAGGGTATTTGTATACATGTAATTGTATCATATCTCACCTGGTTCCGCGTCAAACAGGGCCAGTGATGCATTCGTTAAGTCCATATAATCAGCATAAACAAATGTAAAGGACATATAATCAGATACAGGGGGTTCCGAATCGTGTTTTCCACCAATACGGTTAAGGGACTGTTCAATGCTTGCAAGTTCTTTCATTGTATACTCGAAATAGTTCAGAGCTGGTGGCACAAAGTCAAAGTAGATCTGACTATGTGTGAAGCTTGGAACTTTCCTCCCTGATAAAGAACCGACTTTTCGTCCATCCTAAAGAATTGAAGAAGTGATTTAGCATACAAATATAAGATGTGTAAATCATATTTCATTCAGTTAAAAAAGTAATACTCAAATCGATAATTCATATACTCTGTACCTTGCTTTTGATTCCAGTACCTGTTCTCTTTGATAAGTTTTCTGTCATAGCTGAAATATGTGTTATTAGTGATTACATGTTTAAAAAAAATTCTAGTTTATATAAGGGGAGACAGGGCGCTGGTCACATGACTTTATTGATCACATGACAGTCATCATAGAATATATAGTCATTGTGAACGTCAAGTTCCTTGAATCGTTCATATAACCTATATTTATGTAAAGAAGACATCTCCATTTGGATTTGTGTCCCCCAAAACCCAAATAATCAGTTCTTTTTTGGTATGGACATATATTTTAATCAGTTGTATAAAGTAAAATGTCCGAATTAAAAGTACGTGAGCCGAAGGAAATTTAAAATTTTTAATTTTAGAAATGCAAATGTACAAAATCATAAGTAATTAATATAATCATAGATATATTCTGATTATTATTCTGTTCGTGTAGATAAATACATTTAAGGAATGTATTGCTTTTTTTGAAGGTTCAAAACAGAAATTGTCACGAAAAGTTATAATTCCAGATTTAGGGCTAGGGGTGATTCCTATTGTAGGATCTCCCTTGAATGCCTAGAAAGTTGCCATCAATCTTTATATGTTATAAAGCACATGCTAAGGTTGATAAGTGCATGAAATTTCAAAGAAAATTTCATTGCGTATTTTTTTATGTTCCATCACATTTTGTTCAAATTTAGAATAAAAAACTCCAAAATTTGAAGTGTCGATTTTAGCAATATTTTGGTAAAATGATATTGCTATTTAAAAAAGCTAATGTTTTAATTAATTTCAAAATTTATTTATGCCCTTAAAATTATTGAATATGAATATGATATTTAATGAAAATGAAATCTTCCCCATATCTGGCTGTTTTCGTTAAAACTTATTTTCAATGTTTAAAAACTGGAGCAGTAGTAAATATTATGGTAAAAGTGTACTAAGATTTTAGATATTATGTTAACGGTCCTTGTCTGTCTTTTTGTTTTTACTTTGGGTGCTGTTTTTTTTTTAAACATTTTATTGAAATTTTCTCTCAAACATGACTTTTTAACTACTAGTATTTCTTATCGACCATTACGGCAAGGTCTCACTCCTTAGAATAATAGGATTTTCTTTTCTGCTCAAAACTACTTCCTATCTAACCTTTCCTAGAGTATTGACTGACTCGTGGTTACCTCTTGTGAGCTCACCGCAACAGACAAGTTGGTCGCAGTATACTGAGTTTTCAGTTGGTTCCTGTCTACTCCCATATAGCTTTAGAGCAAAATAAGCACGCACCCCTTTCTGGTGCAACCGTAATTATAATGGTTTCATTAGAACCAAAGCACACATCTATTAGACCTGGATGCATGAATTTCTCTCAATTTTTTAAACCTCACTTCTTTACTTCTCAAGAAAATAGTGCATGTACACTTGGGCACACATTTAAAGATGAAAGGCTATGAATTTTGTCTTACTACTTGATAAACAATCGTGTTATTATATGCCTCAAGTAATATTAGTGTGCATAAATAGTTTGCATTTTTTTTGGGGGGGGGGGGAAGTAATTCGAGTTGTATGCATTTAATAACATATACAGTTTCCCATGTTTTGTGATGCAAAATAAATACCTCTTTCCATTTCTTGTAAAGAATAGTAACTCTTCAGTATCGAGTTAAATACAGCAGTAATATATTATATTATATTATATATTATATTATTATGTTATTAACAAGCTTATAAGGTTTAAATAAGAGAACAACACTAATATTATCTACCTAACTCTGATGTCAACCTGAAAAATATCCTCGCGACCTTAAACAGGTCGGGGAAACTACCTTATATGGATATTGTTGTCATTGCGCAGAGCGATGCTTACCGCGAACAACTGTCCAATCAGTGAATAAAAAGCAACACATGTGATTTACTACGTGTTTACGTTTTTACAATAAACACGTGGTTTTGACTAATTTACGACTTGATTTCAAATGACTGCAGGAACGTCAATTCATAAAATTTTTCAACTTTTTTGTAAAAAATGCAAAGTTTAGGTACTAATTCAGATTGTCCATGCTCACATTAACAAACATTGCCGATTTTCCATGTTAAATAGTACGTTGAAATACCTCTCAGAGGACTCACACGGATTAATATCAAAAGCAACCACCAAACACGAATCTCGTAACCATTTACACATAGGCTTTAAATGGACATATGAGGTCTTTTGTACTATGTACGAACACCTCCGAGTCGAATGCTTAGGACCATGAAATTCACGTGAAATCTGTATTCACTAAGAAATCAGCGCTGGCAGTAAGGCGTCAACCAATGGACTTATACAATGCAGTTGATGAAACCAAATTTTTACAATTGTAAAATGAGTGTTTGTAAATGTGAGCATGGAATTAGTAGATAATGATGTAAATATTGTTTTAACTGTGCAAAATGCTTGAAAAAATTAATTATGTCATTCCAAAAGCAATTAGAAAAAAACCAGCATTTTCTAAACGTTGTATTTTTTGTAGTAACCCATGATGCATTTCAACTCAGGAATGTCATTCA
>WFKH01011925.1:87488690-87499748 GCA_016163765.1 Magallana hongkongensis
TTCAGTATGGAATAAAAGAAGGTGATATCATATAAACCAGTGCAAACCTTTCTTCCTGTTGTGAAAACTGTTACTCTAATTGAAAATTTAACTTCCAATAGCAATCTACCTTACAGAGAAAAAGAAATGAACCTTGGTTTTTCTCAATACGGTTTTTGTCGAAGTTGAAATTGAAACAATAAAATGTTAAAATAAAATAAAATGTTTTCCCTACCTACCTACCCTATTTTTTTTAAAGCTGAAATAGGAAACACACTATTAATTTATTTTGGCCTAAACTAAAACAAGGTGGCTAGTATACATGTTTTATTTAAAACAACCCCCCATCCCCCATCCCTAGGGACAGACAGAAACTCTCCCTTTGGGCATTTAAACCAAAAAAAAGCGGAAAGTTACTTCTCATGTTCCATCTTTTAAGTAATTATCATTTCACCATATGGCATTTATACCAATATTATTTTACATGCACTGCTCATCGGTGATTTTTGTTAGCCAATTATTACTTTACTATTAACAAGTCTATTCGTTTATTTAGAGAGTACAAAGCATTCTATTTTTGTTTCCAATGATAAAAAACTTGCATAACTCTTTTGATCATACAACTTCCTAATTATATTATATTCAATGATTAATTACTAAATATGAACAAGCAAAGGAAGATAACTTCATTATGAAGAAGCAAGGGAATATAGCTCCATTAACTCCACCTGAACTCTTTCCAAATGGTTTCACAATATCTTAACTTTGATAGACAGCTTCATTATTTCTCTTTTTCAAATATGTAAATTCACTCATTTCTCTCCTTGAAAAAATTCTGAGCAGAATAAAATAATGAGACAAATATATACCCCCCTCAGCCATAACCCTTGCCTTACATGTAGGTGACATGAAATATTATTAAAGATGACGGCTTAATGGGTTTTTTTTCTAAATATGCAGTCAGTTTTTATTCGTTGTTTAAAGATTATATACATTACCCCTAAATGACTATTTTTGCCTCACCCTACATTAAGAACCCCTACACTATACACCATATGAGTGTTTTGGCCCCGCTCAAGATTCAAATCCCTACATTGGGAGACATGAAATTTTAAATTTTGATGGATGGCTTTATTTTCTTTCTTTATATGCAGTCAGTTTTTATTTAGTGTCAGCAGAAGTAAAGAAGACGATTTTTTAAAGATTAAATGCATTAACACTATGTGGTTATTTTGGCCCCGCCCTAGAGTCAGAACCCCAACCTCAGGGGACATGAAATTTATAATTTTGGTAGAGGGATTCCTGGTCTCACTTTAATTTCGAGAAACTATCACTCGTCAACAAATAGAAACTGTGTTGTTGTCTCGGGAAAAGACTACATGTGGCGGATTGAATCATGCGAGCAACATCACTATTTTGTTTGTAAAAGAAAGTGAGAATTTTATACTATTCGAATTCACAGTTTTATAGTTCAACAAATTATCTTGCTATGTTCATAAAATTTCAATAGAAGAAAAATTCCATAGAAGATGAATTAAGAGGGCTAAATGCTCGTGACCATTTTAAAACTGTATTGATTTCCTTAAGAAGAAGAGTCCTGTATAAAGATACAGGTAAATATTCAAATCTAAAAGCTAAAATAAATTTAAAATTAAAAGTGTATAGCTAAAAAAATCATATTCAAATGTTTAAGGTAAACCTGATGAGTACTTGGTAACCATCCTGCCTCCTAATATCACAGAGTTATAGTTACCGAAACAGTTATTATAGCCTTGTACCTCACATGGTTTTTATATGTCTTAAACATGCTTTAAATATAACAAAGCATGTGCGATATTAAATGTGTGTGTGGGTTTTTTTTTTAGAATGCACACAGCTTCATAGAAATGAGGAACTATACGTCGATTAAAAAAAAAAAAAATTAAAAAAAAAAAAACAAAAAAAAAACCCCAAAAAACATTCAAAACAATGTTTATATTTCAAATAAAATAGAAGTGTAAAAATAGAAACGTGTTGGTTAAATTGTCGACTCTAAACTCCCCATAAGCCATCTTTCTCGAGGAAACCTATAATCTGCATGGACGTTTTTTCTTTTGTTTTAGTCAGATTCCTCTTTTTAGAACATATTTATGGTTAATTATGTTTTTTTGCATTTATTCAGCACAATCTAAAGAACTGTCATGGTTCAACCCAAGCTGCGTCTTTTTAAGTATATACTACTGCATGTATATTATGATAAGATAAAATTGATGAAAGTATTCTTCAATACACACAAGATAAATAAAATAATATGCAACTCATTCCTAAATTCATATTTGCACATTAATGAATTAGGTAATTTATGGAAAAAATATCTTTTCAAGACTAGTTTTTAAGAACAAATACTATTACATGTAGTTTTTTTTTCAACTTTTTAATATTAGTTTAGGTGTCATTTAAACGGTGATAAATAGGAGCAAAATGGGTATATCACAACTTAACCAGGTACGTTTTCTGTCCAAATACATGAGCGACAACTCGCTGTTTTATAATGTTTTTGAAGAGACATTATACACCCCGAAATATTAATATAGAATCAAATATTATCGTTGTTTTGAAATTTTCTTTTATTTGGCATTGCTTATGTATGATTTAAAAATTGCTGATTTCATAAGATTGGTTTTGCTTTTTGAATTACGATTTTACATAGGTATTAGTCTACTTATACATAGGAATTATATCTGAATATGTTCGTATGATGCCAAGATTCCGAACATCATATATCGTATATTTTGATACTTTTGAATGTTGACTTAAATCGATGCTATAATGATAAAGTAAAACAATGTTTATCGGTATTTGACCAATACGAATTGAAAGGGATAAACTACATGTACGTATGTTATTACAATTTTTTCTTGTTTTGCATACAGACTGCTGTTATTTTCAAATACACTTATATTATCACAGACTTTATACTATTACTGTTAGCTTAAATGATACGTTAGGTAACTGTTAGATATTATTATTTTTAAAGACGACAAATATTTTTTTAACTTTTTCGTTACAGAGGTATAGAGTTAAAAATTGGACCTCGGTGGATTTTTATAGTTTACTGCGTATTTTTCAAATGTTTCTGCAACGTTTGGAATTTTGCCACAAAATATGACGCTTTAACACGTTGGCTAAATCTTGTAAAGACAAAGCAATGTACAATATTCTCATCATTGATCTGTATCTGTATGATTTATTAACCATTTAATAATTAAGATTGGGGGGGGGTGTTGTTGGTTTTTAGCTCACCTGAGCTGAAAGCTTAAATGAGCTTTTCTGATCACATTTTGTTTGTCGTCCTTTTGTCCGTCTGGCTGTCTTTCCGTCTGTCCGTCCATAAACTTTTCACATTTTCAACATCTTGTCCAGAACCACAGGGCCAATTTTAACCAAACTTGGCACAAAGCACCCTTAGGCAAATGGGATTCAAAGTTGAGAAAATAAAGATCACACCCTTTTTCAAGGGGAGATAATAAGGAATTATCTTTAGGAAAAACCCTCTTCTAAAAAATCCATTTGGCCAGGAAAGCTAAAACTTATGTGGAAGCATTCTCATGTAGTGATTCAAAGTTGTCAAAATCATGATCCTTGGGATAAGGGTGGGGCCACAATGGGGTTTGAATTTTTACATAGAAATATATAGAGTAAAATCTTTAAAAATCTTCTTCTCATAAAACCAATTGACCAGAAAAGCTGTTACTTTAGTGAAAGCAACTTTAGATAATGTAGATTCAAATTCATTAAAATTAAAATATTTAGGAGTACGGTAGGGCCACATTGGGGATGATTCAATTTTAAAAAGGAAAACATTTTAATTCACAAAAACTGAAATATTATATTTTGACATATTGCTGATTCTTTAAAATTGTTTAGACTTTGGCCCCTGGACAATTCTTGGGCCTCACAAGGTGTTCAGAGTTTGATGTTGGTTCACAACGTATATATAAACAATTGTTTAGGATTTTTGAGAACTGCAATGCTCAAGATGTGATTTGACTATATAATCATCCTGTTAGAAAAGGGACTTGATTATAAACATGAGAATATCCAGGGGGGATGGATTTTAATTTATACAGGATCTACATTTACTATACTACATCGTCCAGATATTTTGTATTATGACTCCATTAAGCTGATTTTATCATGCCTATTTTTGCTCAGGTGAGCGATGTGGCCCATGGGCCTCTTGCTTAAGGTCTTAAATTTTCTCGTAAACCGTGTGTCCGGTTAATTTTTTGATTTAGCAGCGGCCTATTTTGTTGTCATTTAAGTTATATGCTCTCACTTCGATTTTTAGGTTTTGGGAGGGGTTTTATGAAATTGTTATCACAAAAAAAAAAATCAATGAGAGATACTGCATAAGTTTATTTATTTATACATTTTAATGTTTACAAATTATTCTTGACTGGTTATTGTCTATAAAAACAATTTTGACAACTACGTGATCCTTTCTTTTAAGCAAAGTAAGTACATAATGAGACTGTTTTTTCATATATTTCAATCTATCTTAACTTTTTTGAAAGTTGCTAGCACTCTCTGAAATGTAATATAACAGAGTGGCATAAAGCATAATATTAGTATTGTTGAATTTATCACACCAAAAACGGCAATATTACAAAAATGTAGACGCATGTAGATATATACCATACAATACTTTCATAGTAATACACGAGTCCAGCCTTATTCTTATTTTATTTAATTTGTTTCAGTCTAATATTAAAAAACAAAAATGCCAGATCTCCATTGCATTTTTATTTTACAAAGTATCCAGTTCAAGAATTTTACCACTGGCCATTTCAAAATGATTAACTGCATACTTAAGCTCAACAGCAATAGAGTTATTTTTTGCTACTCCTTCGATGTTGACATCACCACCAAATATCATGGAAAAAGCATGAACACGTTGGCCAAATTTTGTAAGGACAACGGCGCCACTGTCACCGGGCTCAGAAAACGTCGATTCCTCTTTACTTTTATCACATGGTTCTATTAAAAACACATTTATTGGTGGATCTTTTATCGGTAAATAAAAATTAGTTTTGCACACGACTCCCTCAGTTCTACCAGTGGTAGCTCCATATTTGAACACTTTCCTCCTATCCAATGAATTACGGGTGGCCTCCTTAAATATATTAATCATACCTTCTTCTGTAGAAATCTTGATATCATTTGCTTCCAAAGGAATAATTGAAATATCTTGCACATTAATGTGATTGTTTGGAACACGTGGAGGCCAAATACATCTTCCAAGTTCCTTTTTTGCATCCATGAAATAAGCGACTTGGTCTTTTGATACTACGTGTGGACTAGAAATACAGCATCTTGTTGGATTTCCCTCCCTTATTGAGTGAAAGGAGCCAATCATTCCTATGGTTCCATAGCTGTTGGCATTGTCTCTCTCAGGGTGCAACTTTTGACCGGATGTTATCCCACAGTGGAAAGTAAACAACTGTTCCATTTTATTAATCTTTATAGATTTGAATTCGTCTTTTATGATTTTCGGAATCCTGTCTTTTGAAAGTGGGTTTGGCGAGCTTTTAACGCATAGAATAAGAGTATTGTTTTCCGTCGTATATCCTAACAACCCCTTTTCTTTTAATCTGCATAAAGGAAGAACGTTTAAATACATACTTCGCTAAATAAAACAGAATTTTACATCTACTTTTTCCAAAAAAAATTGTTTGCATTTTCCGCTTTGTTCGCTCTTAGGACTGATATACAAAATTATAAGCATTTAGTAACATTAAATACCTTAAGAGTGCAATGTTTCAAAAGCTTTAACTTATATTTATCAACATAAAGCTAAAAGTAAAACATTTGGCTTTGGACAGTGGTAAACGGGAACGATTTAGTAAATACGTTAGATCAACAGTTTTATATTCAATCCATCTTATGTATCTCTTAACATTGTTTTTTTAAACGGGAAGATGGTATAACATTTCTTTAAATTAGAGACTATGTTTATTGTGTAATAAAGGACTCATTGGCTATAAATTTCATTATATTTTAGAATGTCCGGCCCTAGAAGTAATTAGGAAAAAATATCTAAACACAAAATGTTGGAAAAGACCAAATTTTTTAAAGTTCTCTGAACGCATGACCATGCAATTATAAATAATTCTTAATCTCTAAGACAATTGGGTGTATTTATTTCAAAAAATTTCGATGCTGTCTGTTCCACTTAAGTGTTTTCCTATTTTGATCCTTTATACCATAGTCTTGCATAAGTACTGATTCTATCATATGTACTTTTTTATTCATATCTTTTTCCTCTATGAAAATGCCTCTGACGATTTGTACTTTTGTGAATTCTATTTATATATATGTTCCTCATGTACCAAATTATTTGGTTTGAAGGAATAAACTTAACTGAACTAAAACGTTTCATATAAATGAAATTACTATAACAAACGCAATACCACACTTAGATCTACGGTTAAATTATCCCACTTATTAATTGTTATTTAGGTGTTAAGATTAAGTGAAATTATATGCACTTATCCAAAACCAGTTACGTATGGGTACAATGTTAAAAGATAATAGAAGAAAATCTAGAAAAAAATTGTTATATGATACCACATTACCGCCATTTCTTCAGTGGTTTTATACAAATATATTTCATTCTTCATTATTGTGTATAAAGTAAGATGAGTTTTAATAACCAAATTACTTCATATTAATTGTAGCTCGGTGAAGTATCAGTATATGTAATGCTTAAACAAGCTTTCAAACTACGTGCGACTTGATTTTAAACATTTTTTACGACTGTCACAGTGAAGCTTATTTAGTTTAGGTATCAAATAAGCCTTTAATTATTCAAGGTAATTGAAAACACCAAACCTTGATAGTGCCTTCTTCGTTTTCAGAGTTGGAATCTTGTTTCCTTCAAGAGGGTTGTTTAATTGTTGAAGTTCCGAAAGCCGTTCTTTTAGATCTGGTAGATTAGCAAGATCTTTAACTCTCTCCTTTGCATCTTCGCATACACTTTCAACAATTTTAATGACACGTATTGATAATTTAGTAAATTTATCGTAAAGTTTTTTCATATCACAGTTGGCGTCTAGTACTTCAAGTCTCCTTCCAGCTAACTGCTTTATCATTTTTCTTAGTTTGGTTCGGTCTTGTAACAACTGATCCGAATGTACAGCCAAACACACGTATTCACTTGCCAACACCGGTAGACTTTGGTTGCATGTTATTTCTTCAAGCTATAAAAACATGTAAAAGGGACATAATTTTAAAAAAGATTTCGTAATTGTGTGAGTTAATAAAGTCTTATATGTATAAAATTCAATCATTAAATTATATAAACTTGTATTTCAAGCCCCTTTTTCAAAAACGCTGAAGTACACAAATGAGAGACTTTTTCAGAAAAAAGCGATGCTGATTAACATCAAGCCGAAATACATAATTAAGATGACGAATAAATGACGAAATTAAATTACTTTTTCATCAATACATACCATTTCAAATGTCATGTCTTTGTCCAAATAAACAACATTTATTCCACTTTTATTGCCGTTACCTTCTTTTTCTTCTGCAAAAGTAAGTTAAATTTGATCATTTGTAGGTTGTCATGCTCTTTGGCGTTGATACAAACAGGCAAATAATGCATAAAACATCAATAAGATAAATTCTCTCACCTGGTTCTGCATCAAATAAGGCCAGTGATGCTTTTGTTACATGCATATGATTCCCATAAAAAAATGAAAAGGACATATATTTTGACACCGATGGTTCCAAACAATCTGGTTTGATAACTCGGTTAAGAGACTTTTCAATGTTGTATAGTTCGTTCATAGTATACTCGAAATAGTTCAGAGGCGGTGGAACAAAATCAAAGAAGATCTGTTTCTTTATGAACCGTTTTGTAGAAATTTTCTCAAACGAAGAACTCAACTTTCCTTCATCCTAGAGAATCCAACAAATTGTTTTATCAGACAATGATGTGTTCACCACTTTTCCATGTAATTAAATGTTTCAAAGAGATTTACACTTTTTGTAATTATGTACCTTGATTTCAGTAGCTTTTCTCGGTGGCATATTTTCTTTCATCGCTATAATTGATAAAACTATTTCTAATTTAAACAAAAAGGTAAGTTTGAAAGGTTTGATTATACAGTACTTGATTACCCGTTGATTTATTTTTCTGTTCTAATTAATTCTAATTAGATTACCAAACTATAGAACATGTATGTAGATTCGAAAAACTTTAAAGCTAATATTTCAAAAATTACCAATTATGCATACGCGACTAAAGTTTAATCAATTAAGTTAATGAATTTCAGAATATTTTTCTCTGCTAACAAACCTGTCATCTCCTTGTGCCAGTGAGAGTCACTGTAATAGGAAAGAAGATTATCATTAGAAACAGGTTTAACTTGTACATGTGTGTTTAAGACAGTATTTTGTCGAGACGTGTCATTCTGCAAAACGTTAAAAATGATTTCAAATCAGAATATATTTACATTCACTTTCTTTCCCGTATTAAATCGCATTGATTTGAGTGATAATTACGCTTAACACAGAAGACCCAATCACCAAATATGCAAACACCGTCGCAGTTATGAGACCACATCTTTCAAAAAATAACGATTCAATGCTTAAATAAGTAGAAACAATTTCTCATACCGTAACATCATAAAACTGCAATTGATCAAAATGATGTAGTATTCAATCAATCGGTTTCTAAACAGAGTGGTTAAGAGCGGATGCATTTAACATGGCATCATTTAACTACCTAATTTAAAGGATTCTAGAATAAATTGTAAAGGGTTTTATATATACTTGTAGATACTAGAATAATATTTGTTGAACAATGAACTGCTTTAGCTTTCCTAACACCTGTCCTGATTATTTCACGCACATATAATTGTTAATCTGAATCAAAAAGAAAACGTTACCTGATGTATGCCAGATCAAAACATTATATTGAATACACAGGGATTATAACTAATAGTTTTACCATTTAGGAAAGGCCTTTATGGATAAATGACTAGAAGTATTTTTCATCCGGTTGTTTTTTGAAGGGCGTTCTTTTTCAGTAACATTTACATGGTGTCCAGAATATAATGACTTCTCATTTTGTTCTCGATTCCGGCAAGCTTCAGATTTTGCTGATGCAGTTGTATACTTCTGTAGAATATGAGCTGAAATACCTAAAATAACAAAGTCCTCAGACTTATTCTTTAAAATAAAAACGGCCTTTTTAACTTTTAAAATTTAAAATTACTCTCGTTTATTACCTTTACATAAAATGGTTTCTAAATCTGCGTTGATCTCATCAATAATAAAACGATGCATTATGTCTTGAAAAATCCTTGAGAAATCTACTCTTTCCGAGTTTAAAAATCGTTTTATGACATCATGAAGAGCTTTACATATATCATCATGTTTTTTTCTGTATTCAAGCAACTCAGATTCTGTTTCACTGAAAATATGCAATAACACCTTTATTCTCTTGATATCGTCACCCAATAAAACATCTTGTGGATTAACAGAAAGGTCGTTCCATGTTGTTGATTGGTGCAATTTTTTCACCAAATCCTTCGTACATAAATCATACAGGTCCATGAAGTTCATGGAAAATGGATCAAAATTTTTCACTTTTAATATCTCCTTAATTTTTGCAAGGACACAAAAATCATCTTTAAGTTTTTCAAATACAAATTGCAACATACTAGTTCCAACAACTATAGTAGCTAATCTTGCACGTGAAAATTTCTCTTGCACATCCATTTTTGACCGTATACATGCTTCCCCGTAGGCTTCTTATCTGAAATAAACCTGCTACAAAGAACTAAGATAATTTAAATGGATAAGGCATTACGTAAGTTTCCATATTATTAAAGTCATCTTTACGACGTACTGTACAGAATTTTGGAAGCCGTGTGATTTTGTTATAAGATCCCGGATAAGATTATTATCTTACTTACTCTTTTGTTTTTTTGATTGTAAATCTTTGTTGCTCCTCTAGGAGAACAGATTAGATTTATGAGTTCACGATATACCGACTCGGTTCTTTATAAATGGCTTCATAAATGTATTCATTGATGTTTTGTTGTGTACTTCAATGGAACATATATATAAATTCTACATATCCTAACAGCATTGTTGAAAACAGCCTTTTGCAAAATTTATATCAAAATGTTTCAATCTGTAAACAAGAGGCCCATGGGCCACATCGCTCACCTGAACAACAGTATCTTGTAACATTCTATTTCGTAGCATATGATTTTAAACTGTGAACCCCTTTCTGGGGCCCCAGTATTGGTCTGTGGTTTATGGTTGGCTTTAACAATTTAGAATCTACACTATTTGAGGATCCTTGCATAGTAATCTCACAAACTGTAGCATTGTAGTTCTTGAGAAAAAATTTTTTAAACATTTTCCATATATATTTCTATGTTAAAGTTTGAACCCCTCTTGGGGTCCCATTATTAGTCCGGTGGTAACAGCTTTATTAATTTAGAATCTTCTTTTTTTAAGGATGCTTGCAAAGAAATCTCACAAATTGAAGCATTGTAGTTCTCCAGAAGAAGATTTTTGAACATTTTCTCTCAATATTTCTTGTTAAACTTTGAAACCCTCCTTTTGCCCTAGTATTAGATCGAGGGTCATTAGTTTTATGATTTAGAATCTACACTATTTGAGGATGCTTACATAGTAATCTGAAAAAAATTGAAGCATTGTAGTTTTCGAGAAGAAGATTTTTTAACATTTTCCATATATACTTGTATGTTAAACTTTAAACCCGTCTAGGGTCCCCAGTATTATCCCAGGGGTCACTATTTCAAAAATATTAAATCTACATTACCCAAGGTTGCATGCATAGTAAGCCCACAAATTGTAGCATTGTAGTTCTCGAAAAGAAGATTTTTAAACTTTTTTCCAATGTAATTATATGGTTAACTTTGACCCCGCCTGGGGCCCCATTTTTGGTCCGGGGTCACGATTTTTACAATTTAGAATCTTGATTTATTTATATATACAAGCTTTAGTGTAAATATTGGCATTTCTGGTGCAGTGGTTCTTGAGAAGAAGATT
>WFKH01011925.1:87501473-87536008 GCA_016163765.1 Magallana hongkongensis
CGGTCGGTCAGCATGATCACTAGGTGGCGCTTATAAAAAGATCATGACATTTGGTGCATCCCTAATAAGCGCTAGAGCATGCGCTTAGCGCTTAAAAAGGCTGTTCTGTACTTCTGTGCGCATTTTGCATAGAAAACAAACATGTAAAATTTTATATTTACTGCTTTTGTATCTGTTGACAACAGTTTTGGTCAGTTTTTAGGTCACCTGAGTCACACATGTGACCTATTGCTATCTTTTTTTGTCCGTCGTCATTCGTCGTACGTCGTTGACGTCGGCCGTAAACTTTTGAACATTTTAAGTTCCTTCTCTGGAATTAACAAAATTTGGCATGTAGCATCTATTGGTGAAGGGGAGTACAAATTGTGCAATTTCTTAACTTGATTATGTCAAAAACTGACCGATATTGCTATCAAAAGATACAAAAGCAGTAAATAGCAGATTTAACGTGTTGTTTTGTACGCAAATTGCATACACTGAAGTACAGTAAAATGCCATTGTTAATCACTTAGAACTGCGCGGCTGCAGACTTCAATTGAAGATTTAAAAATCTTAAAAAAGTATGAGAGGAGGTCATTGGTGTCCACTCTATAACCATTTGTGGAGAAAAAGGTTGAATCTTTGACATTTATGATGTTACTTTTTCTCAAGCGCAGTGTTAAATGATTTAAAAGGCATATTGTTCTGTTCTTGTATGCATAGTTTTCATACAAAACAACACGTAAAACTTCATATTTTTTACTTTTTTATCTTTTGACAACAGATTGGTCAGTTTTGGCAAGCAAACAAGCAAGTTTAAGAAATGCTTACATTTCGGTCCTCATATGATCAATTTACATGATGGCCGGACATCCTCCTTAAAAATATGTCAATGATGTTTATATATAGACATCGTTTTAGGCATACAGTTTCCCTGGTTTATCATCATTATACATCAATTGCGTGTTGAACGCATAATGTCATTGCTTTTATAACCTACACATGCGTAATTGAGGTTATGTATATATACCCCAGGAACTGTATGCCTAAAAACTATATCTCAAACTCATCGGCATATTTTTATTTTCAACCTCATATTGCTCGTTGGCTGGCGTATACAGAATTCTAAAGTCTAACCTTTCCTGAAATCCACAATTTTTGTAGCCTATCGCCTTCTTTGTTTCTATTTGCACGCACGTAGAACCCACTAAACAATGGTTATAAGCATGTTGGACAGCTTTAAGCAGTTGGTTTGACAGTCGAACTTAAGAATTCCATATTCTTTAGCTTTTTCTATCGTTTAGACTTGTTTGAATTCGCATCAGAAGATATAAAGATCTCAGTAACGTACTCGATATGGTTTGTGACGTTTAAATAGACAGCTTATAGTAAAATACCAATTTTGTACGCAATTCGTTTCGGAGAGAGATTAGTTCGTGCAAAAATGATATATCGTGTTTAATCATCAACCTTACACGAAGTCATGACTGTGTGCAGATTTTCAGGCATGTAAACTCCTTCTAAAGATCGTCACCTTAAGCTTGCCTTTGTAATTTCAACTGATTTAGTCATGTTCTTTTTAAACCCTTTTATTTCAACTTCAATATATGTTTTCTCTAAATGCAGACTACTCAATCCAGCCTTACGAGCACTCCTTTGAATATAAAGAAATACGTGATTAATGTCTTACCACTTTGTAAACAATCACATCATGCACCTAAAAGCATCCACTTACATTGTGTATTGAGCAATGCGGTATAATAGTGCCTCTTTTCGGTTATTTTTTGTTCTTTTACCACAATCAGAAAGAAATACTTGCTTATTTATTATCAAATTAAAAACATGATCAAAGAGTTCAATAACAAACTTAAACACGCATGCACTCATATCATAATTTGTTTTAAGGTCTTTTATTGGTTTTTGGTGGAAATGATAATGCTCAAAGATCTAATTTTCTTCTTTGAGAAATTAACTGATTTTGAAATGTATATACTGGTTTTGTTGTCATTACTGTGAATTTGCCAAACAAGTGTCACCTAGAAATAACAGTTCATTTCACAAGCAATGCCATATGCAAAAGCTTGAACTTATGATACTTATAATTTTATAAAGTTTTCGTTTTAAGTTTTAACATGTATGTAAAAGCTGAACTCTTGTCAGATAAAGATGGAAGTATTTTTGAAAATTCAGTTAAGAATAAACATTATACAAAAATGAGTCTTCGTTTACAGCTGCTCTTTCAGATTTTCGTATGAACTAAACAGTCTTCATGAAAGCATCAAGCACGAATCTTCAGAGGCACTGTCTCGTTTATCTATAATTACATGTTATATGGAATATTTATGAAAATTCAGTTGAAAATAATCATTATACAAAAATGAGTATTCATTTACAGCTGCTCTTTCCTGCTTTTCTTATGAACTAAACAGTCTTCATTGAAGCATCAAGCATGAATCTTCAAAGGCACTATCTCGTTTATCTATAATTACATGTAATATGGACTGCCTCGTAATGTAATGTCATGATCTCATACAAACACATTGCAATTATCTTTAATTATTAGCACCCATTAAAAATGAATATTATTAAGCCTTGATGTAATTTTTTTTCATCTATCATAGATGCTTCCGATAAACGATACGAGCGTTTAGTGACATATTATTTATCAGGAACATCCAATGATCTGATTTTAATCAGATTAAGATTTTTAAAGTCTAAAGACAGGGTATTAGTTCTACTTGACCAGTCCCTTGTGCTTGATAATTATCAATATTATGTTTGTAAAATAAGTCTATATCTTATCTGGATTACTACCATTGGTGTCTGTGCTAATCTTTGTTGAGCAGTGCAGCAACCGCTTCCTTGGCTTTAGAAATCCGAACTAGTACATCCGTAATTGAGTTACATTTTGTGTTGATCTTACATCTTAATTAGTAAAACAGTTTATTTGTTCCATTCATGGTGTTCTTCAGCTTTTGTTTTGATCTTCATGATCACAGTTTTGGTGTTATTAGGTTTAGGCCAACCTTTTTTTGTTGTTTTAACAAGCTGGTCGGGTTTTTTATGGCATGTTACGATATCGGTGTGATATTAAGTGCAAATGTAGATCTTCCGGTATTTATGACATAGTCCAAATAATTCCAGTATGCTTGATTTAATGGTGTTTTGCATGATCCAGTCAATGCAGAATGTGAACCTCTCTGAAAGATTTGTTTCACAGACTGTGTACAGAATCTTGGTGATGGAGATGTGTTTATGTGGGATTCCATGTTGGTTGAGAATAGTTTTAAGGCTCTGCAATTACCACTGTCAGAATCATTAGTAAACTTGGCGAAATTGATATGTAAAGTGAAGAGTTCCATTAATTGTTCTGCTCTGATATATTTGTCTAAGATTGAAAACGCATGATCTTTCCTTCCTTAACCATGTCTGTCCTTTCTGCAGTAATAGACCTGTTATTTCTGTCGTTCTGTGAAGTACTAGTATCACTCTGCTTGGAACTTTCATGGTGACAGGAAGCAGCATTGTACATCTATAGTTGTTACATTTTGAGAGGTCTCCTTTTGTGGTAGTTCAACTATTTTGCTTGTTTTCCAGAAAGTTGGTGTCTCTTCTGATTTCCATGTCTTCTATGAAAATACTTGTTAAGATGGTAGGTGGCCAGTATTTCTTGACCTCGAGAATCTCTGTATCTGTCTTATCAATGCATCTTGCATTTCCATTTTTTAGTTTTGCTATAGCCTTTTGTACCTTTTTTACACTTGGTGGATCTTTACTAATATTCAAAGTGTGGATCTTTCATACTAAATACTTCTTCGAAATGATCTCTTAAGCGTTTTATGATGTCTTCTTCTTTTCATATTTTTCTTTCCTTTTTTATCTACTAGTAATATAGGTAAATTTAATTATTAGATAAGCTAGTAGTGGGATTTGTAGTCTTTAATTTAAAGTGGTTTAAATATATTTCTTTGATGAACAGGGAGCCTCTTCATGACCCGTGATTTGATTAAATTTAAATCTATATGTACAATATATCAGGAAGCTTATTTCCAGGTAGTTTGGATTTTGGAGTTTACCGGTTATTTGCTTCTGGAGAAAAAGATTTTCAGATCATCCAAAGCCTAAAAGAGAGGTTGACAGATCGACGGATATACGCCATACATAAAAAGATCAGAAAAGCTCTCTTAAACTCAGATAAGTTTGTACATATTACTTTTATCAATATATCAGGAAGCTTATTTTCAAGTAGTTTGGATTTTGAAGTTTACTAGTTATTTGCTTCTGGACAAAAAGATTTTCAGATCATCCAATGCCTAAAAGAGAGGTTGACAGATCGACGGATATACATAAAAAGATCAGAAAAGCTCTCTTAATCTAAGATAAGTTTGTACATACAGTGTATTACTAGTAAATGAAACCTGTCATCACACACATTTATGACATCTTATAAATGATTCAATTTGGCTTTCTTCTTTGCGTGCACTACTGCTATTTAACAGTTGAAAATTTATTTCTCCCTTTCTCAAGGATTCGGTTTGAGATTATTTCAACCAGGTAAATAGCATGTCATTGCTCTATAAAACCTTCTACTCTTGTGCTCATTATAGAAATGTCTTTTAATACAAATGATATTATTTGTAGCTGCCCATGAGCAGCAGAAACTAGAAGACGTAATATTTAATCCCGCGCTTTAAATATGTGCAATTATGAACCATCTATAAACCACAAATTATACATTGAATATTACGGTATTATAGCGTCCCATTGAATTTTGTTTTACTTCTTTACAAAGGATACACAATGAATTTTATTTAATTTCTACGTCAATAGCACACGTGATAGTAATCAAAAACAGGCATTGAGCACCTCCTTTTTACTAAATATTTTGAAAGTGGGATAGACATGCTTTCATTTCTCTAATTATTGATTCTAAAAAAAAAATAATAATTCTACATATGAAAGGTCTTGGGAAACTATCTATCTCTTTTCAATTTTAACATTTTATGGCTGTAAGTTCGAAACAAGTACCCTTTATTCGATATGAACTGCAATTAACCCCACAATTGTAAAACAAATCCATAACAAAGGTTCAGCCTTTTCATACATGTACTTTAATTCTAATATGACCTGTTGATATGTAATGGATATTACTGGGTGTAAAAAAGAGAGAGGAAGCAATTACCAGGAAATGACTTCTGTGTCTTAAGATAGAGCTTCTATGAAGTATACAAGTGCATATTGAAGATGAAATATTGGTTATGAGACTCATGATTCATGACCATAATTAATAAGTAGCAATTGTTAAGATCTAGAGGGCTGGATGGTCGTGGCAATTTTTAGGATATATGTTTTAAATATTAGAATTTTTTCATTACTAAATTTTAGTTTACGGCCAAAATTATCACATTCAAAAGTTTTGAGCAGATCTGATGACTGAGCCTCCTTAAGTCACACAAGAGAGTCAATGGGCAAAGGTCTGTCCATCTTTCCTCCCACTTCGGAAAATGACGCTACGTGCCTGATGAAAATTCAGGCAAAACTCATGTTAATTCCTTCTCAAGATCTTCAGACACTTTGGTTTTGTGTAATTGGGAATGAAATTCGGTCTGAGATATTCCCCATTGTTAATAGGATGGTTTTTTTAAACATCAAATCCTTGTATTTCTGCTTTAATTTACTTGTCTCTATTATGGCAGCCTGCCCACTTTGTAAACATGTACCTGTATAGAACATAAATTACTTCGTGCATTAGCAGTGTGGGATGATACCAGGTGAACGTCACTTTTGTGTACCTCAAAGAGCAAGAAAGTTTGACGTACTTAATCCATACCATATCTCTTCAAATATACAAAAGGTCGGTGGATTCAATGAAATACCTTATGGATGTACATTGTAGTGCACTTACTTCTTTGATAAAGCTTTTTAGAAATATTTTCCTAAGCTCTTATGTTGATTTTGATGTAAAAATCTCAATGCTATTGGGCTCACTATCCTTCTTTTAAAAATTAATTGATCTTAAAATGTACACATGTATAATTAAAAGAACACAATGACTATCTGCCAAACAAGCGACATCTATCTGAAGTGTAGAAAATTAACATTAAAATTTTCATTTTATAGGCAATGCCATAACCAAAAGTTTGGACTTTATACTTGGACCTTGACAAAGCCTTTTGAAATGTAGCTTTTAAAATGAATTACACCAGAAGTACAAAGAATCAATTCTTATTTACTGTAGATTCCTAATTAAACGTGAGGAATTAATATTGGCATAAAATCGCGAGAAGCACACTTTGCGGATTTAAAAATCTCACCATCATTTTCTGAGAGTTGGGAGCTATACGAAATAAGGAGACTATTCCGCATTCATGATTTTATATTCTCGCGAATTGATGCAAAACAGAGGAATCGCGGAATTAAGTACTAACGTAGTATAAGGAATTTACAGTATTAAAGTTAATGGCTGATATCAATTACCTCTCTAAGACATCCTGCAAATTCATTTTAAATAAAGTATACATCTCTATTGGAACATCAAAGCTGAACACTTGATTAAGATGGAAAGATTTATGAAAATTCATTTAAAAAATTAAACAGTGTACAAGAATGAGCTTTCTTTCACAACAACTGCCTTTCTTCTGCCTATCCTGTGAACTGAACTGTCTCCTAGTATTTGATATAGTTCTTTTCCTTCTTCCTAGATGGTGTCTTCATGGAAGCATCCAGATCCACGGGTGGGGTGGTGATGAACTTCCGGATGGCTGGATCTAACTCATCATCAGGGGTGACTGGGGGGTTCCCCCACACCTGTATCTTGTCCACTACTGTCTCCTCAGTGAAGACAAGCGGAATCTCCACCAGGGTAGCACGGATCTTTAGGGGCACCGCCTCGTTCATCTACAATTAACATGGTTCGCCTCATTATCTATTGTCATAATATAGAGAAGAAAATGACAGCAAGCTCACACAAACGCATTGCAATGATTGTTTTCTACTAGTACCTAGTATGAAAATTTAAATCCATGCCCACTGAACCTTGTTATTAGATCATTTTTTTCTGAGAACAGGGGGAGAACTCTTACATTTTACTGGTTGCCAGGTACTTGATAGATATTCAGTTTCTTTGAATGAAATAATCCTATATTTTGTTTGGATAACTAATTAACTATGCATAACCTAACAAGACTATTCATATTTTTAATTGTTACTACAGGTGTATCAGATTATATAAACAGCCACGGTCAGTCACTCAGAAAAGGTGTAGGTTCAAATAGATAAAATGTTCCCTATAAATAAGCCTGTTTTCCATAAAACAAACATTTCAAAATTTACAGGAAATACATGTATGATTGAATCATCTTTCTTCTACTCATTTATCCTCGATACAAGTAGTACCTGTGTAATGTTTATCATTGGTTTCTCAGATAAAAAAAATATGATATTTTCCAATGTTGGACTTTGAGGGAAAGATAAATCATGTTTTTTCTTCTTCCATATATGAACTATTTTCCTATCATGGGCCTTATATCATTAAGTTTAATATGGACTTCTTATTTTTCCAGAGAAATAAATAAAAACATAAAATAGACCCAACACCACCCTAGAATCATTCATCTCTGTTGTTTAGCAAGCACTCACGGTCAGAGTGAAGACAAATTCTCCTGGCGTCTTTATATGTGGGTCCTCAGGCAAGGTGATTGAGTCTTCTGATGCAAAAACTCCCTGTCAAATTGCATACAATTATTTGGTTTAGATGCATATAATAGACACAGAAATAATATTTTATGTAATCGTGATGTTCTTTAGCATTAAAGAAATAATTAATTACAACACAGTCTCTCCTGGTCATCAAATAAGCTTAGACTACTGTATTATAAAAATTTTGTTTGTTTTGTTTCCATTTTATTAAATGAATGTGAATCTCCTGTAACTGACCACTTTGCGGAGAGCGACTTTGAGATGGGCCTTGGTGAGGGTCCAGCCATCAGGGCTCGGCAACAACTCCACAGGAAGATGGAGTCCGCGGATTTTCTGAAGAGTCTGAAATGGAAACAAAATATGGGTGATACTGCACATCAAAATTCTTTGTTTCATAATATCAGTATGAATAATAATTTAGATTAACAATTCATGCAACCTGTTTAATACTGAACACAAAAGGAAGAAAAAAAAGTTTACAAATACATGACTGATGTATAGAACTGAACAGTTTTCTGGATGTTTCTAAGCAAGTAACTTAAAAAGAAAACCAGGAGTACATGTACAGTACATTTTATATCAACAAAAAGTGTGTAACATTTTAAAGTGTGTACATGTAACATTACTGGTATATGTATCATTAATCAAGAATGTAACATTCCTAGTATCCATTTGCCTTGCAGTCACTTACCATACGACTATACTTTCCTAACTTCTTCAGAATCGCCATATTATCTCCCATTGTCTAAAGAAAATAATAAATAGTATGATAAGCATATTTTGCAAGTTGACTTAGAGTATTAGAAACATAAAGAAGTTTAAACTACTGTATTTTTTTATTTAAAAAATGCAAAACTATTTTGCTGTAGTTGAGCTGTTGATTAGGGGGAATAACCTTGTCATAATGTTGAATTCATCTTTGCATTTACGTACATATATTTACTGACATTGAAGATGGTTTATCGGCAATTGAAGTTTTTAACCACATGCTGAGGGGTGATATTTTTTGTTTAATTTGATTTATTATTTCAAGTACAAGATGTTCAACTGCAAAAAATAATTCATCATATAGCAGTTTTCTAAAAATTAATTGGGTCAAGTTTTCCATCCATAGCACACACAGATTGGTCAATCACAGTATTTTATTCCTAAATGCCTGATTTCATTCCTAAATGCAAGAGTCAATTCAAGTGTCTAGACAAAAACAATGGTTATTTATCAAAGGAAGCTATAAAATTTGTCAGGAAAATTCACCAAAAATATCATTTATTCCTAACATATTTTGCAATTCTGAAATAAAATGTAAAAACAAATTTTTTATAATATTTTGAATAGAAAGGACATATTGATACATACCTTTATTTCTTTACTTAATTCTACAATATTTTCTGGAGTGGGATAAGTTGCTAAGCGAGCTTGGCATAGAAAATTTCTCCACAACTTCTTGGGAACTTTCACAATATCTCCCATAATTCCAAGTCCTTCCAAAAAGAAAATCATATACATGTACATGTATTTGAATCTACATGAACAGCAAAACGTTTATAGCGAATTTCAAGTGCCAATAGAAAAAACTTCGTTATAACCGTAATTTGTTATACGTTTATAGCGAATTCGTAAGAAATCTTATAGCGAATTCATTATAAAATGGTCAGCTGAAAATACTTTAAACTATCGTAAGTTATAATAAAATCAATATTAACGCCATGAACAAAATATATTAATATAACTTTTTCATTTAATTTTTTTTAAAAATTTACTGTATTATATTTGAATTTGAATATTTAAGATATGCGTCTTAAAATTTCATGCATCTTCAATGAAGTTTGTAAAGGAAAAAAATCTGTTATACGAATCATAAAATACGTTAAAATTTAGCCAGCGGGGGTCTTAAAATTACTTCGTTAAAGTTGTAAATTCGTTATAGCTGTGTTTGTTATATACAGTAACTTTCTATAGGTTTATATAAGAATTTTGCCGGGACATGAATAAGAATTCATTATAGCTGTGAATTCGCTATACCCGTGTTCGTTATATTCGAGTTTTGCTGTAAATATGTCGAAATTAATTATGTCTAATATAAAGTTTGATAGCTCTTGATTCCAGTAATTATTTGCTAATGTCATATATTTAGCTTTTATGTTGGAAAATAGGTGGTATACTTATAGTATTTAGAACTATTACTGTGTAATCATTTTTATCCGTGGGGGTCAATGTTCATGGGTAGCCAAAATTTTCCTGGTTCGTGGGGACATAATTTCGTTGGTATCAAGTTCAGGATAATTTTAATACATATGAAACAAAATTTAATGCTTGTTTATACGTTCATGGGGATGTAAATTTGTGGGAAAGGGTTACCCACGAAAACCACGAACGGGTCCCCCACGAACAATAATGATTCCACAGTACCTCATGGAAATTATCATAGACTTAGGCTTATATATCACCAATCTTTCATGTTCAAGGAATAAGCCAGGGTTGACCTTCTAATTGGCCATTCAAAATTTTCATTGTTTTCCATTACACAATAAGTTCAACTTCAATTTATGTTTAATACATGTAGTGTTTGAAGAATAGACAACATATTTATTATGATATTTAAAAAATACTGTTATGTATATAAAGCAGAGAACCATAAATTAAGGTTATCTTTAGGACACGTTTTACTGACATCATTAACCTGTTAATACCGGTAAGTACTAAACTTTTAAATTAATACTTCAAATACAGTATCAACACAACAAAACAAGATTTATGTTAACATTTTCTCTTTTTTTAAAGTTCTCCGATAAATTATGTTCAAAATAGTATACACACCTCAAAAATGTCATAAACATTTTTTTTAATCAGTTTTTTTTTTTAAACTGAGATCCTTACCATCTACATTGTCAATGAGCAGGACTTCTATTTCTGTGGGAGGAGGGTTGGGGTTTTCTATATTTCTATAAATATAGTGTCTGCTTCGTAAGCGGGGTTCCCTGTCTTCTCGGTGCAGATTTATACTGCGCACCCTTTCCACCATTGCAACTTTCTGCAAATTGAAGGTTTTTATTTATAAGAATTTCAAATATGAATGAGGATTTTCTTTAGATTTGTGATAATCAACAAAAGAATTCTTTTCCCATGTCTTCTTGAGATCTGCATGTTAGTTTATTATTCATGTTGCTGCATCAGTTCAAATGACACTTAAGCTTTAGATCATGAAGGTAAATCTTTAGTGTAAAACAAAATATTCCTCTGAATACTTGCCCCCATTTGTCGGAGGATAACCTTCTGCCTGGCGATCTGTAACAGCTGAGAACATGCTGTGCGACTGAGATTGATCCCTTGCATGGCTTATTCAAATCTGTGGAGGTAAAACAAAAAAATACAGTAAATGTGCATAGAAGAAATTAAAGAATAGTTTTGTAAAATTGCAAGTCATATTTTTATATAGATCAAAACCCATCTTTCTTGTCTGTATTATAGCAATCAATTATTTCAATTTTTACTATGCTAAATTTAGACTTAGAGACGGGCTCTACAAAGGCAATAAGGATCTCTCAGCTATTTGCTTGATAAAGTTCTCGAAAATATTTGTATCTTCGTCATACTTACATATATATATTCACTCGCATCACAGTAAAAAGTTATGGCCTAATTTTTAAGAGTTTTCTCCTTGGAACTGAATCATGTGTGTCAATTAGGAATCTTGCTTTAAACTCTAAATTTAAAACCAACTCTGTTAAACATGTTAAACCCGGAACAAGAGAAAATGCGGCTTAAATTCTTAACAACGGTTTAAACATCATCACTTTGTTTTGAAATCAATTTATAATAGTTTAATATGTAAAACTGATTTTTTTAAATTCACGCTGCCACACAATGTCAGCTTTTTTACAAAGTGGACAGTCACACCACAAAAACTATACTCGTTTTCAGAATGCATTATTTTTGGCCAAAAAGTGAAGGCTAAAGCTTACAATTTCCACAAAAATATGATGCAATTTTATCCTTATTAAAACCCCTATATGTGTACAATGTACCGTTTTAATTTAAACAATATGATTTAGAGAAGGGGACGGGGGGGGGGGGGGGGGGCACCCCACAAACGCCCCCGGCCGCTAAATTAACTTAATTAACAGATTAAGTTCCATTCGTATAAATTCGTATGATAATTATATTTTTGTAGTTCAGGGAAAACTGACGTGAAATTAAGATGTGCATATCAAAACACTTTGATAGGATAAAAATTAAAATGATGCAAATGTCATCGTTCTATGTAATAGAAAATGCAATTACAGCACTGAGACTGTTATGGCAAATGGCAAAATCGGTTGATATCAAGAAATCCTAAATACATCACGAAGAAGTTGTCTCCTATTGTTTTCAATAATACACAATCGCTTCTAATATTTCAAAAATCGCCAGACATTTCATTATAAACATTATTATCACATTACTGTTTTAGAAATGCTCCAGCCAACCCCGGGCCCAGAAACGGTTATTAAATGTGTATCCAGAGGAAGTTTTATCATAAATTGCATCACTTTAGTCAAACTCAAAATAATTTCAAAAGTATTGAAAGTTTTCAAGAGAAATTTGTAAACCGTCAAAGGGTGCAGGATTACGTTTTCATTTTAATTTTAAAAACAAGAAAACGGCCCGAGAAATACCATCATTGTCTTTATCATGATATATCATTGATATTGAGATATTTGAAAAGTGCTCTCTTTTTTTTTCAAATAAACTGAACTGATTTTGGTATGTTCACAACTAGCTGTAGAACTACAGCTAGCTCTCCGAAGGAAAATGTTTGTACATCAGACCGGAGAACTCATGCATGCAGTTTATAATGTTGCAATTTTTACATATTGCGCACAAATATAGATATCCACGATTTTTTTTATTTCTATAATTTCCCAATACAGCCTATTTTTTTTTTTAATTGTTTCACTTCCACAGTCATCAAGAACAAAGGAAACGTAAAACAAATTAGCGAGGTCGGGAGTCGGTGGTACGAGCGCCATGACAATTTCTCTCCAACTGTCGAATAACAAGACTAACTATTGCATTTACGTTAACAAAGCCATATATTAACAATTAAGAATAATGAATAAGTTAAATTAGAGAGCTCTTTTAATTAATTTATCATAAATTATTTAAGTAAAGAGAATGTCTAAATGAGATTCTCTCAACACCAATAACAGGAAAAAAAGTGTCATGTCCAAGGGAAACATTTCACACGCTATTATATTATCTTTGTATTTTTTTTTACTCTCCGCATACATGTATTAAGGTGGTATGGGACACTTCCATGTTGTGACGTATTGTTTATCGAAATAAACAATAAAATCAAGTGTAATTATATAAGTAGTTTCTTTCCCAATATTGTCACCTAACAGTGTAGCGCAGTGGGTTAGAGGGTTTACTACGAGTCTGTACGTCATGAGTTCGAATCCCGCTGGGAGTTTTACAATTTTTACCTCTCCAAATATTTTTAAAAGCTATCTTTTTTGGTTAAATATTGTAAAATTTGAAAATTCTAAAACGGTGAAAGTATTTTAATGATAATGTACTTTAATCCACATTAATATCGACAGATGTCCCATACCACCTTAAAATTTTTGAACCTTCTAGCAAATTATACAACTTTTGAAATACAGAAAAGCCCAAAAAATCAGATTTTGGACTACTCACAATGCCGCTGCTTTTTTTTCTATACAGACAAAACACAGTTAACAATAAGCAGTAAATAAAAAATATTTAGCAGTCTTTTTAGCAGTAAGCAATTGCCAGTAAGCAGTTGAATCTGACAGCTAGCTCAACTGTTGCATTTGGATTCCCATACATGGACAGCAAAAGTCTTGTTATATTACGGTTTTAAATGTATCAATTGAACTATAACAGTTCAGAAATATTAAACTTTAAATGTAGCGGTATTTTAAGATTTCTAAACAAAATTAACACATGCAAACATTCCGCTTAAATATACAATATTGGTTATTCCATTGATTCCAGCTAAGGAAAAATGGAATTTTACTCTTAGATTAAATTAATTATTTTCATTGAAGAAGTTATTATTCTTTAAAATCACAATTATGTTATTTTTAAAATGTATATGATATACTCACTGAAGGCCCTTGATTGATATGAAAAATAACAATTATGTAATTACTCAGTGACATCACCTACTCTATTTTTTAAAAAGCCAACGTGACGCAATTTAAAATTCCCAAAATTAAAATATTGAAAGTTGTTATTTTTGATCGGGATCGAGGTAACATGATTGAGCGCACCTGTTCTAATTACGGAAGTATCCGAGTTCACCCGATAGATGTTCGGAACTTTAATAGCTCAGGCGCATGCGGTAAATAGGTTGACAAGAGCAGAAGACAATACACAATATTTCTGTTTGTTTACAGTATATTACGTGGAATTTACATGACCACAAGTGGTTACAGCTATTCCACTGATTGTCTGAAAATATGAAGAGGAGAAATGCCGATTGTAGTAAAATACGACGCCTTCCAAAGCGGAGCAAAATAACGGAAGGTTTCTACGGAAGGTATAATTTCTCCATTTTCAATATGGCAGCAATACTTATTATCATACTCAAAGAATGAATTTTATTTTTGTTAAGTGGTCCATTTCTTTATTGGTTTGCAAGCGCAGCTAGAGAAAAACCTCTTGATGATAATTTTTACAACGTAGATTGTAAGCGATGACGTTTGTTGATGGTCTATGATAATGAAGAAATGAACCGGAGGCTATTTTTAGATGTCTGCGAACACAAATGTTCAGCGGTTTACTTTTTGATCGGTGAAGTAACCGCATTAAACGAAAAGCAGAGAATAATCTACGAATATATATATATATATATATTGCTTTTTAATCTTTGTTTATGCCACGTGAATTAACTTTCACATTCACTGCAAAAATGTGTCAGTGCTTTTGTCTGATTGAATCAGTGATTACTTTGAAGCTATATATATATATATTTACATTTTGTTAATTATCTCGCAACAACTCTTGATTAATTATTTAAATTAATGTACAGGAAGTTTAAACATCTATGTGTTCCTTCCTTATAATTACCATGGGCATTGCTCTATGAATACTTGACACAATTCTATTTTTAAACATTACTACAAAATAGGTTTTTTGTGATTGGTCTTGGGTTTTACAGACAGTTCAAGATAAATGGTCTATTTTAAGATTTTCTGGAGTATTTTGTTTGGGAATAAAATCTCCTCATAATGAAATAGTTGGCCATTTTCAAAGTTTATCAAACATATTTTATATTAATATAGGCACATGTTTATGAGAATTCACTTATATTTGCATTTTAAAGTTGGTAGAATGATCATATAACATATCTTGTAAATAAATTGTTTTTGACAATGACCTAATTAACTTCTAAAATCTTATTAATGTCATGACTATTGTTGTTGCTATTAAATTAATGATAGCAGGATGTGCCTTAATATGATTTCACATGTATACATCTCTCTGTATACCCTAGCATAGAGAATGACAATTAACAATGGTTTGAATATGAAAAACAATTCTGAACAATGTGAAGCATTTCCCATGCAACAAGTCAAATAAGTCAAATTTACATTTCCTACATAGTTTCAAGTTCTTAGGTTTTAAGTTCAAAATAAAAATTAATTGGACATATATGTGTACTATATTTACTGTATCTTTTTTTGCAGAAATAATAGCTAATCGATATTTCATTATCCCCTTGCCCAACATGTTGTGGAGGGGATTTAGCATGAATAAATTGGTGTATTAGTGTACAAAAGCATGTGAGCAAGATTTATGTACTGGGTACATAAAGATTCATCAAATTTGCATATTTCTTCAGCATTGATGTAGGCCTATGGAGAATTATTCCTTTAGAAATTTATTATTATTGAGTTGATCTATACAATTCAAATTTTATGTTAGAGTTTAAAATATAACACAATATCAAACAAGGTGTTTTTGATATGAAAGACTTAACTTCAAAGTATATTCGGATAAAAGATGAGCTAACTTTATGTACATATGTACTGCAACACTTTTGAAATTCAAAACCTTTCCTGTCTAGAGGGGACCCCAATTGGAAATGCTGTCTGTTTTTATCATGAATATTTAAACTCCATTTCCTTAAAAGTTGAATTGTTAGAAGTATCATTATGATAACATCAATAGATGATGCATTTGAAAAAATGTGTGCATATACTTATAAGTTACTTAAGAGAAAATAATGGGATATGTACATGTCATATGATAAAACATGTTGGCTTTATTGGGCATTAATATGAATATGAAACTTCATTACATTAATTTTTCAAATTACAAACCTTAACCGTACAAATCTGTTTCACAGAAGGAGCCTCTGTGTTCATAACATTTGCCTTAAGACTGGACTAGTATTTTTTATACACAAGTTACTGTAAATTTTTACAGACACAATGTAATTAAAATTTTTATAAAGAAGTCATAGACTTGTTGGGACCTCTGACAGATTTGGAAGATCAAACTTGTACTATAAAATGTGAATTTTTTTTCTCACTGAATGTTAATTTGGTGTGCATTTTTTGCAGCACGTTTTTGTATCTGAAATTTCTGATGGTTTGGGCCCTAGTTCTCATGGCAGACTTCATTTTGGAGTTCCGGTTCGAGTACTTGTGGCCTTTCTGGTTACTGGTTCGAAGTGTGTACGACTCATTCAAATATCAAGGCCTGGTGAGTGGATGAAAAGCATTTGTCTTTTATCTTTAATGAATACATGTATAATAGCATTGTTAGTGTGATTTAGTATAAAAAAAAAAATCGGACCTTTCTGTGGTCTGTAGTTTTTCATTTCCATGATTAATTAATTATGAAGCACAGACTTTGGCATAGAGTACAGAGTATTTTGACCTTTACCAAATTAAAACAAATTTTATCAAACTTCCTTGATTTTATTTCCTTGTTCAAGAAATATGGAACAGGAACTTATATAAAGATCAAGTGCTAAACAAAAATGGATTGCAATTCTATGTGTCAAGTATATTCAACATTCGTCTATCAGGTGTTATCTATGATCCATGCCATGCTATTATATCATTGATATATTATAACACCAATGTATATATTTCTCTACAGGCTTTCTCAGTTTTCTTTGTCTGCATCGCTGTCACATCTGATGTTGTGTGCTACCTTTTTATCCCTGTACAATGGCTTTTCTTTGCTGCCAGTACATATGTTTGGGTGCAATATGTTTGGCATACAGGTAACTAAATACTGTGAAAATGATAATGTTCTTCTGTTATTTTTATATAAAAACTGACTATTGACAATACTGTGAGAAACCTGAGATCGTTATTATTGAAGTTTTCTTTGTCATCAGTACTAAGTGTGAACGAAATATCTAGAACTATTGATTTCATATACTGGGGCTTCCTGAGACAGGATTTAATGTTATAAGAGACAAAAATAACAGAGATTGGTAACTACGCCATTAAAATTTATTTTACTTTAGGTAAATATGTGCCAAATTCATTATTATTTTCAAAACAACTCTTTATTGGTTTCAAATGTCAAACTTAAGTATATTCATTTTGTTTCTCATATACATATTAACAGTAGCAAAATAGGGAAATTAAAGAGGTTGATGTATAATAGAAAGTTGGCTAAATCTCAGAAATATGGCTGATCTTGGGAAACTTATCTTTAGGTATTGTATAAAAGAAAGAAATGTACAAAAATATAACACTTTGTATTATTCATTAATAGGATTTAGAAGGGATTCTTAGACCTTTTTTATATTCAATGATTTTTAAGAAAATGATTTAAATAGTGTGAGAATTTAAAAATAAAACCCAATTAGTAGGGCCCTAGAGATAAAGCCAGATCGAACAGTTGCCAATCTGTGTTATGTATGTCTCTGATGTTACAGAATAAAAGAAATATAACTCTATGGTTATTTTCTCAGCAACTCATCAATTACGTTCTTAAAAACCTCTTATTTTCTATTTTCAGACAGAGGAATATGTCTTCCGACAGTGTCCTTATGGCTTTTATTTGTTTATATCGAAGCCTCAGTTAGACTCAGAGAACTCAAAAATATACCATTTAATCTAGATTTATGTCGACCATTTGCAGCTCATTGGTAAGAAAAATATCAACACTTTAAATAAAGATAGAATGAATTTTCAGTGTATCAAAAAAATGAAATAAGTAGCAATAAATTTAAATTACTAGCAGGGATTTTCCACACCTTTTTGGGCCTTGACCCTGGGAATTGGGAATTTTGCGATGTTTTTTCAAAAATTGGGGAATTTTGGGGCTATTGTTTAACTAATAAATTTCAATAAATTAAACACATTTAGTGAGTTAGACTAAGTTTATTTCTTAAAATTTGACCATTCTGTTTTTGTGACTATTAAATAAGGTGATTGCTCTGTCTAAGATTTCTTGATTTAATTCATCACTGTCTCAGCTGCAAATTCTCATCAAATGGTCTAAGGAACAGTTATACATTCTTTACTTTGTAACCTACCTTTAAAGAAATCTGTCAAACTTCTATTTCCTTTTGCTTTCAGGGTTTTTCTGTAATATTTTGAGTTATGGCTCATTCTCTCGTGGACATGATGCTCTAGAATAATGTGTTTGTTGAAATTCCATTCCAATCCCAATCAAAATTTAAACGTAAATATTTTTGGGAAATTTTGGGCAACATTTTGGGAAAAAATAAGGGTTTTTGCGAATGGGAATGGGGCCGAAATTCGGCCTACACGGGGCTGTGGAAAATCCCTGAGTTACTAGTCTGTGTAAAAGAAATGTTGGATTAATGTTTTGTGAAGGAAGAATGGCCCTCTGATCTAATTTTTTGAATTGTCATTGGATTGCTACATGACTCAATTTTAATAAATGACAATCGCAAACTAATGATTTAAGTGAGAAAAAAACTTGTGATGGATTAGTCTCAAAGAGTTTGCATTTTTTTAGCTTATGAAGAGGGGATACTAGTCATTGCTTTGACCAAAGTTTGTTACTTTTCTGTGTGAATTAAGATGATAATGTGACAGTTTAATTGTAATTGCATTGATATTGTTTAATTTTGTAGCATTGGTTATCCAGTTGTCACATTAGGTTTTGGTTTCAAAGGCTATATATCATATAAAATGAGACTGGTAAGTAATATTTCAAACTTGATCATGTGTGGTTTTCTTTTAAAATACAGAAAGCTTAATTAAAACTCCAAAATTACTTTTATATTATTCTGTAAAAGGGTGTTAAACCAAATCAACTATGAAATAAGCAAATTTATTTAGGATAAGACTACCAAAAATTTGTCTAAGATGGATAATACATTTATCAGTTTTAAATTCAGGAATTGCACAATAAAGTATGATTTTATACAGATAATCTGACTGTACACCCATAAAATTTAACGACAATGAATATACTGACCATTGTATACGTACATTTACATGTTTATTTCATATATTTACATTATGATTAAATTTGGATTATCAACACCCTTGACAAGAAAACTTCATATTGTGGTTTCTATTTTTTTCAGCGGAAGCAGAAAGAGGTGCAAAAAGAAAATGAGTTTTATGTCAATTTAATACAGCAAGCACTGCCAACAGAATTACAAAATCAGTATATTGAAAAACAGAAAGGTAACAACTTGGATAATTTTTGTTTATGTAAGATTACTTCGAACTGGTAACTTGTAAGGACTTGATAGATCAATGTAATGTTACATATGTACTGTGTAATGAAATGATGTGGCGTACACACAGGGATTTGTTTGAAGTATCAAATCTGATGTGCGATTTGAAATACAGTATGCAGGTGCATTTGTTAGCTCTTTCAATGATATTAAGAGTGAAATTTAGTGTGAACAAAGTGAACTGATTCTACGAATATTTGAAGCATGAATTTTATCTTTTAGCTTTACCTTCAAAGTCAGAGGAGGAAGAAATCTCAAACGGGGATGTTGGAGGGAAAGTGAATACAACACACAGTAAAGGTGACCAGAAATCACCGCCTAAAGACATTAATGAAGACGAGGAGTTAGAATTTATAGAACAGATACCGCCCAAACCTAAGGCAGATGTCAATCAGTTTCATGAAGAAACGGCAGATAATATTCTCAATGACCAACATGTCAAATCTTTTAAAGCAAACAGTGTGAATAAAACAACTAATTCCTCAAGTAAATTCAACAGTTCTAAAGACAATAAAAAGGGCAAAAACAATAATGCTAAGGATATCAATACAACAGCCAGCTTTAGTAACAACAGGGATGAAGTTATATCTAGGTAAGTGTGTTTGAATACAATGAAAAAAGGTAATGTTGATATTCTCATCTGCCTGATTGGTTAAAGCTTGAACTAGCACTAAATTACATTGTAAATTTTGCCATCTAAGTCATTTAAATATTTAATAACAATGTGTTTTAAGTAAATTTCAAAAACCTTTCAGGTCTTGGGTATCTTCTATCTTGCAACACACTTTGCATGTAGTGATGATCAGAGAGATCTTCACTAAATTTGTGAAATTCATTGCAACTGGATTAGGAACAGGGTTTTCAGTACATGTTATAATAGAACTGCATTTTTTACTGGCCATCAAGTGAAATAACACTATTTAAGTGTTAACACCCGTCCTTCCCCTTGTAGTCCTGGTGTAACATCAGAGTACCAAACTATGGACTAAACTAAATCTATAACTTAAGCAGGCTTGTGTTCTGAGCCCATACACTTTGTGACAAGTTTGAATGAACACTATTAAAGTTGTCATTTTGTAAGGTGGTGTTTGGCAATGATTAAATTTTAGTTTCGGATCATTCTTCTTTTACAGGTTAGAGAGTGATATTAAAAAATTAAAAGCAGACCTTCAGTCTAGTCGAAACACAGAGCAGGAACTCCGATCTCAAATGAACTCATATATTTCTGGAGACAAATCCATGCGCTCAGAGATATATCAGCTTCAACAAGATAATGAGAATTTACAAAACAAGTAAGTGTTTGGTATTAATGATGTGTGAGTAATTAAGGAATAAAGAATCATTCTTTGAGTATTATGAGGTGATCAAATACTGTCGGGTGTGATCAAATCTAATAAAGCCCAAAGGGCTTTATGATAGATTTGATCACCCCCGACCGTATTTAATCACCTCATAATATTCAAAGAATGAGTCCTTATTACTTATATTTACATAATTTTTAGCAATTGTATGATTAAATATTAAAATAGTCATTGATGAAATGTATTGGACTATATATTACAAAATCGATTCACAGTTTTATCTCGGACAAAGACACTGGAAAATGTAATTATTAACATGTAAAACATGACAAACTTCATATACCGTATTTTCCGGGGCATAGGCCGGTATTTTTTTTCAACGATGCGGGAGCCCCGGCTTATCCCCCGGGATCGGCTTATCGTAGGCTCAAAGTTGAAAAAAATTGAACAGTAAAATACAAAATCCACTGTTTTTATCCATCGTACTGTTGTAGCAGTTTATTATGAGGTTTGTTTTTTTCTTCCGTTTGAACTATTATCGATAATTGTCCCGATGATAATTTTTGTAATGATATCGTGACAGGGTTGCAAATAACATTTTCAAACCCAGGGGCCATGTGGGCTCCCAACTTTTCAAGTTATACAAGCCCACAATAATTTTTAGGGGCCCACTGATATTCACAATGAAGTTAGTTTATAATATAAAAATATATAGACTAAAATTTGTTAAGTGCCTTTATTAATTTAAAATAGATCCAATTTATTAAATTTAACATTTTTATGTATTCATACATTTTATAGATGAAATGTTTTGTAATTGTGTAAGCTATTAAATGACAAATAAAATCAGTCTCTGTATTTCTGTGTACTTTGGAGGTATTAGTCCAACCCTTTGACCCAATTACAACCGTTATGTAGAGGATCTTATTTTTTTTAAAGATAATTGTAAACAAACGGTTTTATGACTATTTTAGCATTAATTTAGCAGAATAATTAACTAATTACAAGTTACCAACTAATTGTATTATCAACACTAAAAGTTATAAACATCGGTTGCACAGTATGTGGCTGCATCATCCGTATTTATAACCCCTAAAGATAAGACAATCGTTAGTTATTAATCACAACAAGGGTTAACTGAGGCTGTGAAAACGTCTTTAGAATTAGTTAATTATCATTTGATTGCCTTTGGGGTTAATTTAAACGATTGTGAACTCAAAATACAGGGCGACTTCAACTTCTCTTTCGGAGAAAATTCCGGTGAAGTTACCGATCAAAAAGCGACTATTTCGCTTAAGTTGGTCCTTGAGTGCCAATAAAATTTACACTCGCCATGTGGGCAATTAAATCTTTGAGAAATAGTCGCCCACAGTAAAAATTACTCGCATTTGCGAGTGGGCGAGTGGTTATTTGCAACCCTGCGTGAGTAATAAAATGTATGATGTATTTCTTTACAATCCAAATCAAATCATATCTAAGCCAAGCGTTCGTATCTGAACTCTGGAAACTATTATTGCGTAGTAAAAAAGAAAATGAAACTGTGTAGAATGTAAAATGAAGGAATTTTTTCATGTCTGCGTTCGTGGGAATTGTAGGATCAATTTGAAATGCTTTGTTTTTTTGTTTTTTTTACAATTAATTTGTAAATATACAATAAAATATGTTCAAACTAAAATTAATTTCCTGTTGGATGAAATAACAGTATTCCAGTGTCGTGTCTATATACAAAGGTGTGAAACCCGTGACTTAAACACAGCCTGGGGGCACGTAGTGTACACCGTTACACTTCATTGCATTGACTGTGTTTGTTAGCATTATAACTTCTTTCCGTAACGGCAAGTCACTATTTAATTAATTAATGGAAAAGAACACAAATTTAATATTTTCTATATGGTATTTTGTTTTCTCAATTATATCGATTACGGGGGATAACTCTATTTGAATATGAAACCACGTGTTGAGCTAATGGACGCCATACCCCGAATTTACAAGTAGCTTTCAAAGTATAACTTGATCAAATGAAATTTAGCAATAAGGTATTGATAAAATATATAAAATGTTTGGTAAAATATTATACTTAATCTATCAAACAGAACCACGGAGGTTGGTGTTGCAATAAAATTACAACATATATGTAACAGTGTAAAATTACAGTACGTAACGTTAATATATACTGACGAATACGGAAGAGACCTGCAATCATGCACAAAACGCAGATATATTTTTAAAAATTACTTAAAATATAAATGTTTAGCAAATCAAATAATTCTAATTACTCTTTTGATTTTCTACATCGATATTCTGAAAGTATATATTTGATGACTTCCTTGATCAGCGGTCATACTTTCACTATAGTAATCATCGATTAAAAATCGGCTTATCCCCAGATCGGCTAGTCTAAGGATTTTTGCTGAATTTTGTCTGAAAATAAGCAATTCGGCTTATGCCCCACATCGACATATGCCCCGGAAAATACGGTACTGTCCTTTCTGACAGCAATTGGAGTATAGAAAATCTGTTTGTGCAATAAATTTTGACACTGTAATACCTATCTTGTTCATCTAACGCAAAGCTTCCTTCCAAAAATGTTTGAGTTTTGACAGGCTTGACTATATTAAGTGATGACATTGGTTATAAAGAATGAATCAACTTTAACTTTATGGTGGATTAGAGTACCTATAGAGGAATGTGAATGAAAAAAAATTCTGAAAATATTTAGCTGCAGGTAGGGATTTTTCTTTTAAGGCCTCATGTATTGTTTCTTTCAGATTACATAACCTTGTTACAAGTAGGCAGCAAGACAAACAAAATATTATTGGCTTAGAAAAGAAACTGAACGAGGAGAAAAAAATACGTAATGGGGTAGAAGCACAACTCAATTCCGAGCGGAAAGCAAAGAAAGCAGAGGAGGCAGCGGCAGCACGAGCAGTGGCTTTAGCGACTGCTACATCAGCTCAGAGGTAAGCAGGACCTGACATACTGGGCTGCGTTCAACATTGTAGCAGCTACCTAGCTCTACGTAGATGTTTTGATTTTGAACGATGCGTTAGCTTAGCAATATCAGCATTAATTCATCCAGTGCATTCAATACTACCTAGATATCTAACCTAGCAGCTAGGGTAGCAGCTATGATCTTAAACATAGCCCTGGTGTTTCTTCAATATTTTGAAATTAGTCAGATTCATTTCCTTTGTCTCCAAAACCAAAGTAATGAACAAAACTTAAAGACTGAAAAATAGGTTTTATCATTTAGAATGTATAAAACAATAAAGTAACATTGTGGCATAATTTTAAAGACATGATGTCTTGATAATCATCTTATTTCACAAAAGATATGTTTTGAAGCAAATACCGGTATATGAAAATGGTGACACTTTCAGGTCACTTGTATGTTCGTGAATTATTGTGCCATATGGCCTCTCGGTAGAATAACAAAACAAGAGGCCCATGGGCCACATCACTCACCTGAGCAACACTAGACATAATAAAATCAGCTAAATATAAACCTACATCAAACTTTGAACCTTATATGTGGCACAAGAATTATCCAGGTCCACAAGATTTGAAGTTGCATTTTATTTTAAAGGAAAGAAGAATTTTTTAAAAATGAAAACCAGTCAAGTTAAAAAATCTTTTATTTACTAATAGTTAAGAGAATGTGTTCTTTTTCCCAGGAATGAATGTACAGATGTTTGTAAACAAAGACAAAGAAATATAGAAAATGATATCAAACAGCTCAAAAGGGACCTTATGCTTAGAGAGGAACAGTATAGACAACTAGAATATGAAAATCAGGTATTGAGCTTATTTTCTTTAGTTACATTTTGTAAGATTAGTGTTCATTAATATGTTATTTACATGTACATGTAGTACTATACATCAATGTTTTTTCTAAAAAGAGTCCAAATGATTGCATTTTGTCATTGTACATGTAACAAGTAAACCTAAAGTGAATAACCATTCTTATCTGTTATCTGACACATTGGTAAATTATTTAAATGATTTAAAAAAAATGTGTACAATGCCAAAACAGCTCTTTAAAGTATTATTGTAATGTTTATTATGCCATTTGAAAGATTAGAGATTATCTTGTAACTCTAATATGTAAAAAAAAAAAATGCTTTGATTGTACTATACATGTAACTCATGTGAGAAAGTGTTCGTCTTGAAGTCCTTTATGATTGTACAATTATAGAAACCAATACACACTAGCTTTTAATGTCATAAAAGGTACAAATAAATTGCCCCACCTATAAACCCCCCCTCCCTCAAATATTTGGATCACAATGTTATGAGATATCTGGTTAATGTAGTGTTGTGTGTATTATTGTAGAGTCTTAGACAGTACAAGGATCAACAGAGTGAAACAGAAGTACTCATGTCAGCTCTCTCAGCAATGCAGGACAAAAACACTCACCTAGAGAACAGTCTGAGTGCTGAGACTCGCATCAAATTAGACCTGTTCAAAGCGTTAGGGGAAGCCAAGCGTCAGATCGATTTAATGAAAGGTAAGTGCTGTCAAGGATTTCCTCCTCTTACTTGTGTACTGCAGAAGAACTTGTTATCAACTGCAGTTTTTTCTTTTTCTTCACAATACAACTGCATTAGATATTTTTGGCTCAATAATTAGGGTCCTGCTCTGCGGGCGCCCTATAGTGATCAGTCTGTTCATCTGTCCGTGCAAGATCACTTTTCCGGGACATATCTTCTTTCCCCTTGGCCCAATCTGGCTCATACTTCACCTAAAGAGTACCTTTGGGTAAAGGGTGTGCAATGACCTTGAACAAAGTTTCTAGGTCTAAGGTTAAGGTCATAGCAGAATTATCTGAAAAATCCTTGTCCGGATCATATATTCTCTCCCCTTGGTCCAATCTGGTTTATATTTCACCCACAGAGTGCCTTTGGAGTGACCTTGGTGCCTTTGCAGTGACCTTGAATGGCGTTTCTATGTCAAGGGTCAAGGTCATATCAGACCACTCTAAAAAAATATTTTCAGAACATATTTACGGTACTCTCCCCTTAGCCCTATCTTGCTCATACTTCACATAAACAGGTCAAATGTGAAGGCCATACCAGATCTCCTCTAAAATCCAGTTTTAGATCATAAATTATTTCGCTTTGGCTTAATCTTGCTCATATTAAACACAAAAAGCCTGTTGGTAAGGGGTAATGAGCTTGGCAAAGTTCTATACCAACCTGAAAATCTCTAAGTCATAGGTCAATGTCAAAGCAAAATCCTCTGAAATGCTTTTATCCTATTTTCCATTATTTAAGTGGGGCCCTTTGAGGTGGTCACCATCTCAATGATGTCTAGTTTTGAATGTTGTCACGTGGCATTTTAAGTAAAATCATAAATATCTATGTTTTCTTTTTTACACTGGTTATTTTCCCAAAATTACTTTTGTCACAGCTTCTGAAGTTGAATACAGAAATAAAATGTAGAAATTACAAGATGATGTTATACAGTGTTACATTGAAACAATTCTTAAATTTTTATTGCAGATTTACTCCAGGAGAGAGACAAAGAGTGTACCGACCTAAGATCTCGGATGACCGAGGCTATGGCATTGACCATGATGCCGACCTCTAGTTCTCCCGGGGTCAATGGGGTGAATGACCTCTCACCCGCTCCTTTGTACTCATCCCCATACAACATGAAAGAGGATATGATTATCAAGTCCAATCTTAACCCTAATGCCTCAAACTACACCCCCAAAACTACAATGTAGACAAGGCGTCTTGCAGTTTCCGACTTCTTTTGGAATACGATTTGCTCGTCCATTTATAATTCTTCACTCACCAAATATTGTAATATTTTGTTTTTATTCTCTGATGAAAAAAATTTAAATTATGAATCAATGAGGCTTTGAATGAACCAGTTTAATATTAGAATAAGAAGACAAAATAATTTTTAGCAACAAACATAATATCTAACGTAAATTTATGACAAAATCTGTTTAAGTGTATTGCTATTGTTGTACGGTGTTCCTAAGGGAGATGGTACGTGATTTGTAATGGATGTTTTATCTTTTGGTAAATGACCATTAATGAATATCTAAAAGTTCTCTAGAAAGACAGTGTCATTGATTCATTTTTTGATATTTTAGGGAGTTGAAGTACAAAACAATTTTTCCCAAAGTATGTTTCTTTAAGATTGTAAACTGCTGAGGAGATTTTTTTGTGGACAGATATCCCAAGTGTTCAACTTTTATTTAAATCAGTGTCTCAGTTAGAGTAGAACTATTTATTTTTTTAATTTCAGTTACTCAAATTTTTTGCATTTAAATGATGTTGCTTTCTTTAAGTCAAAGAGAAAAAAAATTGCATTTAAATGATGTTGCTTTCTATAAGTCAAAAAAAAAATGTAGGGCAATTTGAATATAGAGCGATTAATCTGAGACTACCCTTCAATCTGCTAAAAATAATGTAAATTTGGCATTGTTAAAGGATGGAATGTACAATGTTGACGATGTTGTGTTAAGTATAAAGTCGTACAATATTATTAAACTTACATTTTGGTATAGTTCTTTATGGATATTGATGTTCAACAAAAAGGAAATTTTCAATGTACAAATATCATATCTATATCCATAGAAATGTTACATATGTACATGCAAATGTATTGGTTATAACAAATGGATGAAAACAAAATATGACATTGATGACTGCTTTAGTACATATCACTAATATCTTGTTAAATTATTAAGCCAGTTCCCATGACAGAGTATTTTTTAAATCATTTCATGCAGAAAGTTTGTTTGGAATGCTAAGATCTTCTTTCCACAGAGTAATTTTCAGTTCAGTTTCCCTTCAAGAAAAGATGCTTGGTCACTTGTGTTGAAAAAGAAAGTTAACTCAAGGACTAGATATTTCTTCATGTCTCCCCATGGCTGCACTGTACAATGGGAAAGTGTAAACCAACTACAATTTGAACACGGAGAGTACCAATATAAATGACCTATTAAATGCTGTGTGAAAATTTTCAGCTCCAAGACTGTATATACTGTAGAATCCTTATTAAACGCGAGTAATTAATATCCACATAAAATCGCAAGCAGGAACCCTCGCGGATTTTAAAATCTCACTTTTATTTTTCAGCCAGTTTTGAACCATATTTAATCGAAACAAAAAATTGGTGCTCGCGATTTTATATTCTCACAATTTGATACAAAACAGCGAAATTGCGGAGTTAAGTACTCGTGTAAAATAAGGAATTTACAGTAAACAATACTGTTTTTCAGTTGGTGTTTTTTTTTTTCAAATGTGCATTGCAGCCATGAGGAGGCTTGAGGCTCTAGATGTTTAGTTATTGTGACTGTAACCCTGTGGTTGTTTTTGCTTTGTATCGTTAGTTTTGGTGTTCATGACCTCCGGTGTGGAAGGTCACCTCCGTTGGAAGAGGTCAAGGTTAAGTGCTGTGGAAGGTACCACATATTGTCCAGCTCTCTGTAAGGTCACAGACAGTGGATAAAAATGCCCTGAACTTGCTGCCAGAAATAAAATGCTAGCAAATATCAACAATGCTTTGTTTTATTTTATTTATATTTGGTTGAATTATAAAGGTAGTTTTAAATTAGAGCAAGAAAGGCACATTTTACTTGAGCCTGAATTTGTTGGGTGGAGGATATTAACTTCGATCAGGAGCAACATTGAATTTGTGACAGTTAAATCATCAAAGAGGAAGTTTATTAAGAAGTAGCTCAAAATATTATCTGGCTGTCAGTTGATGACCTACATTTACCTGGGTACAGGAAGGTCAGTAATCACTGGTTCACTGTGTACCAGGTAGACGGGTCCCACTTATCTGTGTAAAGTTGTTGACCCCATACATGTACCTGATCTAGTGCATACATGTATTTGTAAACTAAATATCTGATCTCTATCTTTTTAACAGCCCTTTACTGAACAGATCTCAACTTGTACATTTTTCCCCATAAGGAGTTGATGACCCTATAGATTTTGAAGTCACAAGGTCAAATATGAGACGATATTGACCCCTAAATATTGTTAGAATACTTGGTACACAGGTGTTCCAAAAAAAGTATAATATGATTCCTTTAGATTTTGAGGTCACAAGGTCAAGGGTCATGCTACTCAAAAACATCAAAAGATACTGTCATCTAAATATCTGGCTTCAACTGGTATACACTGGTACCTTGTAGGAATAGAGTTCCCAAGATCAAGGGTCACACTTGCCAGAGCATAGAAAGATATTGTCTTCTCATTATCTGAGAACATTTTACTTGTCCACTGAGAACTTTGCATAATAGTTGACCATTCTCAATATTGCCACGAGGCATAAATCACTAATTCATATGCATGGGCCTTTTTTATTAAAAATAAACATGCACATCAAATGATAATGCATTTATTTATTTAATTAGCATAAAAATCAAATCAATTGTAAACAAGAAAATAAATAAATCATTGTATTCTTAACTTGCACATTTGACAATACATTAATCTAATGGCTTTTTTTCTCATCATGCTGTATTGCAAATAAGATTTACTGGTGGCCACTAAACACATAGCTGCTCAATGCTTCAATAATATTATTACACTTTTTTAATGACTGTGGGTTGGGATTTCACCAATGAGCTTTGGCAAAAAAGGAGATTCAGACAAATGAAATATAAATATGCCATATATTATACAGGTAGCATGATGTAATGAAATATTAGCAAGGCTGGATACAGATCACTGAAAACCATGCATATAAAATTCTGGCTTTTTTGTACCATAAAAATTTTGAGATTTCACAGATGAAGGTTTACAGAAGGAGAGAGGTCATTCTGATAACTAGTTAAAGCAAAAAATAATGATTTCTTCAAAAGATCACATTAAAGAAGGGATATTCGGCTTTGTCAGGTTGTATCAGGTCAGCCAAAAAGCACACTGTGCCTGCATAACCTTCATACAGACTGAACGGAGTGTCTGGAACTCGAGCCCCACGCTGGAATTCTTCCATAAACAGAAATTCGGCAAACTGTTGTGCACGGTGAAGATGTTTGAAGTCTCCAGTCAGTCTGTAGAGAAGGAGAAATACGTAGCCACTACTAGCCACCCCGTGACAGATTCCAGGGCCTTTCTTCAGCAGACCTTTAGTCCATGTAGTTTCTCCACATCGCAGGCATGCATCCAGGTATTTCTGGTCACCCCATACCTTGTAGGCTCTGGCAAACAGGTAAACCACACCTAAAGTAATATATTCTCACTATAAAATTGGCAATAACTGTATTGTTAGCTTTATTGAAAAATATTGACTGATTAATTTTTTGGTAATACTGACTGGCTATTCAGAATATTTCCATCTTTTTAATACACTACATTTGATTTGTTGATGGAACTGGTGAAGTAAATAAACTTTTGCAACTCCAAATCAAAGTGACATCTTAATAGGCAACCAGTCAAGACAAATTACGAAATTCAATGCACAATGCACAGGTTTGCTAGCAATTTGCACATAGACCATTTGATGACAATGGACTGGCTGCTAAATTGAATTTAAATTTAATGCTATTGAATTTTATGCTGAGAAAATGACTGCAATTTATTTTCAAACCCTTTCTTGTTTTTGCTTAGTTTTTTATGTAACAAAAAATGTTGGCTATGTTTAAGGGCAACATTGTTTACGTGAGCCCTGCACAGCCCAAAATATTGCCCTCTGCTTAGCATCAGGCATTATTTCTTTCTGTGGGGCTTACATAATCAATGTTGCTCTCAACCCCAGTCAACATTTATATAATAATAGATTGAATGTAATCTAGACATTATTCAAATAGGACCCCCCATAACAAAAGACATCATATGTAAGAATAAGATACATTAAAATGACCTCTATGGATGAAGTTTTAGCCCAAATAGACCATGGGGAGAGAAAAACACTCCAGATAAGAATTTTACACAGTAGAGTCTTTTAAACCTTGTCCTTGATCCAAAAAACTGTTCAAGGTCACTGCACATCCTCTACCTGTGTATGGCTGAAGTTTGAGCTGAAATTGGCCAGATGGAAAGGAAAATATGCTCCAGACATTTTATATCCATTGGAAAGACAGACTGATCATTATAGGACACATGCAGAGCAGGACCCTAACAAGTGTTTGTTGAGTTGTGGAGATTACCTGGGGCTCCGTGACACCAGTGAACCAACTCATGTTCCGCCGGGCGACGATGATGGGGGTCTGCTTCATCCATAGCTGGTGGGTAGTTTCCATTGTACTCCAGACTCAGCATGAAATCCACAGATTTCCTGATGTCCTGTTCAGCAGATGGATCAGACCTGAGGATATCAGGGAAACTCAACAGCATCTGCAGAATGGACGACAAACCATGGGCAGCACCTATTACGTAGTAATTAAAAAACATAAAATTATAATATAGGTACTCCCATTTTTATCTTTAGATAGGTATATTTACAATATTTACAATCCTCTTTTTACAATCATCACAACAGGGCTATCACAACTTATTTTGGATTTGTGGCCAGGGCCGTTAAAAATGGAGCAACTGGCACCAATCGGGGAAATATAATAAAAATCATTATAGATTAAAAATTATTATACATGTATTTTGGGTCTACTCTGATGTTGTGTTATTAATTTTATTACTATTTTCAAAATATATTGTTATTCACAGGAAAGACTAAAGTAAATTTAGTTATTATGATCTCTGATCTTAATTTTGAGGGGTAAGGATAATTCTTTTAGGATAAAAGATACCTCTTTTAATTTGGACAGGGGCCTTTCGATGGCCCTTGTTTTGGGCAATCTAGAGCCCTGCACAAACATGTCTGAAAAGGTAGCAATTCTGGAGATACGGAATTTGAAATAGCTTTTGTTAAGAATTTTGTATCAGTACATCCTATGGAAATTTTTTACAGTAAAACTCGGTTATAGCGAAGTCCTAGGACCAAAGGATTTACTTTCTTATATCCGTAATTCGTTATATCCATTGTAATAATAACTATAGCGAATTCACTATATACATGTTTTCTTTCACCAGACTACAATTTTTGCTAATTGAGGCTTAGAATTAAAATACATTCTTTTGATACCTTTAATAATCGGATTGTAAATTGAAGAATTTATGTGAAAATAAATTCATTCAAACTATTATGTTAAATAGTAGTGCAAACTTTTTAAACGGTACAGAAATTCATTATAAAAGTGTTAAATTTCGTCATTATTCACCTCTACAGGACTTAAAACAGTTCGCTATATCCGTAAATTCGTTATATCCGAATTCGTTTTAACCGTAAAATTTTACAAAGATTTGTTACGAATTTTAGCGGGGACTCAAAAAAACTTCGCTATATCCATATTCGTACTAAACGAGTTTTACTGTATTTCTCTATATGTTTCAGATTTACAAACAAATAAGGCCAAAAAAAAAATATGTGTGTTTCCGGTAACATGTCCCTCAAAATTAGGGTAGGTAGGTAGGCAATTACTTTTTTTTTTTTACTTGACTTTTTATTTTAACTTCACATTATATTTGACTGTTTTAAATAGGTAAACTGTTTTTTACAATTATATTAACAAGTAATATTTTGTTTTTTAGACCTAGATAGCAGAACCAATTGCAAGAGATTGATTTACAGTTAAAAGACATTTGAATTTTAATAACAATTTAATAAATGAAATTTTGTCACATTTAACAAAAAAAGTAAAATAAAGAATTAAAGATACAGTCAATATTTAAAAGACAATATAATTAATACCCATTTCTTTTACGGACGATAATGTCAGGGTTACGCCGATGTTTAACGTAATGTCACCCAACATAATGTCCTTAAAACAACAGGCATCGAACGTCGATCCTATTATGAATATCTCAATATAAACATCACACAGTCCAGTGCTCAGGAAAGCTATATATTGCGTTAACTTCGGGTGAATGTGGACATTTCTTTCGCTTAAACCCCATGACAACATGTGGTGGACTTGGGATTGCGATACCCGCCATGTTGTCGAGTATCTACCAGGGACCAACCTAGGGCAAAATTTTAGGGAGACTTCACTTCTCCCTAACAGAAAAATAGGGAGAAGTTTGAGAAATCAGGGAGACTACCATAATTTGAAAACAGCTAATGATGATATACACAGATTCAACCTTAATTTAAATTGGATTAGAAGCAAAAAAAAATAAAATAAAACAACTTCTAAAAAATTTTAAAACTTATCCAATTTGTTAAATTTAATTTATTTGATGTATTCATACATTTTATAGATGAAATGTTTTGTAATTGTGTTAGCTAAATGACAAATGATATCAATCTGTGTACTTCTGTGTATTTTGGAGGTATTAGTCCAACCCTTTGACCCAATTACAACCCTTTTTAATCTTGAAGATAACTGTTGACAAACAGTTTTATGATTATTTTAGCATTGATTTGGCAGAGTTATTAAATAATAACAAGTTACCAACTAATTGTAATACAAAGTGTATCAACACTAAAAGTAATAAACATCGGTTGTAATTTTCAATGCACAGTATGTGGTTGCATCACCCACCCGTATTTATAACCCCTAAAGATAAGACAGTCGGTAGTTATTAATCACAACAGGGATTAACTGTGGCTGTTAAAACTTCTTTTGAATTAGATAATTATCATTTTATTGCCTTTGGGGTTAACTTACACCATCGTGAACTCAGAATACAGGGCGACTTCAACTTCTCTTTCGGAGGAAATTCCGGCGAAGTTACTGATCAAAATGCGAGTATTTTACCCAAGTCGCCCCCTAGGTTGGTCCTTTATCTACACATGTGAAATCTTTTAAACGCTTGAAAAGAGGTTTTTTTATTCATTTGTTACAAGCAGTTTTACAACAAATTACGGTACGTAATCCTGATTTGCAATAAAAAGTGCTAGGGTCGGCGCGTAAAATTAGGGTCGGTCGGGTTACCGGAAACACACATATTTTTTTTTTTGGCCTAAGTCATTACTAGTGTGATAAGCCTAGTTTTTCTTTCACTACATGTACAATTGATGTCCTTCATTGTGAAAGTAATTGCAATGCTTTAGACTCTACGTCAATAAATATAAGTTACCCAAATATTCTGTGCCGTGGTATGAGTACATGAGAGGAAACTTGTGACTCGATCTTTGCTTTTCTGCTCCCTTTCTTCCAGATGCAACCATGGTTCTCCACAGAGCGGTCAAAACATCATCTCTTATGACCTGGTGAAGAAATTAAGGAACAAAGTTAAGGTTCAATGTACTTGAAGTAAACAGCTTAGCTAAAGTTTATTCCTTTCTAAGCTTGACTCACCATATGGCCAGTCTTTTGTTGCAGTGTCAACGCCCCACACAAGTATCCCGCTCTTCCAACAAAAAGCTCATCAGATCCATTTTTGCCACAGAAGTCCATCTTTTTACACTCCTCTGCAAATTGTGCATACTTTGCACAGTACTGTTTATAACTCTTATCATCCCCTGCAGTCTTGTACAATAAGCTACAGAGTGACATCACTCCTGCCTGTCCTAAAAGAAAAGATGAAAGAGGGGTGCTTCTCATTCTCCCTCTTCCAATATAGTCAGTGTTAACTTTGACGTACATAAACGCATGTTCTAAATATTCTTGTCTTTCACTCTGAAAAGCTTCGTGCGTGGCTAGGTAGTAAAGCATGTAGCCTACCCCCATGTTCCCATCATACAGCCCACCAGAGCAAGTGCTTGGATCGGGTGGCATCCTCTCCAGAATTGTTTTTACGATTGCCACGGCATTGTCATGCCATTTGGATTTATCTATTGATACAGGCTTTTCCGGGACAAAATCTGGAAGTCTGTTTGTGAAAAATCGCATCATGCACACCAACGAATCACGACGATTAACCACTATTGTTTTTCTGTCCTCTGC